>JAWLRI010000274.1:1114858-1243686 GCA_034781795.1 Crypturellus tataupa
GTGTTTTCCCTGGAGAACTTTGTTTCACAAATGATGAACAAGAAAAAAAGCCACAGATGAGAAAGATGGAAAAAAAAGTTCATTGAGAAGTATTGTAGCATTTTGCAGTGCCAGCCGTTAAAATTTTTACAGTCTCATTTCACACATTTTTCACTATATTTTTCACCCTACCACTGTAAAACTCCTCACTGGATTTTGGTGGGGGGAGGTGAGGGACATATTCATCTTCCGAGCTTCAAGAGAGCACACGAGGAGCCCTCGTGTGACTAAACAAAATATAAACAGTGTAAATAACCTTAAATAAGCTTTGGAAGTTTCCGACAATAATTTCTCCAACAAAACTACAAATGGCACTTTGAACATATTTTGTTCAGCCCAAAGTGTTTATTTTCTTTCCCAGATTATTTACTACTTCAGTATATACATGGAAAATGTTATTTTGAAAGAAAAAAGTCCTTACATTTCACTGAGGACATATCAAATGTATTCAACCATCTTTCAAAATCCTTAATTGAAACTAATAGTGAAATGCAACTCATTTACATAAATATATCTCAGGTCCCTAAAAACAGACATTTTTTCTGCTGATCTGTATCATTTTTGCCCAGACTTCTAGGAAATAAACCTGGAACAATGACATAAAAGCCAATTAAGAATTTTTACCTGTTTTACCTATGAAACCTTGTGTGTCTGAAAAAAAAAATAAATACAAGAGACTTTTCTCAAGAGTACAAATGCCGGGGGATTACTACTTACAAAATTCATACAAATTCAATATAGACATTTGTCATAATAATGAGATAACTGTTTAAATACCTACAGATAAAAATCTAAAAAAAAGTTCCGCTTAGACCCGAAAATTGCACAACACACTGAGTCCCATTAAAATGTCATCACTCCCCTCCCTTTTCAGTAGTCACAACTTAGTCACAGCAAGTCATGTGTCATTGTCAAATATTCCTCATTCACAAGCTCATCTCACTAGTTTGATCTCACAAAAACGCCTACATTTCACTTAGAAGTAATCTTGATTTCTTTAAGGTTAAACACAAACCGATTTCTTTTTAAAACACATTGTGAGGCTACAGTTCCCCATCAATGGTTAAACTCCAAGAGGAAGACAAGGATTTCAGTCCCGCTGGGTAAGAAGCATCACAGAGGACAGACAAAATATTTCCCATGGAATCATGGAAACGCAGTATTTTAAGAGGGAGGGAAGTATTCTCGGACTGCTTGCCTTGTGCAGCAAACCCCGGGGTCTCGCACTCGGACCTTTCCAAAACAGCCCACGTCGCGAAGCCTGACTTGGTTTCTCCGGGATTTTCTTAATAAAGCAAATGCGGCCCTGCATGCAAATTGGTTAACGAGTAACGTGTGTCCATTTGCGTAAAACACCTCGAAACGCAACCTCCTGCAGCTCCAGAGGTGCTCGCTGTGTTTAGCATCAGCTGCGTGGCAGCCCACGAGGTTGGTCCCGCTCCACACGACAGCCCTAGTCGTATTCTTTGTTCCCACCTTGGGCTTCCGAGAACACCAGGTAGCTGAGTCTCCAAGGATGAAATCTCTGTGCACTTCAACACAGCGCACTACTGTTAACTTCTGCTCTTTACTCCTTTCTGTCTGCCAGTTTCCAGTCCACCTGGCGGATCACTACTAAAGTCAATAAAAATTACTTTTCGCTAGAATTTTGAGAGCATCAAGTACCTTTTTAAGATTAAAGTGTACTACAACTCCAGTATTTGCTTCCTTTTTAACTTTTGGCATTTGAAATGTCAGCCTTTGCATACCCCATACTTTCTGTGGGATATTTTCCTGTTAATATAGAAAAATATTTAGATAGAGAACACGCAAAGTTTATAGCGCTCCGCGGTGCAGCCTTCAAATCATGAGCGACTCTCCAGCTCTCCTGCCCTGCGTAGATGCTGCAAGATGTACTTGTGAATGGACAGGTAAGTCTACGGATGCAGCAAGAGCTACTAGGCGAGGTGCTGAAAATGAAACTCAAAGCTTTGGCATTTCCTTCAGAAGGGCTAAAACAACACGGGCATCTGAGCGAGCGTTATGGAGGGGAGAGGAAGCAGTGCCTAAGGCTGCGCGAGAAGCTTCACACAAGTCATCCTTGTGCAGTTGAAATCAGATACAATACTAAGGTGTCTTCACATCGCTTTGGTTAGTGAGACCATTTTCCAACTCCTGAAGAGGCTACAGAGATGCTGGGAGGTCTTGCTCTGCCTCTCCCCATGAATTAGCATTCTTGTATCTAAACGTACATCTTCCAAGCAAATATGAATGTCTGTGCGTCAATGGAAGGGGGAGATTGCATCTCATTTGCTTCTGCAAGCTACAAAAATGTGAATGCTGCAGATTTAACTCACAGATTTCTGAGCTGCTCAAACAAGCAGCTACGTTGAGCTGGGTGCAAACTTACCCTGCGGCGTTTTGTCCCATCTACCACCCAGTAAGCAATCCCCTTCGTTATCCTTCCAGGCCAAATCCACTATGGAGCTAATCCTACTAGGCCTAGCACCACCTGAACCACATTTATGTTCACTCTGGAAAAACACCTCACACACAGCACGAAAAATAAGGTATCAATCTTGTCACAAGATGGCGTGTCTGGAGGGAAGAACTGTCATTTCCCTGGCAATAGGAATTCCCAGCAAGAAAAGTTGCCCTTTTGCTCATTCTCTTCTATGAATATTCCTCAACAGACTTGAATTTTACAGTAGAAATAAAGGAAAATTCAAAATGTTTGCACTAACCTTACTGTTTATAATACAATCTCTGCAACATTTCTTTTTGCAGATTAAGGCAGATCTTGTTTGGAGTCATGTTCCAGGATGAAGCAACATCTGTCTTTGCCAATCTCCTTGCAGGCAAAGAAAATTTTCAAGATGAATTGCTCTGATAGAAAGCAGGAGATTTTTTTCTTCGCTTTGCCAGTGTTGCTTCTTCTGGAGACCAGCTTCTGATCCGGAGGCTGCTTCCAACTATGAATTAATTACAGGTTTGAGAGACTGCATATCTGTTATTTATATTTATAGAAATCAGGAGTGGTAAATCTTTGAAAAAAAAAAAAAAAAAAAAAAAAAGAAGTAGTAGAAGAAGAAAATACTTTTAATTCCTAAAAGTCCATAAGATGAATTTCCCATTCCTCAAACACTGGCTTTTGTCTATGGTTCAGAGGTCCATCAAAGGAACCGCAGCTGTAAATTGGGCTTTGGCAGAGCACGAAGGTCCAAAACCAGAGCAAGCCTTGCAGGGGCAGAGCTTCCAGTTAATTGATGAGCCAAAGCAACAGGGACCGCAGCCCTGACTGGCGGGTGCCCTTACTGAAGCCCATGCTGCTCAGGATGTTATCTTTTTTAATTAGGATATTTAACAGATGAACACGGCCAAGAACCAGAATTGCCTGTTCTCATTTAAGAACGAGCACTCCACCCAAACACAGTATTAATGTGTCACTCTGTGTAATAAATACATGACTTGCTATATGAAGAAGTATAGTTGAATGGCTTCGGCCTTGTCTAAAGTTGATTTATTTTAAATCTAAATATAACAAGTTCTTGTGACAATGAATTGTGTAACGTCTACAAGACGAAAAACGGCACACTTGGTTAGCTACAGAAAGACAGGTGGACCGACAGAAACTTCCACTTAGTGCTTTATTGGCTGCCTGCCATGGTTTGAATGGGGGCAATTATGAAAAAATTGAACACATGACTTGAATAAGATTCAATATGGATTGCTGTCTGGTAAAAACAGAGCTTCAGGATACGCTGCACCCGGGGTCTAGCCTTCGCTGCTAGGCGCAAATGTGCTGTTCCAGATGTGAACCGTACAGGCTTTGCCTTGTTGGGGAAGCCAGTCAGCAGAGCGACACGTGAAAGGCCGCGCCTCCCTGCCAGCCGCCAACGATGGTCCTGCCGCTCTGCCCACAGAGCATCATGTTCAAGGAACTAACAGGAAAGGAGAAAAAGCAGAAAATACCATTGCATTAAATGCAAAGCTCAAGAGTTGCGACACCTGGGAAGCCAAAAACAACAGGGGTGTAGCTAACTTGGAATGACCTTGTCCTTGAGTAGGACCAGGCCTCAGGAAACACCGCAATTGCTTAGGACACTAGCTATGATAATGTCAAAACTGTTGCCCTTCTCGCAAGCTTCAGTTTTACTGAATGTCTGTTGCTTCTGCCCAACTTGTTCTTGCTGGCTTTGATCGCCCATGGGCTCAAGACAAGCTGCACATGGTCACCATGCTCTCATATTTCCCAACCTGCCTGTTCTTAAACTCTCAAACGTATCATTTTTAACATTCACACAAAATATAAAATCGTTATTGCTACCATTTGGATACAGTTTAGTGATGCTACAAATCAGTTTTGCTTTTTTCCCTCTCAAGTCCACTGTACTTTTACTTGCTGCTGCAGAGACTACGGGGCACAGTGGGCCCCAGAAGGTTCTGCTTTGGGCACCATCGTGCAAGACAAGAACTTGTGAAAAAAGCCCAGAGAGGAGCATCAAGCTCTGCCACAAGAAGTGTGAATGCACGTAGTATCAGGAAAGATTAGAAGGACTGGGTTTGTTTAGTCTGGAGACAAGGGGCACGTAACGGGCCCGAAACAAGTAAAAGTTTTCGACAAAGAGACCTGAAACACATGGTTGCCCCACGTGCACTTGCACGGGACAAGAAATAAAGGCTTCACATTTTAACACGGAGATCTCATTCTCACATTTGGAAAACGATGACTTTCTGGAAGCACAGCTAAGAACATGGGAACAGAGTGTCTCACGCGGTACCAGACTAAATCTGTGTTGGCAGAGGTTTAAAAACAGTGTTAAGACAAACACTTGCCAGAAACAAGTGGCAAGTGCACTGAGGTCAGCCACAGGTTGCACATGCAACAGAAATACAGATAGTTTCTGATTTTCAAATGCAGCTTCAATAACGGTATTTTCATGCAGGTTTGTGCTTTTGTAATACTGCAGACTTTGGGTTTAAAACTTACCAGACAAGGCTCACAGATTTGCCCTCATTTTATATCTTTCTAAATGGCATACTTCATTTTCCTTAAAAGCTCATCGTTTTGGTGAAGCAAGAGCTTGGTTACATCCCTGGGTCCCTGTGAGGCAGGAAACCAGATTAACAGATCCAGTTTGGACTCCCAAGCTTGGGTTACACATCTTCCCTCCACCACTTCCTTCCTCCTTGATAAGGCCAAACACGGCCTCATACCTTCGCTCTGCGAGGGCACATCCTGGCAGTAAGACAGGTAAATTAATACCTCTTTCTTCCATTCCGACGGGGAAATCTGTTTGATACGACCTTAGAATAAGCTGCACTGAAAAATATATAATAAGTAGATGGTCACGTAACATAAAGTAGCTCATAGTCTAAGTGGGCTGCCACAGGACTAGCAAAATTTGGGAAGCCATTTGGCCCAGCACATGGAGCAGCCTGTTGCTGTTTACATATATTTCTACACATATTTCTATGGCCTTTGTCGCTAGAAGAGACAGCTGCTCCCAATTAATGTCTCTCCTCAACTACCCTAGGGAGTCAGACTTTATTATTTTTTTCGTTTTACAGGAGGGAAGGTGAAACAGAGAGCAGACCAGATTCACAAAGGTGTCTTTGTGCCTAACTCGCATTGGAATCAACTGAACGGGATTCAGCCAGGGAACTTTTATGGAGCTGGATCCAAAAATCTGGACGTGGAGCTAGGTGGCATTACACTAAAACACTGCAAAATGAACTTAATATTTTAACTCCCACTCCAGTTTTATGCACTTACAGGGTCATTAGGAGACTGAACACAAAATTACATATTGAGAAAATTGGGCTGTATTATTTCCTTCAGTAAGGCTCCCGTTTCTGATACTGCCATAAGAAACAATAAACAAGCAAATGAAATTTGGAGGGGAAAAAAATAAAACAAAAGATCATTGATTTTGAAGGGCTGCAACAGTGGACTTGATGGCTCTTTCCCACACTGTCACTTCTTTTTCTCATATTGTCCAAAAATACATAAAAGCCATTAAATCGGTCATACAATAAAAAAAATCTTGTCATTTTAGACAACAGTTTCAAAAACACAATAAACATTTGCTCTTCTTCAGGGAGCTCTTAAAAAGTCCCTTACAGGCATCAAACATAAGGCGGAAACCTAATTCAGAGGGAAAGGGAACATACTCCTCCAGCTCTTCAAGTCTAAACATGGAACCTATTTGCTCATTAGCAGAAACATATAGTTTGGGGAAGCAGTCAGAGTGGACACCATATGCAGGAACTTCCCACAAATTCTCCATTTCCCTACCTGCAAAATGCTTGCAAACAGTGGCAAGTCCAGACACTACCCTTATCCTATTTGGCCACTGAATGTACAAAGGTGCTTTTCAAAAGTGACAATGTCATCTTAACACTGGGACATCAAAATAAAAAGGTGCAAAGATGAGGCTCTTAGTGGGCTCTGGTGCCTAAGGTTGTAAAGCAACAGATTATACTCCCTCCTTGCTCTTAAATACGCAGACAACTCTACAAGTCAGCAAGTGCTGAGTGACTGTCTGTAGAGTTGTCTGTGTATTTAAGAGGGTCTGAGGGTCTCCACCTTTTAAACACAATGTGTTTTAGTGACAGAACTTATTTTCCCTTCTTTCTGCGCCAACTAGGCATTTATTTATGTTACCTAGCACAGACATAAGCAACATATTTGGTACAAAAAGAACCATGCCTCGTTAAGCTGATTTTAATGCATTTTTGGTGGTGGAATGATAGCTGAGTGCGTGAACATAATTCAAGGGAAGCACATTTGGCAGCCATTCTAGGAGCTAAAAGGCAAATGAAGCTCCAAAGGTTAGGTTATCCCATAAATGACTGTCTAGGCACTTTATGAGCCTCCCTAACTCTGTAGCATTCTGTTTTGCTTGTTTATGAGATGTAGTTCTTTCTTCCTTGGTGGTACTGCTTTGCCACTGAACAAAACATGTACAGGACACAAGTCAAGTGCTACCTACAGAGCCAGCAGCAGTCAACAAAACCCCAAAAATGCTGCTTCTGTTCAAACTGACCAACCTAACACACGTGGGAGATGGGAAGCAGCATCTCCTTGAGGAGAAGGAATGAAGACCAGCTCGGGTAAAGCTAACCAAGAGAAAAAGGTTGCCTTATTGCTTAGGCTGACCAGGCACTGAACAGATTTGTCTGTCATAAGGCTGAGATGGTAAATAAGCCAGGTAAAGAAAGAAGCTCAGAGCATCTGTTTCCCAAGCTCTGTCACATACACTGAATTTCCCAGGGCTACTGTAAAGCCACCAAGACATTCTGTGGCTGGCAAGAAAGAGAAACTTGCGAGAAATCTCGTGCAAATGAAACCCAGCTGCTTAAGCACAATCCCAGATGTCTCCTACACTGTGTGGCTTTGATAGATTAAATTGAGCATAAGAAAGAGATGAAATATTTATGAAAATTAAATTTGCAGGATGCATGTCAGTAAGCCTGAAAAGTGCTTTCTCAAATGAAGACAGGAAACCACATATTTCACTCAAACAAGTTAAGCTGCAGCAGTGGTATTCACTGGAGCTTCTGGGATGCTTAATGTTCACGCAGCCCGCGTAGCTGTTACTCAAACCACCCATTCCAGAAACAGCAACCACAAACACTGCCTCTGACACTGGTAGAGCAAACATTTCTAAACAACGTATACAAATGAAATACGATGTTTTGCTGCTTCCTCCCCCTTGACGCAGACCACTGCTGGAAGGAATAAAAACAACCTGCTCTGACTTTAAAGGAGCACGGTTGGCTATTTGAGCAAAAAAGAGTATGTTCTGAGAGACTTTCGGACAACTCAGGCATCAAAACGTTGTATTTCCTTGCGTTGACTCCCTCAAAACAGCAATGAAAGAAAACACAAGCGCACTAAGTAAGGCCCAGTAACAGACACTCTCAATGAATTAAAATAACAATTAAGATGAAATGAAACCACAGAAGCACAAAATACCTCCATGCAACATTGAAGAGGTCTTGCATAAAATGCACAAACACGCTGGCACCTGTCTCCCCACGACCTAGGTCCTGCCTGTCTCCACAGATCTATTTTCGCTATGTTAAGCGCTACGACTGCCCACAACAAAGCCTTCGTTTCCTAGTTGCTCCCACACCTCATCCTCTCGGGAACCGTGTGTGCTTAGAAGGGCTGGCAGTCCCTTTCAAGGTGCTCCTCTCTCTCTCTTTCGGATTGACAAACCTCAGAGAAGTTTTAGGGACGTTTGTTTTGCTTTTAGGGGAGTTAATCATGGAGATCATTTAGCACCAAGCCATTTCAAGACTGTTGCTTGATGCAAATATCCATACGTCCAAGCGCTTATGAAACTATGACTTAATTCAAACAGAACCTTCGAACAAGGCTGTGATTGATGCACAGACTAAATACTAAAAGGTCTGCAGCTCTCTGGGTTGCCCACTGATTTCTTTCAAAACACGCTTTAGCAGGCCCTGGACTTCAACGGAGCAAACCCTTCGGATCCTGCTTCGCTCTCCAAGTGCCTCGTGCTCGTGTCGCGGGACCCCAGGGCAAGGCAGGACCGTTCCAGGCAAGATCAGCAATTTATTTCAAGGAGCACAGCAAGCAACGTTTCCCCAAATCTCTTTCAAAAGAGTAGCAACAAATACTCCACTTCCTCTTCGCGGGATGTTTATACACCGAGAATTTACATTTTACATGGCCAGGCTAATGCAGTGCCACATTTCAGCAGAGAAGGAAACGCGCAGTTACACTGCACGCATTTTGAGTGCCATTTGCATTAAACCCCCTGTGTTTGAAGCCGTACCCTGAAAACTTGCTGAGGCAGCGTCAGCACCACGGCGACAACATCAGAGTATCCGCGTACCTCTAGGGAGCGCCAGATGTGATCCAGATCAATAACGCCTGTCCCCTCACAGTTGGTGGGCAGCATAAAATACTGCTGCACATTAAAGAGTTATGACTACAAGGCAGTAAGCAGATGCGCACTTGCTTTAATCCCTGCTCTTGATAAGCAAGGTGACACGTCAGCCCTACTATTTTTAAAAAGGAGCTAAGTCTCCACTTCAGCAAAGTACTCAAGAAAAAGGGTAATCCCCTCAGTCTCGAAAGGACCATTTAAATTTGAAGTCACGTAAGTGCTGCAAGTTGAATTAACACTTTGTGATTGCATTGGCTAACGAATGGCACCTCTCGCTTCAGCCCACTTAAACATTTTGGGTGCTAGCTATGAATCCTCAACAAATTCAAGCAGAAACGGCACGAGCAGAGTGCACCAAGCCGGGGAACGGGGCCAGCCTTCAGAGCCACTATCTGTGCGGAGGCCGAGGGGCCGAGCGTGTCCCAGGCTGAACCAGGCCTCGGGGAAAACAGGCACGGAGGGAATAAGGGCAGAAAGCTGCAAGCCCTGCTGTGTTCCCTGCAGGTACGAGGCAGCTGAGAGGAGACATGGAGCAGCGGGGACGCTCACCGCAAGCTGCTTTTCCTGCTGATTAATAGCGGGGGATTCCGCGGAATAGCTGCGGGATAAAGCTCCGGAGCACACAGGCATGGTTATGCACTTAGCAGCTGTGTCAGCCCGCGCCGCTCAGGCCTTCCATGTATTTTGCCATATGGCAAGCAGGATCATTTTACACTCAAAAATATTACTACTTTAAGCATACGCCGTATAACTACACTGTGTATCTCCTTCTAAAGTCATGCAGCCCAAAGGTCACCCATCCTTCTGCTTTCCGAATCATCCTGCAGCGTCCAACAGATCTAATAATACCAGTCCTATCTCCAAGTCTGATCATTTTCTTCTAGGCTTTAAACCTACGAGCGTTAAAACACACTGAGGAGCAACAGATATCACGGTGGGGAGGAGGACGCCTGGAAACTTGCCAGACGACAACTAGACCAGCAGGTGAACATGAATTTTTTGGATTAAACCAAAGTACTGCACTGCCTGCTAAATCCCTTGAGCAGTGAACTGCATGACGAGTAATTATACCAAGGATTTTTTTTTTCCTTTTTTTTTTTTTTTACATCAGGTTTATATATTCACCAGACTGCAAGGGTACGTAACATCCAGGTCCACTCTAAGTGCCTCAGGATGTGTTGGCTGGAATGGCTGATGTGTCACCCCCAGAAACAAGGCTGAGCGGCACCAACAGAGAGCACTGCAGGCCTAACCGTGGCATGGCCAGGCTCCGACACGACCCTTCCTTCTCCTTTCCCTCCCGGATTTCCCACAAATGCTGCACCCTCCCTTTCAGAAAGGGACGTCTCCATGATTTTCAGGTATCAGTTTGGGACCAGCCTGCTGGAAAGATGCTCGTCTGCACCTCTGCTTGGGATACCACCAACGGCACCACAGAAAGGAGCCTCCCATCAAACCAGCAACTGCCTGTATCCCGCATGGGTGAGGGGGCAGGAGGGAACCAACACTCGGACCCCCCACAAGGCTCCATTTTACAGTATCGTATCCACATAGAAGACTGACACAGCTATGCACGGCCATACACAAGTAACTTGGGTGAAAACTACAGTTTTCCTTTTGGATAATTTTGTTTTGTGTCAATATTTGTCCTTTTTTTTCTTTTTTTCCTCCTTTTCTGAGCTGATTTAGTTTTTTTTGGCGGGGAGGCTGGGATTATTGCATGGAAGAGAGTTATTTTAAAAAAGAAGAGGTGTTTGGGCAAGTGGAGCCTTTGTCATCTGTTTCTTCTACAGTACAACCCTCTAGCTCGGGAGGCAGGTTTTTTAGATGTCCAAGCAGCTTCACTTTGGGAATATTTTATTTAAACTTCATTTTTCAAATGATGATTACCTTTTCTGACATTGCTTTTGAAAATTTCCTTCAAAAACTATCTCCTATATTCCAGTATATATAACTCCTGGCAGAAATAACTTACATGTAATACAATTTTAGCGACAAAACTGATTATATAACCTATATAAGCTCTACATAAAATACTGTTCAGGCCAAAATCCCAAAGGTGAGATCTGCAGTTCAGCATGCCTGAATTTTTCTGTCTTTCCTCCTTACATAGGATGACAGTCTGGTCTCAAGTTTAGAAAGCAGAAAAGAAAAACATTAAACTCAGTCAATTGGTACCTAGAAGATTAGAAACAGGTAAAAGCAGCTGCCTATACAGGTATGTCAAGAATAAATCTTATCAAAAGTATTTCAATTCACTTTAGGACAAGATATAGGACCTGTGATCAGAATGGAAGCAACAGATACATCAATAGATGCATTATCTACGTTGACTAAGGTTTCTGTTGTACCATCCTCCCGAGGAAACAAGAGAAATCCAGCACAGATAAATGGGCTGTAAGGTGCATGAGTGCAAAATGAGAAGGTCACTGTTCAAACACCAGCTCTCCGTGTCTTACCAGCAGAATGGAAGGAGGCAGCATCAAATGCATTTCTGCAGGGGACAGCCCCGAGCCCATTCTGGGCCATATTTTCACTAATGATTAGATGCTGAAAGAGAGGTTTCTGCTCATACCAGGCTGAGGAAACTGCATGTAAACTGGAGGACAGGATTAGTATTCCAAATGTTCCTAAGCACTCAGAGAAAGGCCTGGGCAAGACTGAAGCGCTCCTGAGGAGAGAGCAGTGTAATAGAATATACAGACCCTCAAGTAATTGCACAAATAAAGACAAAATTTGCTAAAGAGACGTACTTCAAAAAAGAAGGCCCCAAGGATTAAAGAGGTTTATGCGCTGAAGGCAAGAAAGACACGTCAAGCTGCTGCGAGGAGGGCAAACACTGCAGCGGGGTGTGTAAACAGGAGCTGAGCCTGGAGAATCTACTGCTTTAGAAAACGCAACGGAAAGGCCACTGTGCTCATCCTGAGATGTGTGCTGAAGGCTTTGCAAGACCTCTGCATTTTCTTTTAAGCTCTTTTTCCAGTCTTCTGGTCTCAGCCTTGAAGCTGCATAGAGCAAAGGAACTCTACCCCATGGCCCAAAGGGCAGGAGGAAGTTGAGTGTTACAGTCACACAACCTGCTAAATAAAGATCTATCATTGAAGACTGCATAGTCCAGAGCATTTTCTTTCAAAGATTTCTCTCCCTTGCGTCACCTAAGTTGGTAATACAATTCAAATGCAACCTGTGAGGTCATGAGCAACTATACTTTGAATGAGGCTCCTGGGAGTCTCCTACCGGCAACTGCCATTATGCAAAGGATCTTACCTGTTGGGATAAAATTTTTACCTGCTTACTTGATTACCTAGAGCTCAGCGGAGAGGCAAAAATCTTGGTCTCTTATGGGAAACAAAAACTATGTGCACATCCTGCAGCAACCTCCTGCATTTCCTTCACAGGTCTGTCTAGTTGCTTACAGATGCTTGTGTCTCAGAAGACATCTCATTCCCTCAAAGGTCAACCATGGCACCAAGCCCCCCAGTGTCTTTATGAGCACATCCTTCACAGGCTATTTTAGACCTGCGTAAAGTTTGGTACCTACACTTCTGAGCTAAGTAAACAAAACTGACTAATTTAGGCAGCGAAACAAGCCCTTCCTTGGCTGGACACATGCATTTTCCTTTGCAGATGTGCAATTCAGCCTGTGAACTAACCGCTTTGTGATGGAGATGCCTGCACCAAAAGATCAGGAGTATTTCCTGAAGTTACTCACAGCCTTCTGGAAGAGGCAACGCTCAACACAAAAATGTCCCTCAGCAAACAGTAAGTCACTCTAGTATAGAGTAGTTTTAAGGAATAATAGTACATGAATGAAGCACCTGACTGCAAGTAACCCACAAACCAAAAAATATACCAGCTCAGTTACTGCACATGGCATTTTTCAATTGCAATTATGTTATACACATACATTGCCAACCCCTTAATGTGTATTCCTTTTTTTTTTTGAATGCTCCATAGTTAATAAAGCTACTTGGAGTCTGCTCTCAAGCAAAATTCTACCTTATTGCAATCGCTGCTTACTGCGAATTAACACCCCCTTTCCTATCCCAAATGAGTAAATATTGCATTTTTATTTATAATTAGCACAAAATTCCAAGGCTCTCCTCTAAAACCAGAGCACAAACCGAGTTTAGTCTCCAACCCAAGCAAGCCTAATATTTCCTACCTTACAGCTACTACTGCAGAAATCCTCTCTTGTTAACACAGGGCAGAGCCAACAAAGTTATAACATGCACAAACCTAGCGCCACTCGGGACCTCTAAAGGCGCATTTAGCCGAACGCAACAGCCAAAAGGAGCCCTCCTCCTCCTGCGCGCTGCAAAAAGTCTCGAGTTAGTCTATTAAAAAGCAAACAGCGCCGGGAGCTGCTTTTTGCGGCATCCGCAAGCCGGCGAGCTGGGGATGCAACTGAAACCCCAAGAGCCCCGTTTTGCTCCCATTCCCCCCGTCGCCTCCGTCCCGTTGTCCCGCGAAGCCCCTTGTCCCGCGCTGGGCTCCTCCGCGGCGCGCTCTGCCTTACCTCCGGCG
Organism: Crypturellus tataupa; assembly: GCA_034781795.1. NCBI lineage: Eukaryota > Metazoa > Chordata > Aves > Tinamiformes > Tinamidae > Crypturellus > Crypturellus tataupa. The sequence goes on from JAWLRI010000274.1 coordinate 1,128,328, forward strand.
CGCGCCGAGAGCAGCGCGAGCAGGGGGACGCGCAGCGGCCAGCTGGGCTCCTCCAGCCAGCCCATCGCCGCTCCCGATTCGCCCGGAGCCTCCCCCCGCGCGCGGGGCAGCCGCCGCGTCGCTCCTCGTGCTCCGCCGTCACGCAGCAGAGTGACGCGGAAGCCACCAAGCGGCCCCCGGCCGCTGCATGCTTCATCTAAGCGCAGACACCAGCACGGCTCGTGCTCCTGCAGGGTCAGCCTCTTGGAGTGCGAGATGCAGCCGGATCCCTCCCGGCGCCTCACACCGTAACCCCCAGGTTTGTGGTCCCAGGGGGACTAAATGCTCCAGGTCACAGCTACCTCAGTCACCAACCTCTGCGCCCAAACAACGGCGGTTACCAGTAGGGATCTGACACCGATGCTTCGAGGACACCAGCAGAACAACCTCATCAAAAAAAGGGTCTCCCAATCAGGCTAAGGCAGGAGCACCCGCACACGGGTGGACGCTACTGCTCAGTATTTCCCACCGTGGTTTCCCATGGTTTGGCACCGCATCCCCGTGCGCAGAGCGCCTGGCGTTCCCGGCCCAGACTCCTCCGGAGGGGTTTTGGCTCCAAGTTCAGGCCCACGTCACCCACAAACGAGGGAACCGGGGTGCCCTGCGGAAGCCAGGGCACCAAATATCACCAAAACGCCAAACATTTCTCAACGCAAATCACACCCCTAACAACACATGGACTGACTGCTCAGCATACAAAGCTTGACGAATACTTGCATCACCCTTTCTCTCGATTAACACAGGTTTGGCTAAGAAAATATTAAATATTGCTTCGTTATCATCTGTATGGACCATCTATAGCCTCTAAACTTCCGCATGAACAAACAAAAAATCCCAAGAAACTTCCTTTGCTTAGCACTCAAATACTCTTTTTTCCCCCCCCATTTCTGCAAGTAACATGAAATGACTCTTAAGCTACGATGTGCTCTGCTCGCGCATGCCTGCTGACTCTGAAAGCGCATTACACCTCGTGAACATTATTTCTGCCATTAGGGGGATCAGCCCACAGAACGACAGGGCACCTAACAGTGTAGGAATGCGGCGTAGGAGGTTGGAGCTTCACGGGCTTCCTTCCCGGCCCCTTCGTTGGTTTAGTAAGTCGGGGGATGCCCACGCTTCAACCAGACTCCAATGCGAGGGCCCATGCGGTGGCTTCGCGGCCGCCCTGGTGCAGCGCAGCTCACCCACCAGAGCGCTGCTCTCGCTTCTGCCCACTGCTGCTTTTCCCAAGCCTTCACGTCAAGAGCCCGGGAGCATTTATCAATTCCTTCAGAAATACCAACACACGGGCAAACGCGGAAACTTTCCGAGCGTCGGGTGCCCTTAAGCAGTGCGATTTGACTCAGCTGCAAGCCGGGTATAAAAATAAATGCCGCTTAAGTGTATCTTGGAGTTGTGTCAAGCACACGAGCAGCTTCTCTCAAAGTTCGTTTTAGCCGTTCTCAGCAGCAGCAACACAGACACTCGCAGACTGCAGGAGGGAGGTCTCCTAATGGGCCTCTTCTGCACCCTTCCCAAACAGCCCACAAAATGGGGTTCAGCCTTCACTAATGCACTCACTAGAAAATAAATGTGGCTACAGAGCATCGGGATAATACAGGGTTTTTTTTTTAAAAAAAAAAAGCCAAAAAAAGAGGTCCTCCCTAGTCCTAATGTGATAGGACTGTTTGGGGATAGGACTGTTCTGGTTTGTTGATTGTTTTTTTCTTGGTTAAAAGCAAACATATGACCACAACTTATAGCTTTAGTATAGCTTGTAATATTTTAATGCAAATGAATCAATTCTTTTTCCCAGGGTGAGCACACGCGCAAACATACACAGGTTCACCACATGGAACACTCCTGTGTCCACTCCAAAAGCATTCCTGGTTTATTGAATAAAAGCACCTTTTTGAGACTAGATGGGTGACGATCAAATGCACCAGAAGAGAATTTAGCTTCACTGGAGGAAGAAGTCAGCATCATACAACATGTCTGTTCAGGAAAGGACTTTGGACAAGTGTCTGATTTAATAAACCAGAAACACAAGTATTTATAGTGTTTTGAAATATTCTGCCTGATCCCTCAAAGAGATTTACCTGCAAAAGCACACTTAAAAGGACAAAAAGCATCCTCAAAAGGCTACGCAAAATAGCCATCTCAGGACTGGCGTATTGGATCAGACCAACCTTTCAGCTAGTCTATAGTCCTGTCTCCAGCAAAAGGTATTTCTTTTTATTAGTTTTTAAATGCATCGCTTTTTAATTTCATTGGGATGTCTCCCGTCTTTTATTATGTAAAAGGTTAAATGGAAGAATCCAATTTGCCTCCTCTTTCTGTGTGTATTATTTTATTTTCTTCCTCCTGTCTCCTGTTATTTGAGTGCTCTCAGGCAGCCCCCAAACTCTCCCAGAGGAACTAGTTGAGCTCATATTTCTGTCGCTTCTCTCAGCCCCTCGTCCCCTTTGCATTTGGCAGAAATACTTTAATCTGCCTATACATATAATTTTAGTAAATCTCCCTCGGCTTTGCTTGATTCTTTCTGATCTAAAGTAATTTAAAGAATTACTTTTTCCTTCTCTGAAATCACTCCTGCCTCCAAAGTCTAAAATATCAGAAACCAGTTGCAGAAGTCATTCACTGCTTCAAAAGAACAAAATACCAAAGTTTAAGCTCGTATCAGTAGTTGCTCCTCTACTCTAAACCAAAAATATACCAAAGTTTAAGCTCGTATCAGTAGTTGTTACTCTAAACCTTATCTCCTTCTATGAGTAAAAACAAACCACGCTAACAGGTTTTAAGCTTACATAAAAATAACGGGTAACATTCTAACACAGCATTTTGTTCTCGCCAAAGAAGCTCTCCAGGGTCTCCTGGGGCAATATTTTAACAGCACACAATTTCATACTGCACAGCTTCCTTTCACCCACAGCTTGCATTTCAGCATCCAAACTGTTCTCCCAAGCAATCAATGGAAAAAAAAGAAACAGACCATCTCCCAGACAACTTGTCTGATGCAATTAAAGTGTCCTACAAATTCAAGACAAGTATCAGCCAAAATAAATCCAACACTAAAAGCTCACAAACTATTTGCTTCTTAAACACCTCTGAATTACTGGTAATGCTTTTCCTGAGCAAAACATTCAAGACGCCGCTTGCACGGATGGGGACGGCGTAACCCCTCCCCAAAAAAGAGTCATTTCATTCCCTGCTGCCGTCTTGTCAAATCCCAAAGCAACCTGTAATGCAACTTACTTCTGCAAAAGTTACTGCACTTACCTCTACAAAAGGAACACACGTGAGAGAGGATTTAAGAGCAACCTCTGCCTTAGTGGAAGGGGTTTTTTGCCTGCTTGCTTGGGTTATCTTAGGCAAAATGCAGAATAAACACAACGAAGCTCGGCTGGCTCCCTTCAAATAAGGAGCCAGCTTCTTTAGTCCTGCAAATTCCTCACCTGCCCCATTACACAGCACAGCTGCTTGGGGGGTGGTTAAGATTTTTTGTGAAGTAACAGTTCACAATAATCTCGTTAAACCCTTTCTAACACTTGGCAGCCCGTGCAAGATTTCCTCAGCTGGGGCAAGTGCAGTGTGGCTCGGACCATCTCCTTGGAAAAGCGAGCAAGTAAGGAAGCCTGGAGATTGGGAAAAATAATGGTTATTTGATTATTGTTATTTTATAGATATGGCTTTTATCTGCTCTCACAAACCACGCTGGGGGCCTCCTGACAGCATCTGCAAGGGGAGACACATCCCAAGAGAAGATCTGTGGCCACCAGGGCCTCGGTGACTAGCACGAGCAAGTGACACGTTCAGAGTGATGGCACGAAAGGCTGCAACGTCTTAAACTGCTCCAAAAGGAAACACGAGCGAATTTTAGGCTCCATGACAAAAATGTTGTCGCCCAGAGCATTGGGGCAGCCTGTGTAAACCCAGGGGGCAGTCACCAACGCGGTCCCCACCGAAGCCAACAGCATCTGTGTGAAACTGGGGACAGAGCGTGTCTCATGCCACTAATGTAAAGAGATGGGATTTGAAGACACGTTATGGTTTCCTGCCTTCGCCTATTGATTTTAATTCACATCTTAATAGAATAAAAACCTCGTGTCCACATTAAGTTTTCCTACGTTTTCCTCTTTCATTTATTTTTATATATTCTCTGTATGAGCCTTTGTTAAAATGGGCTAATTTGGTTCACGGGATATAAATCCTGGCATTTACAAATATTCAGATGGCAAGTAAGAACTAGACGCTACAAGACACGTGCTTGTTTAAAACCCGTAGCTGGACAGTATCAACATGACACAGAGTTAGTAGATTAAAATTAACCTACAGTTCTGTAACATCATCAAATAAATCGACCAGCAAATAAAAGGAAACACATTTCCATAAGAATACGAGAGGTATCCAAGTAACAATCCCACAACGATACATTTTCAATTAAAGAATTACAATAGACTACTCTTGCATTTTCTCCCTAATGCCGGGCTGTAATTCATTGCTGCGCGGGCAGCTGAGTACTAACTTGCAGCTTCTGTTCTTTGTCTTTGTAGTAACTAGGGAACGTTTTCAAGGTCAAAGCCTGATTTTATTACAGAGATATCCACAAACCAAATTTTTGAAGTTGTTTTGTTCTGCTTTATCTGTTGCTTGGCCCGACCTTTCCGCCTTGATAGGGCGGCACTAAGAGCCGGCTGCAGGAGCTGGTGACACCCCGAGCGGCCAGGACACAGCAGCAGAGGGACAGAAATGGTTCCGTTTACTGCGGCTCCGCAGTACCTGTGCATACGGTACCTGCGCAAGGATCACTTCAAGTTAGAGAGCTACCAAGAAAACGCAAAAAAAAAAAAAATCCAACGTGCTGCACAGTAGTTCCTGCTTCCCATGAAAGCCATCTGTTCTATGTATGTACATAGTTTGAAAGACATTCCCGGGATTGTGTCAAGCCAAAGGAATCCCCGCTAGAGTTACAGAAACATAAACTCCCCGCGCGCCGGCAAGGGCGGCTCGGGAGCTGCGCCCGGCTCCGCGCCGCGGCCGGCCTGCTGACATGCCGCATGTTACGCCGCCCTTTCCCATCTGATATTACACTATGAGAACTGAAACTTTAGCAGGGATACCACTGCCACACTCGGGACTGGAAATTCTTCGGATGAGGATAATGTGAGTTCTCTGCTCGTCTCCATTGCACAGGGGCAGCATCGCCCGCTCTCCCTTGTGCAGCTGACACCAAAAACGCCCGGAAAATATTTGCAGAAGAGGATTCATTCCATAACACAATGTTTGCCGTTACTGATTTCGGTGGGAGAGGGACGTGGCCCTCATTCGCCTTCATTCCCAAACTCAGCCAAATGCACTGTGGAAAACAGGAGCCTGAAAACAGATTTACAGCAATTAGTACTTCCAGAAGAAGCAAAATCCTTCCTGTCACTTCAGCATTTTAGCACCCCCTCGTCTACGCTGCGACCGAGTTCAAATCGCAATTATTTTTCCTAGGGAGCAATTAAACGCTGCTACCAGCGTTGCGCATAAACACAACTCTGGCTACAAGCGACGCTCAGATGACCGGCTCAGGTTCAAGGGTTCACTGCACACGAATGTCCATAAATACCACTGACAGCCTTAGCAGCGCCACGAAGCCTCGCAGGGCACCAGGAGGACACTACCAACCTGTGCGCTGGAAGCTCCAACAGAAACTCCACAGTTCAGAGCTAAGGACTATTAAAAAAAAAAAAAAAAATCCAACTCTGTTCTGTTTTCTAAACGCTCCTGTCTGCTGTGGCAATGTGTTTGCTCTTTTCAAAATAATCTCAAGCAGCACAGTTTAATAAAACAGAAGATGTGCAGCTCCCCTGGATTCTCGCACCAATTAGCCGTGTGTTTTTGCCTCCGTTAATTTAACCATGCTACGTTACAAATTAAATACTCTTTGCTTACTGAGCAAGCACATAGTATTTTAAGATGTTGATTTTTTTTTCCTGCAAACACTGGCCACAATACCACGCATTCTCCCCTAGGTAGGTATTTCTGGCACCTCTTGAAATATAGCCCCTGCTCCCAGTTCCAAACTCAGATCTGCACTAAAGAAACACACTCTACATATGATATTTAGGCAGTGTTTTCCAAGTATTGCTTCCTTTTCTTTAACTCCATTACTTATTTTTCTTTTCTCTTTCTCCCTTAAGCCCCAGAGAAAAGTCCCCCCAAGAGTTTCTGTTGTCCCTCCCCTGCTGAAACGTTATCGCTTCTCCCTGAAGGGGAGTTGCTACTCGCTCCTCTGCACTGCAACAGGGCAAGGGCCTATCCAAGCAGCCGGGTGCTGGGAGCACTGCCAAGGGCCCAGAAGGGCTGGGGACCCCGTCACGAGCCAGACAAGCGGCCCCGGCCCATGGCAGCCTTGTGGGGACGAGCGGCCGGGCAGCTCCAGCAAAAACTCCATGAGGGACCTCCCCAGATGGACGGGCAGTACCCGCAGCTCCACTCAGGGGCCGAATGGACCACGAATGGTTTGGTCTCACCTTTTCCTCTGGTTCTTACGAGCGACTCAGCCATACTCGCAGGTGGCTTTGCAAGAGGGACCTGAATGACACGTTTCTTCTTCATCCTAGGCCAAAAGCCCCCTAACCCTGGTAGGACAGAAGCCAATATGCAGAAAAGAGTATTTCCTCCATATCTCCATACCTATTTCCTCCATACCTATAAGCTTGCACAAGTGTGTAATTCAAGCCTAAAAGTTAACATAATGAAAATATCTGAATATCATATCTGCAAAGTTACAGGAGACTATTGTAATTGTGGGATAATTCAAAAAAACAGAGTGCTGCCTTAAATTTTACCAGTGACCGGCAAATACAACTTGAAAGCTGTTTGCATGTTTCCTTAGCAATAATTGTTTACCTCTTAAAAAGCACCGTTTAAAAATACATTTACAGGGCAACAGTGTAGTCTCCATAATGTTTAAAAATTTTACTACAACAAATGATATTTAGCTTTCTAGTTATACCCTGACAGTATGCTGGTGGGAGAAAAAAAAAATAACGTATGCTGAATAGCTCCTAAGAGAAAACCGATATGCCAAGTATTTTGATTCAGATCCTTAACATTTTTATGAGACTCCTCCTTTTCCATGAAGCAAATAATCTAAAAGGTGTACTAGTTGTTTACAAAATGCGTGTAACTTGATAGCTTTCATTCTAATACTCGAGACTGTTATTTTGGGAACTAAGATTTATTTTTAACAAATCATTAATGAAGCAACCAGCCATAATTTTAAGGGGATTATGCTATAAGATCATGAGTAGAGGCTTCAGAGCACTCAGGTCTTAAAAAGACACAGCAAAAAAATGAAAAATAGCATCTAGTAGTATTAAGAATTCACCTCAGTATATCTACAGAGCAACAAAAAAAGAAATGGCCAGGCTCTAAGGCCCTATTTTGAATCAACTCCAGGCAAGCTCATGGCCAAACTGGAAATGCATATGAAATATTGACCTTGGCTGCACACACAGCTCAGAAATCGGCATCCAGCAGACACTATCGAGAAGAGGAGGCTCAGGGGAGACCTTCTCGCTCTCCACAACTACCTGAGAGGAGGCTGTAGTGAGGGGATGGTCACTCTCTTCTCCAGAATAACTACCCATAGGACAAAAGGAAACGGCCTCAAGTTGCGCTACGGGAGGCTCAGGTTGGCTATCAGGAAAAGTTTCTACACAGAAAGAAGAGGGAAGTTTTTTCATGAAGAGTCTCTGTACCATTTGCCCAAACAGGGAAATGGCAACATCTCTTCAGAACGTGCCAACGGCTACAATATCGCTGCATTTGCCAGCTCCAAATATCCCAGGTATTGACAGGCTGTAATTCCACTACCTGTGAACTGGACGAGAAATGGACTGAATTGCATCTAAAATGCAATTTGTCACAGTTAATAGCTGCTTAATGTCCATCAAATGTCCATTGGCTTGGACCAATTACTTGGTCAGTAAATAAAGAAGTTACCATTTTTATTGGTCTACATTAACCTGTAGATTTCTTTAATGGGGCCTCTTCTATAACCAAATGAGTCTTTCCCAGGGTTCAGTCTTTCTTCCCCTATCAGTTACTTGTTTAAGAACAGATATAGTATCTAGCTAATATGTAGCTGATATTATTTTTTCTCAGAATAATGCAAGATATTCTTTGCCACTGAAACGCTATTCGGTTTTTGCAAACTTTTAGCAGCAGGAGCAGCAGATTATTTACTTTGGGAGCTACTCAGGTTTTGCCATACTAAAACTTGGACAAAAATTACCATACATGATGATTCATGCTCAAAGTTGGATTTTAGGAAATTAAATGCAAGGTTTTAATGGTTTCCACAGCTATTCCACAGAGTAACAGGAACCAAATGTATTCACATCTGCTTGTGGGAATCTAGAAATCAATTGAGTCTGGAACTCCTCAAAAACCAACACAAGCCCAAAGGCCCAAAATGCACAAGACGAGGAAACACAATGCCATCCATGTAAGTTGAATTATAATATTTGATATATATTACTTATATCTCTCAAAACGCCACCATTGGAACTTGAATTGTGAGCCTATTAGTAATTATTTCATCCATGCACAACAGTCATAGTAGGAAGAACCATAAAATTGCCTGGGAAACTTGCCTAAAGCCAAAGTAACTGGGGCTCTTCACACCCCTCACCTGTTACTTCAGCAACTGAAGAGTTTTTGTTTAGATTCCCAAGCACACAGAGCCCATCAAAACTGTTAGCACCACCAGTACTATGTAAAATATACTACTAAGGAGGCAGAAGTGGGAGGGAGGGCAGATGCTATTTTACAACAGCACGAAATTTAACTGCATCCGTGGCACAGCCCCAATCCCAGAAGGGTCTGTGGGGACCAAGCCTTTTGCTGTGTTGCAGAGGTTATTATCACCATGCAGCTCATCCAACGCCAGGACAGAGAGCTGAGGTTTCCTTCCTGTGCCAGGGCAGCTTCACGGTGCCCTTTCGCCAAAGGGCAGACAGCGCCTTGGGACTACGGAAACAGGCTCCCAATGCGCTATAAAGCACATAAACGCAGAAGAGTTCCCAAGTCTTTGCAGGATGGGATTTTCAGAAAGAGTAAAAGCACACTGTAATCCTTGGGTGGTATCTGGGAAACAAGGAACTAAAAAAAAACAAAAAAAATCACAGCAGTATTACATTTTCATTCTCATTTGCTTGTAAAAGTCTACTTAAAGCTTCAGCCATACTGTTAGAGAACAGATGATTTGAATATAAGGGAATTTCTTGATTTTTTTCATGCTAGTCTTCAAGCCTCTGGGCTTGAAGGTTTTCAAACTTCTGCCTAGCATCACATGGGAACTGAAATTCAGTTTTGTCTTTTTGCATGAAAGCAGAAATTTCCATTTGATCATCTGAGCGTGGACGCTATGGGTATCAGACAACCAGCAATTATTGGGAGGCTAATGATGAGATTACAAAAGCTGCCAACCCTGGGCTTCCACCCTGAGCACTGCAGGGGAACACTGACCCATTTGCCTGCTTATCCCTCAACCCCCACGGAAAATGCTAATTCCTTGCAATCTATTTGGAGAGAAGGAAAAAAAAAAAAAAAAAAAAAAAAATGTAAAATCATGCTTTCTGAAACATTCCTCACTAACTTTAGGACCTCAGTCCTTGCAAGTGAGCTGGCTTCCGTGGTGTGATCACTGGCAGATGACAGGAATGTTGTTTGACCTTAACCACTTACTCTGAGCCGCCAGCTGCTTTTTCAGTTTGAGGAACGGCCTCAGGGAGATGGTCCACGAAAGAAATGTGGCACGAAGAAAGGCACGAAACGCATCCTGCGTCACAACCCTTTCTGACATAATACACCTTGCAAGCAGACACAGACTCTAAACAAGTGCATTCACTCGCTTTGGCTGTTTTATATGATGCTTTAGTGATCTCCTACCAACCATACCCTGGCTAAAACTGAGACTCTTATTTCTGCCAAGCTCCAGCATGCCTCCTGTGCAAGCAGAGGAAGGAAAAAAGAACAAGGAAAATAAGGAAAATGTATATTCTCTATGCCTTTAATAGAACCCAGCAGGAAGGAGATGTCACACCAGTGCAGAGGTTGCGCCTGTGATGTGAAGTCTCCTCCACGGCTTAGAAAGCCTTCATCCATCCTTCACCCATCACTCCATCATTGTATTGTTTTTGTAAAACAAACTCCTTATTTTCCTCAGGCTTCTGCAAGTTTATGTTCTCCGAGCTGAGCGTGAGGATTAGCTAGACAAAACAGCAGAGTGAACCCTCAGTGGAGGAGGAGACCTCTGAGCCCAGACTAAGCGCTCCGAGATGAAGCTCACAGTTCAAGAAGTAGGTCAGAAGCTACTGTCTCTCCTTTGCGGAGAAAACCCCTCTATATGCGAATACTTTGTGATATTTGTGAATATCAGGCGTTATTTCTGTGTCAAAGAAACTTGCTTGGGTAATACTTTGGTTTCTGGCACATCATCTGTTGTTCAAGGCACTTTGCTACACCAGAGGAAGAAATATTTGCAAATATTTTCGGGAGAAAGGGCTATGTGAATGTTATTTCAGAACCGTACCATGAAAGCAGAAACACAGACTTTCTGCAAGTAGCCATATACATTTTCATACTCATTGGAAAAAGTATTCACGGAGAAAACCTTATCTAAGCAAGCGTCAGTTTTATATCTGCAGTGGCATAAGTTTTAATCATCACAATAAGAGCCATATTGAAACCGTGTATGGTTTAGCCCAAATTGAAGTTTTCCGCTCTCCATTTTGACATCCCTTTTCAGCGAGCAACTGTTAAAAAGGGCTGACCTTGCTTATATCGCCCAAACTGACTCGCTGACGATGACAATTTCGTTGTTTTTCTGTTTGTTTGCCTGAGGAATTCTTGTCAGGGCCATGGTGATACAAGGAACCTTCACCTCTTTAGTAATACTACTGGAAGCACGTGAAGACTTGCAAAATACATGTGAAAGTAAGCATCAGGTGAAAATGGAAAAAAAATTAAACATCCTCCTCTAGTACAGGATTATTATTATTATCAGGAAATGCTGCATTGAGACTTGCAAACACTTGATTACATTATCTTAACATTCATGGTCTCTCTTCTTTAAAATTCTCCCCTCAAGAGAAAACATCAGTGTGTTTCAGCTGTTAAATACCTTGTTTTTAAACTAAATACTCAGATTTCAATACTCCGTTTCTCCCCATTTTGTTGTTTTTAGGAGGAAAATCTCTTTCTAGGTTCATCCTCCAAACAAATGGCTCATGGCACGGGTGGGGGAGGCTGCAGTCACCAGACTGTCCCCAAGCACTGAACTCTGCCAGGAACAAAGCAGAGGGGAAATGGTGGGGGAGGAAAAAAATAAGAGAGGAAGAGAGTGAGAAAAAAAAAAAAGAAACTGTTGCAAGTTCACGCACCCCTATTGCAAATGCATTTTAATTAAACAAAGCGATTATACAGACATTGCTGACAGGGATTATCAAAATAGAATGGCGCCACCTGCCCCTTGCAACCCAATTAATTAGTGGCCAATCTGAGGTGCCAATTATCACTGAGAAAGAGGGAAGGATCAGTAAACACAGCTCATGGGGAACTTGGAAATTAACCCCTTCGAGGCCCGCAGCTTCGCCCCGCTGGTTTGTCTGCTGCAGCCCTTGAACTACCACAGATCTCCCTTCCACAGGCTCTTGTGGAGGGTGACAACTTCAGCTCTTCTCCGAGCCACCTGGCGAGTTCTCAAGTTGCATTAGGAAACCTGAAACGGTATTTCTACCACAGAAGTTTGAAAGGGTTGCTCGAGGAGAAGGACAGACTCCTTCCTGTGCTGGAGGTGGCTCAGGAAGCATCGTTTTTCAGTCAGAGCACAGAGCTTGTCCGTGAGCAAGGCCTTGAAGTGGGAATCAGTTGCTGACAGGAGCTAGCAACGACTCCAGGTTCATCACGAAGCAGGTTCAGCTCTAGAGCGCTTGCTCTTTCTCCCACTCCTCTTAAAAGAGCAACCACTCCTCCCTCTTAAGCTCCGGGGCAGGCGGCCTCCAGCACTCGGGAGAGATAAAGAAGGAAGATCCACAGTAAAAATCAAAATCCATTTCATTGGAGAATCCAGAGTCAAACAGAGCATTCGAGATGCTAAGTCAAAAACCTGGAGCAAGCCATGGCAGCTTACTACACAGGAAAGGAAGAGCTCCTATCATTTGCATGGCACTGGGTGTTAAGAGCCAAGTCTCTTTGGGTAACCCTTTCTCCTCCTGCTACGAGGCTCAAGCTTGTGCCTCCCCCTATCTCTGTGGCCTTACAGATAGGCTGGAAAGAAGAACGGGTCCTTACAGCACTGTATTTTTCCTAACCTTCAGAGACAGACACTGAGTAGTGCACGGACTTTTCCAACTACCTGCACAGAGCAGTAAGCTGCCAGCCTCTCTGTGAGGTTGACGAGTACGTTTTTGCAGGTATGAGGACATGATCCTCAGGAAACTCCTCAGTGGTTTCCTGAAGATCATAAATAGCTAATGAACAACCCAAACCACAACCATTGAATCAGAAGTCTCTTTTTTTCCCCTCCCCATTTATTTCCTCAAAATCCAATTTTAGCGAAGGTTCATCTCTTCATTATGCATTTGTTCATTTTATGATCACGCTGACAGCTGTTAAGAGCATGACACAGAGTGATAAACCCTTGCAGCTCTCCAAGTCCACAAGAAAGGTGAAGGAGAAGCCAAGGGGAGGAGTAGGACACTCGCCCTCGCAGCAGCGTTCCCCGAAGAACACGCAGGGCCTTTGGCAGCACCGAAATGACTCCTGGCCACCACAGCTCATGTGGTGGGACCACCGCGTACTTGCGGGGTGTGAAAAGGCCACGGGTGCTCATCGCTCCACACCAGGATTGAGTGCATCTTATCAAATGGAGCGCACTGTGAAGCAATCTACCAACCGAAAAAAATCATAACTGCTCTCCCCTTCATTTGCTTCCACAGTAGCTACGTAATGTCAATAGTCTTAAGCATTTAATTAGGCACACCACGTGTTTTATGCTCTACTAATTACATAAAATTGTGCTCAGTAATTTTCCTCCCATTGAAACACCCCTTAAGCAGCTGTTAAAACACTAATTGGGCGAATGCTTCCACACTGCGCGCCTGAGGCGGCGCCGAGCGCGTCTCTCCCCAACGGTGAGCGGAGTTTTTCCAGGGTCCATGATGGAACCATAAACGCACGTCAATCCGTACCGCGCCGCTCAGCCAAGAACCAACTCCAAACATTTACTTTGGCCGACACCTTTCAAAACTAACATAATATATAAAATGCAACGGTTCAGAAAGATGTTTAATTATACTGGGCTCTTAATTTCCTCTGCTTCCATTTGTGCGGCAAAAAAAGCACTAAATTTGACACAGAGCTTGTCATTTACAATCTCGTATGAAATCAACACGTTTTATTACCTCTGCGTCGCGCTACCTATGGCATCGCGAGGCAGGCTGGCGCGGACGCACGCTTAGCTGTAGCGCCGAGGCCACCACGGATGAGGCCCCCAGGCCTGTCAGGGCTATTCTAGTTTGCCAAGTGCTTAAAAAGTCAAACTGCAAACAGAAACACAAGATGCAGTCATCTGTGTACAGGGTGCCAAGCGAAGGGAAGCCTTTTCCTCAGTCTTAAATGAAAAGAGAACTCGGGGGGTTATAGTTGCTACAGGTATCCTCGCAAAAAGGGCACCACATCCTACCATTGTCAGCCTTTCAGCGATCCTGACAGCCGCCTGAATGGAGTGAGCACGTCCCGGCCCTCAAGTGGCTTCATACGGAGTTTTAACCTTGGAGGAAACTCCATTCAAATCAGGCTCTCTTAATTAGTAACTAAGCCCGTACAGCTGCAGGCCTAATCCTGGCACTCCGAGGAGGAGGGGGGTGGCTCCGCGGAGGGAACAGAGCTGCTGCCGGTAATAGGAATTGTCACCAGCAATTCCTGCCTCGGCCGCCCGCAACCCAGCCTGCGCCTGCCCCGACGGGAACTTTAGTCGTGATCTTGGTGTGACGACTCCCAAGTCAACATTACAGGTTTTTGGCAGGCTTCTTAGAAGAAACATCATCACCTGCACATGACCGTTACTTCTGAAGTACCAAAACTATGCCCTGCTTATTACACAGAATGTGTGTATTTTTAGTTAATATCAAGTGTTTCTGGATTGCATTAGCTCTACTCACTTATCGCATCTGCAGATCAGTGATACAACTGACAATGTCTTCTCAAACACATTGCATCTGCGACCTTTTTAAAATGTATTACTTATGTTCCATATAAATCAGTTTATTAATTATTGTTCACAAAAGCAGCACTTCATTTGGACTAATTACAGACTTATCTTAAGGGCTGATTATGAAGTGTCACCATAGCATTTCTTTTAACAAGACCTCGATTTATGATCCCTTAATTTTGTGAGGCACCAGCTCTGCAAGGAAAAGGGATTACACACATGTGAAAAACAGTGGGAACCTTTCCAAGGTACAAGTGGAAAGCGAAGAGGATACATCTCGGCTCCCTCTTCTAGTGTCATTGTCATCTATGCCAAGCCATGTTGATTTTTTTGTTTTGCTTTGTTTGTCCTGCGTGCTCTGAAGTGGGGTACATCATTAAAAGGGTGTAATTGTAGTCCACTTACTGCTTTGAAGTGTCACTGAAAACTGCAGATATAGATCTGTTTAAAAACACTCATCCGATTTGAAAGAGATTACGTATCAATAGTTCCCACTGACCTCAAGAAATCTGTATAATAGGGGAAGCAACCTTTTCTTTTTTTAAAAAAAGGTTTAAAACAAATAACATATTGAGTGTCTGGATCTAAATTCAGGCAGATTTCCTTTTTTCTACCATGAAGTGGGGGGTGGAGAAAAACAAGGAGTGGGGGGGAAGGCTTGACTGAGTAGCCTGTTTTCTCACGGAAATCTGATATCTATCACTGGGCTGTTTTTCAGTGCATCTGCTTGAAACATTTGCATCTGTGGATCATTTTAAGTAGATTTACCACAAGAGTCGGGCTGCTGAGATTCTCGATTAGATACGTTCGTTTTGCTGCAGCAGGAAAGGAGAGCTCCAGCAAAGCGTGTGGACTCCGATGCAGGTTTAGCCAAAAGAAAGCTTACATTCAGAGGGGGCAAAGCAAAGAAGCTTGTACACGTCCAAAATCTGTTCTCCTCTTACTAACAGCAACCAGAAGTTGTCAAGCACACAGTAAATATGGAAATTTCACTCCTCAGTTGTATAAGACTATGACTCAACCAGCAAGGAACAGAGAAAGATAACCAGCAAGAGGCAAAGTTTGGAGACAACATTAGAAAGTCTGTGCACATGCACATAGCTAGGATGCGACCTGCAACGACACCGAGAAGACACAGCATCTCTCCCACGCAATTAACTTACCAGTTCTTTCCTTCTTACTGCATAGTTTTGTGCGGTATTCTCCCGCTCGGCTGGACCGACTCGATGATTTTCTTTTCCATGAACGATGGGCAGCAGAATTCCGGGGCCACTGGGTCATTGTCCCTTTCCAGCTTCCTCCCATTCCCCGTATTTACTTTAAGAGAATTTCTTTTTATCAGCCATATTCATATTCTTAGAAATGTGTTCATCTCAATAAAAATGACTTACTACTTTCTATGGAGGTTTAAGGCCAATGACCCAAGTCCCATAAATCATTAAAAATAATTTTTCTCATAGAATTCTAAGATGCTTTTTTTTCCTCAGTAGCAGAGAAAGCATCTTAGTATAAACAGTTACATTTTTGCCCACACTAAAAATTCTGTATTAAAAATACACCAAATGAGGGACAGATGTTTAGAATAGAGGACCTACAATGAAGTATTAAATATTGCTGGCACAGTGAGTCCTTTGCTACAGTTTAGTCTGTTTTCGCAACAGGCATGTTTTCACAGCTGTAAAAGCACCAGAAATTACTGTCTTTGCTCCAATATTAATACAGAAATCAATGAAAAAATACACCAGACTGCTGAACAGATTAGACTATTGTTCACATATTCTTTCATTAAAATCACTTGCTTTTAAAAATTAATAATAAAATAGAACCAGTTGCAGTTTTTAAAGTTGTTCACAAGAGGAACAGTGTCACTTGGAGGAATCCATGAACAAAACCAAGCCAATTCAACATTTTGTCATAACAAAACTGGAACCTTGTTAGGAAGGTCAACTAACTGCTACTGATTTTGTGCTCGGTGAGAGAGTCTGGCCCACAGCAGCACAGGGAAGACTCTCCCCATAAGCACGTCAGCTAAGACCAAAGCCCTTCTCCCCAGGTACAGGGAGAGGTATTGGAGCTAACGCAGGGAAGCAGCTGGGATAGGGCACGCCAACCCTAGCAGAACATTATTTGCATGCTCTCGGCATCCCTCATGCACCTTCCCGAGCACATTCAGAGGGTCCCTGTGAAGGCAGAGAGTGAAGCTCAAGCCCTGTGGGCACCTCAGCATCGGGCGCGTGGGAAGGATGTGCAGGCAGCCTCGGGCACCCAAGAGCGAGCAGAGCTCTGGCCTCTGCACTGCTGCAGAAAAACCCAGGTGCTGAAAAACACGGGGGCGCCGAGGGAGCAAAGAGGTTCTGCAAATAGAAAAACACGATAAATTCACTGAATAAATTATTTACTGGAATTATTCACTTAGCTTCAATTACAACCTACCCATTCTATCCACCATCTACATTAAATTATAATAAATTCTTCTATTATAACTTGGCTTCATGCCTGTTGATTTACAATGCCTTATTTATTCAGAAGACTCAAGTCGGGTGCTGTGTAACCTTCTAGAGGATTTAGATGTGCGCACCTGGATGCCGCCAAAGAGACGGTACCTTTGTGAGACACTCGCCCTCTTTTCCAAATTAAGGAGAAAGAGGAGCGTGAGCAGGTATATCATATTCAGATTGCTACCAGAGATTTAGAGCAACTGAAAAAGGCCTAGGATATCAGAATGACCTTAAACAGCAATATCCTGCTGCTCTCCTGCAAGCTTTGGCATGTGCCCTTTGCTAAATACACAAATGCAATTCTGAGAAAATATATCCCCTATCCTTCAGCCATCAGGTCTCTTTACTGAACAGATGTTTCTGGGTTCTTCTGAATGAGAAATGTTGTTGTTCTACTTTACTAGATCATCTCTGACATTCATAAGGGGCTGCACTTGAAAATTAATTATAGTAGCACACAGAAAAAAAAGAAAAACATATAATACACATAAATAAGTTTGGTTCCTATAGCAACCCAATGATAATTTGTTAGGCATCTCAATCTGCAGCTGTGAGCAAATGAATGGAGATGTAAAAGACCCTGACTGAAAGCTTTAGTGCCACTGGAAGAACTGCAGGGGAAGCGTGCAACTAAATCAGGGATTTTCAGACTTGAAAACACTGGTCACTTCCTGCCCTCATTCTCACATTACTACAATCACCATTCCGATAAGCTAAACTAGACTGATTTCACTGCAACACCATATTCTTCACTGCATATGCACCGCAGTTTCTGCATCTTCCTTGAATTCAGTAGAGCATATATACTTTGGAGGAAAAGCAGTAACCAAACAGCGATGAAAACTGACATTTTGAATATTTTAATGGCCCTTTATGAAGCAACTCTGTAAAGCACCACATAACCAAGGGCTTTGGGGTCCATTTCGCAGCAGCAGCTGGAACAGCAGGACATGGGCTGACCCTCACCCACCGGGTCACAAGTTAAATCAGCCCCACAGGGCACCTCGTGTTGCAATTTGGAAGGATTTGGTCTGCCCTGAGGGGAAGACCATGGACAATATAGAAAATATCAGTCCAGGAAAACTCCACTGTAAGTGTACATACCTCTCGAGCACAAAACCACCTCTTGGCACGAGCAATTCAGATCCCTACTGGGACAAGAAACCAATGGTTTCCGTCTGAGCCTTAGAGAAATCACTACAGAACATACCAACACAAGGAGACTCTACCTTCCTTAATCTGTTACTATACTTTACCTTCTCCTTATTCCATCCAGGAGGAGCAGTGGGTTTTATTTTCCTTTCACTCATGCAACACATTCTTTCATGCTAGCAGTGCTTTTGTAATCCTGAAAAAGCACTAGTCCTACCTCCATGTAGTTTCTTTGCTCATGTCTACTACTATTAAAGCTTAAGCCTATACTTCAAAACTATAATTCACTTAGCTAGTTACCAGAGCCAGTATTATGTGGATAAGCTTGATATATTTCTGTTCCTAACCTATCAGAAAACAATTTATGGAATCTAATAAATTATAAATGAATTGTCTCCAGCAACCATATATTTCACAATAAATGTATGCTCTTTGATCACAACTGACTGTGCTATGTTCTAATTAATTTTTATACAGAACTTTATTACTGCTCCTTAAATAGATTTTATACACAAGACTAACCAGCTCCATTTTTGGCTGGGCCTTTTGTCTTTTCACCTTCCAGCCAAGTTAAAAATTGACAGAATTCTTGTATTTACGGCATAGCTTTCTACATGTGCACCATTTGAGTGCATGCAAGCAAAGGCCCATATTTCTCCTTTGCTTTCTTGACCCCAGCAGGTATATAATAAATACATCCACATAGCTCAGGGCCTCTAGACTTGATGGTCATGGAAACAAATGCCTCTCAGTTATATTCTCACCCAGGGAAAAGCAGAATCACCAACTGTACAAGCCCTGGAATTACACAGTCGCTTTTTACCCACTCAGCACCCTTTTGAAACAGGAATATAGCTGTTGATATCAGTATTTCATACAGCAGTATGGTCAGCATGAGGCCCTATTTCTGCTCGTAGGTTGTACCTCCCTTTAAAGGTACAGCTGCCACCAGGAATCTTCTCTTTTAGCATGGAAAAACCTGTCTATGAGCATAACACAGTGCAGATGACGGATGAGCTGTATTCAGGACATGTCATGCAGCCGTCCTAGAAATCCTGGCATCACATCTAGAGAAAGAAAGCAAGGGAAAGTGGGGGGAGAGAGGAATTTAGCTGGGGCAGAAAAGTGAAGGAAGAATGAGGTGCTTGGCCATCACTGCAAATTACCTTCTGCTTTGCTGCGGGACCTCCACTGTGGTCACTTGGGGGACCAACATGTAACTATAAATTCTTGTTAGGCAAAAAGAAGAATACTGCCCGGACCATCATTACCTCTGTCTTTACACATTTATATAGAAAGATCTAAGCCATGTTACTGCACAGCACTATCTCCATTCCTACATACAATTAGTATTCTCATCTACTTCATTAATCTGCAATGCTTTGCAATACGAGCACTGATGATTTGAAAGATGCTTCAGTATGTTTATACATTCACTTTTAAAAACACAAACATCCTGGACAAAATGAAAAGAAGCACCCCATAAACTCCAGTAAATTCCCACTGAGAAAGGGAAAGGTAAAAAGTTAGAAAAAATCACTTTTTAGAATGGCTTAAGTACATAAGAATGTGGCCTTTGATATAGTGGTAGGCCGGCTGACTTTGGAGATCTTGTTCAGGTATTTCAGGTATTCTTCTGCAAGAAAAAGATTGTGTGAGAACTAAAACTGTGAGGTTTTTAAAAATCGCTATTTAAATACAACTTTTTGGTTCTATAGAAGAACACTGACAAGAATCATTCCTGCATGTTGATACAGGCTTCCTAAAAGCTGATGTTTCAATGAATAAGTAGCAATATTCAGAAATTAAATGAACTTTTGGGGGTTTTTAGTAGGTTTTTTTTTGCACATACAGGCCATAAAAGACCTTTTATGTTAAATACTCAGAAATTAAAATCAATTCTGTAATAGGCACAGGAAGTCAGCACAATGAGAACCAAATGGGAATAATGGGACCCAGGTGGTTGGAATGGGTACAAAAAGCCACATAGATGGCCGTGTACGGCACAAATTGAAGCCTGGAGATGATTATAACTGGAACCTTCCAAAAGAAAGAAAACAATGGCCATAAACTGTAAACTGGATCCATGAAAATATCTTTGTATCCTAACACTGAGAAAAGGGTGAGGAGGAGGGAGCATATAATTTACTTTAATGCAACCTGATGTTCTCGTGCCGAAAATATGCCAGAGTTAGGAAGATACCAGGATAAAGCATCACGTTCGTATATTTTAAATCCTGCTTAAAACAAGACCTGACCCTGACAGAACCAGACTGAGGTGGAAGTTCCTTCAACTTTGAATTCTGGGTCAGAGAATCAAGTTACAAACAGCAATACTACTTCCAAAGTCAAAGGATAAGCTCGTCTGTTTGCTATAATTAATGATAATAAGCAAAATCAGAAAACAAAATAAGCTATTTCATTCATAAATTGGTAGGGCAAATACACTTAAGGTTTAGTAATATAATGCACTTGGGGTTGCTGAAATTCCTTCATTTGTTTATCTGTGCATTTACTGTAATGCAGAGGACAAATGCCCCTGTAAATAAAATGACCTCATGTACAAACTACATCTACATGATTTACAAAGGAGGAAGCAGCAGGGAAAAAGAAAGAAAAAAAAAAGAAAGAAAAAGAACAATTCCCCAGAGTTTCCAGCACTGGATACCTAAGATTAATATCCTGAACAAACACAGAGACATCGTAAACTTTATAAGCCCTAATAAGTCCCACTGACTGCAAAAGATACACTCACCACGAGTAACTGTAAGCAAACGTGCATAGTGCCTTGTGGACTAGCATTTTATACAAGTGTCGTAAGGACAAACATCTCTATTGACAAAATAAATGTATTTCTCCCCCCTCCCCATTTAGTTGAAGCTTCATCCCAAGCACAGGAAGATTTGAGGCACCTACAGTGGTGAGGTTGGCTTTTCCCTCTGCAGAGCAACTTGTGCCACTCACCGGAGTCCATCGCCTTGTCGATGACGTTTGTAACTCGTTCATCAGTGGACACCAAATCAGAGCTCGTTCCGACTGTTTTGAAACCATTGACCTTTCTAATTACACCTCAAACTCGGTGAGGAAAAAGCCTAACAAAACCCTAACGTGGCAGGTGTATTACTTGCCCCATTTTGAATCCCTCGATTGATGTTCGTGGAAAACAACCAAGAAGCTCGTGCAGTACTTGTCACTGCAGCGCAGGATGACCCTGCCTCCCTCCATGTGCTGTCCTGGAAGGCTCTCACTGGGGCTTTATGGCTGATTTCTGGCGACTCTGCCCAAAGGGCAACCCGCTGCCACTTACAGCACGCCCTGCACATGCAGCAAGCCACGGCCGAACCGCGATACCAACTGTGACTGCTGCTCTCCAACCAGAGCGCTCACCTGCTGCCCCGGGGCCGCCTGGCCAGGGGCGCCAAGGCCGGTCACCCCTCCTGGGCACGCTGCGTAGGCAGCACAGACTATTTACACTGCTTTTTTCCCCCCTTTTTTTTTAATATATAATTAATTTCCTATCATTCACATACTTAAACCTGAAAGCTACTAACACACTGAAGTCCATTTTCCAAGGTTAAATGGCACCAGTTCCTGCTGTGCCCAGGGCTTAACACACTTCCAACTTCCATCCTTAAAACATGGTGCCTTTTTCCTATGTGAAAGCTATGTGAAACATTAAGGAGGGCTTCCAAAATGTTCTCAAGATGGAAATTACCATTTCAGTGGTAAATACTACCTTTTTTTTTTTTTTTTTTTTTCCTTCTAAAGAGCTCTGAAAGTGGAAGAAGAAGCTACATAGCATAAATATCCAAAAATCCTCATGAAAGAAGTAAGGCCAAGTTGTACGAGTATGCAAGTATATGATGGATAGTGGTTTGGCAGAAATGACATAATGAAATTCAGTATTTGTTTTACAACGACTCCAAAGTACATTTTCTCAATGTACAAGTTTAAAACAAACAAAGCTGGGGGAAAAAACCCAAATAAATAAAACGAGTTGTTCTCCTAAGAGTTTGCTCTATAAACCACACCTGGCTTCTGACCTGAAGTCAGGCTGAGTCCCTTCTGGCCCGTGGTTAAGAAGCAATTAAAAATTTGGTTGACGACCAACAAACCAGAATAGCATCCAGCTCATTTTCTCATAGCAGCAGACAGCCAACAGGAGGGAAAAGCCATGGGCATTTATTTTTGCACTCAAGAAAGCAGCTACAGCTTGGAACAGAGGCAAAGTTGAGATCTCTGGAGGAGAGTGAGCGCTTTTGTACACATGCCCTTCACAAACAACCTCCTATGTCAGGGCACCCTAGCTGGACTACTTCAAAAATGGGAAAACGGGTGCACCTCCAACTGCGTCTCTCCTCTTTCACACGGGTCAGGATCTCTTTCCCATAACTACTGAAACCATGTTGTTGTCACCGTAAAACGAGCAATATCCCGGGTGCCACAAGGGTTAGGAAGGGGAAGGAACTGAGCAAAAGCCACCGATCCCCTGTCACCGGCGCAGGAGCCAGGCAGCTCGCAGACCACCCTTCGTCTACTGCACCCGGGTGATTAATAGTTCATAAGTAGCTATGATTGCTCGAAGGAGCGGGAAAAGCTTCCCGGGAAGCTGACGGGTATTATTTACGGCTCCGAGGGAGGAATGAATGGTCTGCTAAACAGCGTCGATACCGGTACATAATTTTCCAAGTCAAAGCGTTGGGACAATGCGCTTGTTAATTAAAAAATCACACTTACCAGTTACGCTTTCTGAGGTGGGATGAAATACAGTACCAAACTACGATTCACTGGCTTATTTTAATTTTTACAGAAAACGCGGTCGCACTTCAGTGCCCTGGCACCTGCAGCAAAGTCTAAGCAAAGGGTATCCTGACCTCAAGAGAAAGGTTTAAAACTTACGGCCTGGGGGCCAAGTAATATACGCTGGGCTACAAAGTTTAAGAAACATCACAATATTTTGTCCCCTGCTGGGAGAAATATTCCCAAGTGTCAGTCTGACCTGGGAGGCAACAGGTAGGAGCCTTTTTCTTCTGTTTTGGCTTTACCAAACGGGGCGCATTCTGCACCACTAATACTTGAAGTCTGTATTTTGCTGAGATTGTCCACAGTCATATCTGCCCATATCAGCCAGTACACGAGATAGCATCTAAACTGAAAAGCACATTGAAAGCGCCTGCTCTTTCTCCAAATACTTCTTCCCCTGTTGACAAGCAGGTTTTGTTCATTTATAACCACAACTACACAAGAATTTCCATCTAGACCAGACTGGGCTGCCAATACAGTGGCTGGACTACGGAGAGTCCGCAGAGAAGCATTAGCTTTTAACTTAAATCACTACAAAGATAAATTAGAAACAGCAGTAAGTCAAAAATTGATAGTTCTTGGCCACATGATACCTTGAGTTTTCCTTATGTTCTAACTACCTGCATTTCATGGAACAGACTGAAGAAAAACAGGTTTATTTACACTATGGACATTACCTCTAAACCAACTTAAATGTGACTATGTGTTATTCTTCGTACTCTTGGTCTGCCTAGATGAGCACTGGCTAAGCACGCAAACCTAATGCAGATAAGAATGGACCTCCTCCATGCAAGAAAAGGGATCAAGGTGAGTGATCAAGAGATCTGCTGCCCACAAATAGAGCCTTCTGCAAAACTGCATGTTATTAAACGTGCCCCTGCTATCATGCTAAGCCGTGTTTCACTTGGATGGTAAGCACTGCCACAGCATCCACAAACAATATTGCCCGTGCAATTTGGTTTTTACCTAAAGTTTCTTTTCTTTTTCCTCA
This sequence comes from Crypturellus tataupa, assembly GCA_034781795.1. Lineage (NCBI taxonomy): Eukaryota > Metazoa > Chordata > Aves > Tinamiformes > Tinamidae > Crypturellus > Crypturellus tataupa. Next base: position 1,152,059 of record JAWLRI010000274.1, read on the forward strand.
CCAAGAGGGGAAATTGAGCTACAAGTTGGAAGTCATTTACAAATACACACTGAACTGCTAAACCAGATACAACTGCTCAATGAATGAATGAACGAATCCCGACATTAAGTCAGTCTCTAAATATCCATGGCCTCACATCAATAACTTCTCCATATGGGACACCTGCAGGCAGGGTTCAAAAGTTCTGAGCTGCATTTGCTTTTCCGGTCAGGAAGAGAATATGGGCAGCTGTAAATCCAAAGCTGGAAGGAGCAGAAAAGGCTGAATCCCTTCAAGGAAGGATGGGAGACAAGCGGAGCTAGCTTGCAATACGGAAAAAGCAAAGCACTGACTCCCAAAATAGAAGTTTTCTTTGGTTGCATGAGCCTATTTTTGCTTTTTCATTTGCTCACATTACATAACCTGCATTGCTCCCAAAGTCATTAGCAGCCAAGCCGTGGAGATGCCAAAAGCAGGTGCCACTTCTCTGACACTGAAAAGCACCATGAATGAGGCATACAAAGCCTGTTACATGCCCGTTTTCCCAGCTCCCCACGAGGACATACATAAAGAAAATGGAACTAAATGCTGCAAAAAAAAAAACAAACAAACAAAAAAAAAAAACTGAGAATGAAAGTGAATACTTCAATGTGTATCACTCAAAGCACCCCTCTAGAGTGTGGGAAATGACACCCTCAAGCCCCCGACATGGTTATTTTCCCACATACACATGCATACACATTTCTTAAACCTATTCTTCACGCGACCTTTTCTGGTTAGCCCACCACCTTGCTGACTGTACATCCGGGACCTCTTTTTCCTCCCCAGAGCTTCGTGTGCAGCAGGGGAGCAGCACGCGGTGCCACCATAACCCACACCCAACCACAAATAGGACAGGACTATCAGACTCTGCAGGTAAACATAAGTTTTTAAGCTGAATAACTGCATAAACACAGTTGTGGGGCGTCTATTTTGAAGGAACTAATTAAAAGAGCTTTGATTTCAAGGTATGCCTATGCGTTCACTCCAGCCCCCGTTATTTATGGGGGAAAAGGGAGTATAGTTACCAAAGGAAGCTGTCCCTGCTCTCCTTTCCTGTGAAGCTCTCCCAGCCACCGGCTTGGCTTCCTCTCTGGAAGAAAACTTGAGCCTTGGAGTCGCTCCTGTCGGAGGTGGTAACCACTCAACCACCCAGATATACTGGCAGTAACCAGGAAACCCCCAAATTAACCCCTGCAACAGCCCGCACTGTCCCTGCTCCTGCAGACCCCAGCGCTGCGGGGCCAGCGTGCGACTTCTCTCACCCCCGGCCCAGCAGGTAATTGGACTTTACATGGATAATCCCAGCTATCGGGGAGAAAATCTCTGCCTCCGAGTGACCCATTAGCAGGGAGTTCACTGAGCAGTAGGTTAACATGACATTAAAGCATCTCTTTGTGGGGCTTTAGGAAGCTTAGAGGGGTCAAGAAAACTCAGTCACAGAGAACAAAATCACCAGCCGAGCTCACGCGGGGTTTCGCCAAGATCTTTGTGACCGGGTCAGACTCAACTCAGAGGTTATTCCCTTCTCTCAAGTGAGACACCGGCGGCGTCAGCAGCGTCCCGACACCCTCCTCAAACTCCTAAATCCTGCCTAAAGTTTACAGGAAAGTAAACCACCTCCCTAACCATAAGCTTGGGGGGGACCTAGCAGCCATCAGATGCTCCACAACACAGTATACACTTGCAGTTTATAATCCCCAGCGATATATAGGGCATCTTTTCACCCCTTATCAACAAATAAGCCACCTTAGCGCAGAGCAGCCATAAAAACACGGGGGAAAATGCAGAAGAGCTGATGCTGTGCATGGCCCGTGCAAGTTTGCCCACGGTAACTCATTTGCGGGCCCACCCTCGCTGCCTGTGGGGGCTGCAGGGACACGGGATGTACCCGCTCGCGCACGGAAACCCCGAGGACGGGGACTAATGCCTATTAATCTGCTCTGTCCAAACACACTCCGATAAGTCGCCTTTCAACAGCCGTGCCTGCTCGCACTGTTCATTAGCTGCCTTTTAGCAGAGCTGCTGGAGGAAAGAACATCTGTATCGCCTTCAGACAAGAGCACAGATAAATTTGGGGTGAGGAAAAGGGAAGAAATGGGAGTTTTGAGCTTATATTCATCATTTATTTATAAGTCTCCAAGAGGTGAGACAGTGCTGCACTCTATAAAACTCAGTGGTTATGAGACAGCTGCTTCTTTAAACATTTTTTTTTAAACCACGTCTATCTGCTGGGATAGTTCCGTAATGAGAAAATTTCTCAGCAGATTAGTTTTCTTAGTGCTAATTGTCCATATAGCACACATTTCTGTCTGACCTGCTGCATTTCCCAAAGCAGTTTCTTAATGTTTCTGGTGCTTGTGATAACAAGTGCTCTAACTGAAATGCAGCCTAAAAGATACACTTAGGAATTAATGATCATTGCGATCATAAAATACATACCTGTTTTTCCACAGGTTCTTACATAAGCTGTTTTGCTTACCTGGGAACCTCTGTTCTTATGCTTCCCTAAACCAGGGCATAGGGACTCACATCACACGCCCTGTGCCTGCAAAATGATGGTGTTAACAAGCAAAGTTAAGGATCTAACGTGAGCCCTATCTTGCATTTCCTTGTATTTGTTAGTTCAAATCTCCAGCTTAAAGTTATTTTAACACACTTTTGTTTTCAGCACTTATTCAGTATGTGTCTAACACTCTCTGGAGTTGCAAGCCACCCTCCCACTCACCCCCAAAAATCTTCAACCCGTGCCAAAGTCTATATTTTCTTAACTTAAAGAAGTAATTCCAGGGCTGTCAACTGATAAATTTCATTCAGTGAAATGCTGTGTTCTTTAAGCAACACATTAATCTTCTCTGAGCTAACCATAGTAAACATAAATGTTGAATTGTGCAGATTTCACATGTTGCTGCCAGGAGAGCATTTTAGAAGAATTATCCCCTTTTTAGGTAACCCGGCTTTTAAAATTACACCCTGGAATATGCAAACAAAGAAGACTAATGAACTCAGCAGACGGCATGAATTGAGGAAGCTGTTGAAAAAGATACTGTGAGTAATGGAAAAAGGTTCATTTTTCCAAAGCTGCATGGAGCTGCCTGGGCAAAGGTAGGAGAGGGTGACAGCAGCCGGGCTGCAACACCTGGGCTAGAGCAGCGGGCTGCAAACAGCCCCTTCCCGCCGCTGATCGGGGTACGTCCCGCAGGGCTGTGTCCTGTGTCACCTCCGAGAAGCACTCAACGCCGAGCGGGGGGTTTCCTCTCCCCTAACAAAGTATATCCCACCTTCCCAAGCAAGCGGCTAAGTGAGGAACCAACTTGCAATCCGCAGCAACTGCAGACAACATCCGCCGGCACTGGAGGACATTCCGACGCAGCCAGCAGTGCCTTTTCCCAGGAACAGCGCTAACCGGGAACAATGCTACCTGTTGGCTTACCATCAAACGGCCCGGTTTAAATCTGCCGCTTCCACCTGCTCCTAACACCAAGCAGGGCTGCTCTGATTCACACGAGAAGATGACACTTGACAAGGGGGAATTTCTCTTAAGAAAAAAAAAGGCTGCTCAAATAACAAAAAAAAAACCATAACGGCCCTGGGTGCAGCTACGGTTCATGTTTCCACCCCTCTCCGTGTGTCTCCCCAGCATGGTCTATGTATAAACCATGGGCGCTGCCGCCACACGGGCGCCCGCGCGGGTATATGGCGCCACTGCCAGCTGTGGCGGCACTGGAACCAAGGCAGGCACACGAGGGCAACATGAGGCTGCTCTGAAAAACAAGATGGTTTTCTGCAAGCAGGTGGATAGAGAGGAGAAGGCGCAGTTTTGCTCTCTTTTGGCTGCGCCATCTAATTTTTCCCCCTTTACAACAGATATCTAAATACTATCCAGCTGTGACACACGGTAGGGAAGGATGCACATTAAACCGCTTCTCTATGCATGAGCAGATAGATATTGGTGCCCAAATTCCACATTTGGAGCTACGCATGGCACGGCAGCAGGCGTGACCCATCACTGCAGCAGTAGCCCACAAACCTGTTTCGCACTAAGTTTGAGTTTCGACTTTCCCAGAAAACCAAAATTTACAAACACGCCCCAAAAGCAGCGTCGCCATCTCCTAGATAACCCTCTTCACCCCTCGAGACACTGGGCATTAAGGAGATGGGCCCCTGGCAGTGACTGCAGCAAATGGAAACGTGGAGGCCAAGACTGGTGCAAGCAACTTGGTGCTTCCTGCACACCCCGGGCGAGCATGGTGGGCGCGTGGCACGAGCACCGCGAGTTTCATCAAAAACCAAGGTGACCTCCCGGCCAAGTAAAACATCAAATGCAGCATAACTGCAGAAAAGAGCTGCAGGAGTTTGGTTCATATAAAATCCAGTGTCTTAAAAAGACATTTCTGTTGCGCTCTGCACTTTCCTCAGAACTTTATGTATAAACTCACAAGTCTGTTCCAAGGCTCAGGGGGCTGTCAGGTGGTTAGGACATCTCCTGGATCATCTCCTGTAATTTTATCTCCTGAAAGATAGGCTAGCTCTTTATTTTCGCATCAGCAGCAGCTTTGGAAGGGCCTCTTTGTACCTCATTCCCCGAGTTACTGCTCTCCTGTCATCGCTTTTATCTATTTTTACTGTACAGTATGACAGCCTGACTTTATCATTAGTCACGCCTGGTACTGAAAGGGACATTGCTTTTCTTCCTTAAAAATCTTAGTTTAGACACTTTTCTCAGATATATCAGAAGTCTTAGACATCTTTTTTCTTCAAATGAAAAATTATTTTGATGTCACAGGTAACTGCTAAGCCTTGGCGAACTGTCAGATGCAAAGCCTTCAAGTTAATTTGCTCATTATAAGTCTCACAGTGGTAAAACTATGCACAGAGCTCTCATGCTAAATGCATTTATCTGTACATGAGAGCATGATTATCTAATTCCCCCAAACTTTAAGCTGCCACAAATAACTCCCTGGACAAGTAGAAAGCAGACAGAATCATTTAACAGCACTGAGCACGCAATTGAGGATTTTAAGTATAGTTTTCTGTGTAGCGTAAGGATGAAGTGTATTCTTGAACATCTACCTCTGTAAAACACAGGTAGGAGAAGCCTAAAATTTTAGCCAAGCAGGCACATTGCTGTAGCTCTGGAAGCAGAAATACAGCATCATCAAGCTAATATTAATATAGGACACAGGAGGTAGGAGGTAGCAAATGAACCAAGTAAGAGGTAGGAACCACAATGGTTATATTCCTGTGAGAAAGCACTTGGAAGCTGTGGCTGAGCTCACAAACCCCACAAAACCAGCATCACTCATGGTAAGCGACACACAAGGGCCAGCAAGCTGGAAAAAGTGGAAGGAGAGCATGCTGAAAAAGTCTGACAGCACTGAAAGGACGCAGGTTGGAGGAGATGGAGAGGATAAGGCAAGGAGGAAGAGCAGCGTTGACCAAATATGCAGGAAAAAAAGAAATCCCGTTTTTCTTTCATGGAATAGCTGTGAAACCTCTTAAAATCCATACAGGGCATAAAATATCTCATCAGATCTCATCTGTGTTGGAAAAAGAGAAGGAGTTACATTTCTGACTCCAGCAGTGTTCATCCAGCTTGCCAGGACAAGAGAGAGTTTCCTAACACAAGGTCCATTCTCCACCATTAGAACAACAGAGTTGGCCTTCAGTTTGGTAACATGTTTAGCTCATCTCACACTCTTTTTCTCTTACCTCTGAGAAGGTAAGCTTTGCAGCTGCTATTTCTTCAAATACAGTTCACGCTCCTGGTACGCTACAGGCTTGCCCAGTCCTCAGTCCGCCTTCTCGAAGGGGTTCCTGTGGTCTCCGCTTTTCTGCTGGGTCCTTGCCTTGTGTTCTTCGGTGTATTTGTACCCTTGTGAACTTGTATACTTCTCAAGTTTCCGAGTTCAGCTCAAGTTCTGCTTATCCCGACCATGTTCTCTGGCTCCAGATCCAGTTCTAGCTTCACTCCAATGGCCTTTGAGAAGATCAAGATCCCCTGAGGGCTTCCAACAGTGATTTTTTGTCCCAGCCTTCGCAGTGTGGCAGGAGTGCATCCAGAATTGAAAGAAGTGTGCCAAAGGAAGAGAACTTCTCAAAAACAAGTTGAGCACTATCCTCAAGCCTATTCGTAATTACCTGTGTCTGTCAAGTAATCCTTTCCTGAAAGCTTTGCTTCTAATCACATTTGAACTGGTGCAGTGAGCCAGGCTTATCATACCCACTAACAGTAGAGTCCTCCTCCAATACGCACACATCTCGGGGAGGTCAAACCACACAGAGGCTCGAGACCAAACCCACGCAGTGGGGCAAACTCAAATGTAGTGACTCACCAACACAAGCACCTATGCACACAGTGGGTGTTTGTGCATACAGCTGGCTACTTCTCTTTCGTATGCTGCAAGTATATTAGTAATTCCCGAAAGACAGCTACACCTAGAAATAAGGAAAATGAATTATGTTGCAAAATTTAAAGAGCGAGGACTTATACTCGGTAAGCCAGAAGGAATCAGTTGGTCTCTGATGATGTCATTTTTTCACTTCATTGACCACTAAAACTTGTGGAAATTACAGCAGGGATTTTTCATGTAATATAAAACCATCCAGAAATTGTCAAAGTTCATTTCTGCTTCATAGATGCATTCCATCCTAAGAAAATTAATTTAAACTTGGTGATCTCACACTGAGAAATAAATGACATCTGTTCACCCCTTGCCTCCTTTCCCTTTGATGCCCAGACGGATCAAGAATTCACATTTGTTTAACCAAAAAGGCAAATGGACATGACAGTAATGAAGCAATTGAGCAGTGAAGCATACCTTGGGAAGACACTGTTAAACAGTATTTGGGAAGAGAAGCTGTTAAGGATAATTCAATTAACCACTTCATGTTGTGTTCATGATGAGCATGATTAACAGGAGATACATCACAAGAGTAATACTGTTTGCCTCTATAACATTCAAAAACATCGTTTAAGAAGAATAAAAACTGTTTTTTTCTATCACATACAACATATAAGGACGATAAATAAAGAGGGGATTTGTAAAAGCAGACAACAATGCTGATACTCAGATTAGCTCAGATTATAAAACTAATTTCTAATCTTTCTTAATTTTACACAAAGTGACCATAATTTTCAACTTCAGTTTACAAAACAAGGCTTCACATTTCTGTGTGAATGGACACCCGTGCCATGTCTGAGACCATATGTATTCACATCTGCACCACCACCAGTCAGCCTGATTCCCAGACAAATGCAACGAAGTTTTTAAGCAACACAAGCTCATAGGAAATGAGTGTGTCAAATGTTCAAAATTCAATCATACATCAGCCATCCCTGTACTGTGAGGAAGTTGGTTAGAATACAAATAAAATTATATATATGCTAGTGCACTATATATTGCTTCCAGCCATTCAACATGTGTGAAACACTTCGAAATCCACCTGCACACAAGCTTGAGTTAAAGGATAACTCTTCCTTAAATCTTTCTCCCAAGAATATGAAGTTATTTATAACTAAAATAGCATCAGATATTCTCAAAGTTCAAAGCATCTTTAACAAGAACCTCGGTATTTATTCAAGGCCATATCAGTAAAGTAGCTATCCTTACAGAAAGCCACTGGCAACAAGTTTGGAAAGGAAATAATAAAAACCGCAAAAGATCCCTTAATATAAGGACAATACCACAGGATTCTCCACATGCCTTCAAGGCAGAACAGCGTTATGATTTTTACGATATAATTTGGAGAAAAGCACAGACAACGAGCTGCACATGGTTGCATACTGTTCTGCTTCTCAAAGACGAAAATTCAAGCCAGTGTCTGCAAAATCTGAGCTTTGGACTCCTATGATTCTAGTTTTCTAGCTTCTTCTTCCCTGGGGCCTCAAAGATTATCTGTTTTCCATTAAAACCACTATTTTATGCAGCTAACAAACCATTTCCTTTTTCTCAGGCATGGCAAGAAGGATGTAAACTTTCAACAGTGATGCTGACTATGGTTTGCCTCAGGTGTGCTGTCCACACCATCCATACAGCTGAGCTATGAAAAGGAAACTCTTCCTCTGAAGGGAAAAGGATCTCAGAGTGTTTTCTGTTGACCATAAAATTGTTTTAATTTAGCATCTCTCAAAGAGGAAGTACTTAAAATGCCAGGAGAAAGCATAAATATGTCTTTTTTTGTTTGTTTTCTTTAAATCCTTTTCCCTCTTTAAGGATGCTTATTTGAAACTCTAAACAAGCGCCAATCATCACAGTGAGATTTTAATATATTTAATTTATCTTTATATTGTAACGTAGTCTCTGTAGGCAGCACGAAGTAAAACAGAACTTGCATTTTCAGAGTTCGCTGAGTTCTGTAAATTCTATCCTGCAGTATTTGTTAGCTTTTGCTCATCAAGTTAATGGGGAAGACATGGATTTAGTTCCCAATTTACTTAAGTTATTTTCTTAGACATCCAAGATCTGCCACACTTGCAGAGCCGCAGCCTGGACAGGGACGCTCACACAGAGATTACTGCACGACAGACTGCCTGCACTGTAACTAAAAGTTCTGTGTGGTAGTTTTTACCCAAACACCACTGAAGGCCCCAACCACACAAGACACCAAATCTACTTGGGACGATGGGCAAGGCGCTCAGGGCAGGTCCCTGCAAAGGAACGCGGCGCACTCGGCCAGAACAAACACGCGAGAGGGTCATGCTCCTGCAGGCTAACGAGCACCTGTCTGGCCTACGACGGGAGCGAACTCGCTCCTCATCGGGCCACAGCGCTGAGCGCCGCAACGAGGAGCGGGAGGGCAGCGATGAACACACAGCGCCCTCATAACCGCCCTCCGACCGGCTGCAGTTCACGGCCCTGCTCTTGCTCTTCTCAGTGTTGTCTCCTACCCTCGGCCTCTAAGCTTCTTTGTTCCTAAGTAATAAATACTCGGGGCCCCGGGGAGCAGGCAGGAAGATCACACGTGACTCCGAACAAACCTGACTGTTGACAGATTATTTAAGTGCTTACTCGTTATTAGCTGAAAGAGTATCACCCTTAATAAATAGGCTATTTGTTCTCCGCAATCCGAGCAACGCCGTACGGTGGCTTCTGCAGAGCACGGCATTGGAGATACGAAGGCACCACGCAGCGAGGGATTTGGGCGGGGGGGCAGCTTGTTGATTCAAGGGCACTCCTTGCAGCCCTGTAAAAATTAGCTTTTTAGCACAGCTAGTCAGCCTGGCATCACTCAAGCACACATGTGTAAGAAGACTCAATTCCCGTATTTCCTCAGCTACCTTCAGACACCTCCCTTTTCTTCACACGCAGAGTACAATAATTCAAACCGGGCCACAATATGTTCTATTAAAAGCACAGAGCCTCCCGATTTAAGATTTAGTGCTGCTGGGTCAGATGTTATCTTTGGTTACAGCAGTGGCCGCCCCACACTGACGCTGCTACTGAAGGCAGCTGAAGAACTGCACTCGGGCCATACCAGCCTCGCCGTAATCCCCTCGCTGTCCTGGCTGTAAATCACACTGACGGCACCAAAACCTGCTGCTAAATTTTCCTACTTTCACTGCTCTCATGTCTTCTTCCTCTGGAAGCCAAGATGCTAATTCACAGGAGGAGCTTGAGCCATGCCAGGTCTCACGCAAAATCTCAATGGGGTAATTTTATTACTCATCTAAGTAGACACATTATCTTTAACTAGGAGTGCATAAACAGCAGGCTATTTAAGCAAAGGCTGCTCTTACCATTGATGGGTTTTACACAGAAATATCTGTGTTCTGGGTCATTATCGATGAAGTCTGAAAACAGGCTGCCTATTTCCTTACAACAGGAGGAGAACTACATATATCATCTTCAGACTAACCCAATAAATTGGTTGGTCAAGTTCTAGTGAGAAATAAGGCATCTACCTAAGCAAGTAAATTCAGCAAGTGGCAGTGTTTATATTAATTGACTAGTTGGGATCCGAAGGCACCTCTGGCAATTGCCACATCCATCAGGTTGCCGGGGACCTGTCCAGGTGGGCTTTGAACATCTCCCAGGATGGACCTTCCACAAACTCTCTGGGTAACCTGCACCAGTTCAACCAGCCCTGCACGAAAATGGGCTTTCTTGCATTTAAACAGAAAACTCTGTATTTCAGTTCATGCCCATTCCTTCTTTTCTTTTCACTGGGCACTGCTGAGAAGTGTCTGCCTCTGTCTTTTGTACTCCCCCTTTCAGGTGCAGATGTACATGGATAAGATCCATCCTGAGCTGTCACTTCTAGAGGCTGAGCAGTCCCAGCTGTCTCGGAACAGTCTTCAGCATCGATTATACAAATTGTATGAATCTGAGTGTTACTTAGGTCCATTAAAATTCCTCTTATTAGTCAAAAGTTTACATAACTGCCTAGTCTTGTGATTCAGAGCAGCTTGTAATCCATTTTTTTAGTTGTTTGGCAAAGCCTGTCTTTAAGAAGAAGAAGAAAAAAAAAAACACAGGAAGAGAGCAGATGGATTGATGACTAATGAAACCACCAAAATAAGTTACATAACACTCTTGAAAATGCATCTGACCTAAACAATGGACCAGAGAAAAAGGTAGAAATATTAAGGAATGATTGGAAAAACGGTCACCATTCACCAGACCAAGGATCATAATTCATTCAGTCAGCTACGGATGTTTCCACAATTATTCAGTCTTGGACTTGTTTCTTGTCACTCTTCTCAACATGTTTTTGGAAAGTGCTAATAAGTAATGATCAATGATCAACTCATATATCAAAGCGCTAAATGATTAAAAATAAGACTTAAAAGCCTGACAAGGCATTGCCTCTTTCCTTTAAAAACAACCTTTTGTTTAAAACTTCCCTGCTTCTCACCCATCTCACTTCAAAATCCTTCCCCTATTAGCTACCAGCTGAAAACAATAACAACCAAAAGGAAAGGCTGTTCTGGACCCTACCATGGAGCTGCAAACTGACTTCATGACTATGCAGCAAAGATGCCCAACACATGGCATAGAAAGCAAATGGGTTCTACCCATGGGGTCAGAAAACGTAGCCAATCCCTCCCTGTACGTGTGGAACTGGTTAAAAGTTGATTAACTGTCCATATTGCATGTTAACTCAAAGGGAATCCAGAGTTTTCCTACAGCCTTGCTTTGTATGTGGGAATTCAGGTGCTCTTTCCCAAGCAAAGGATGCCCTGCATGTCGACAGCGCATTGACCCAAGCCTTTACACAATGCTCCCATTGCACACCAACTGCTGCAAGCCTTCGGGTGGCACAAAACTGAGCATCTCCCGCCTCGTCTGGAGCCTTTCCCCACTTGCTCCTCACCGTCACCTCAGAGGATTCATGTCCCATGACCGGATGGCTCCAACCCCTCATGGCACATCCTTTGCCACCCTCCTGTATCGAATGGCAGCACTTATGTTTGTTGGTTCCAACCCACTCTGGGACTAATCGGAGGCCCAGCTCGCGCACGACAAATGATCATCTGGAAAGCAAAGCGCGACGAGAAACTCCTGTGTTGATACTACAGCATTTGACTCAGAGGCCACACTGCTGAGTCCCTTCTTTCCTCCCTCTCCTGCCTAAATCCCAGTTTTCACGCAGAAACTGTGGGTCCGTTTACGTGCTGGCCTCCCACAAGCTGGGCTGAGCTGGCCAATGGGATTAAACGTTACGAACACAGCGAGTGACAGCTGGACAAACAGTGCGGTCACAAAATCTTGGTGGGAAACCACTCTCAGAGGAACTCTGCATTAACACTTCAGAAGCAGCCTCTGGGAAAAGCTCAAGCTGCACGACTCATAAGAAATCAGGCATCCAAAAGAGGGTGCCACTAAAATAACTCTCTTCATCATCTGTTTTACTCTACATCAGCTGCAGAAAATCTCTTGCTTAAAAAAAAGTAAAGCCTTTTTTTTCCTTCTGCATGTCCATGACCAATTCCTACTCACCAAAGTTAAGCTAGATTTCTCCATTCTTCATTAGCTACAATTAAGGTAGCTCAGTAAGCAAAATTCTGAGTAAGTTCAACTGTGTTGCCTGGAAAGTTATCTTCTTGTTTTGTTGATACATTTTACACTGCATAACTCCTGCATTTTTAAAATAAAAAAATAAAATAAAATATTTTTTTTTGAACTTGTATTTATATTTTTCTGCAAGCTGAGACACAGAAAAACAATGACTTTAGTCATAATAACTAGTGATAGGAACATCTTTGGGGACTTTATGTCCTCTTCCAAGGAAGGAAAGATATGAAATCCAATGTAAAAACGTAAGATATTTAACCAAATCTGAGTCAGAGGGTAACCAACCTCCAGAAAATGTCACTGATTAGATAGTATGTGACTAAATTGGACAAACATTAGACAACAGCTCTTCTATCTTCTAAAGAGAAAAAGAAATGGGGGTGGTAGGAAAAGACAGAGGAGGAGAAGGACAGAGAAGAGTTCTTAAATCAGCCCCAGTATAAAGAAAGATTTGGTTTAGTTACTGTGGTGCAATAGGAGGAGGAAGCTGTAAGTACTGCAGACAGGTGAAGAATAGAGAATTAATGCATTTATTGAGGAAAAGGGAAAGCCTGATCCACTTAGCTGAAGATAAGTTAGGGGAAGAGCAAAGAAAGAGCATTTAAATCCTAAGCAGGAAGAGGAAAGGATGCCAGAGGAGTGGGCACATATTTCACAGCACAAGGAAACACGAGAATAAAGCTGCTGCACTGCAGGGCTTTGGAAAAGTGATCTGTAGTGAAGTTCCTGGTGCAGGAATACATACATAAGGCAAGGGGAGGAAGTCTTCTGTAAATTTTCTTGAGGGAGGAAAAAAATCCTTTTGAAGTAGGATAGGGCAAAGTCCAAATAATAATGAAACAAGCAAACCCACAAAAAATCCCCCTGACAAAAAAAAAAAAGATTAATGTACATATGGCAAAATGTGCCAAAAATCTCTATAAAGTGTGAGAAAAATCTTAGCTACTAGTTTTTGTCGAGAACAGAAAAGAAAGTCATTTTGCTAAAGTAGAAAAATAAAACAACCTTTCAAGAAGTTGTCCTTGCTGCAGGCCTACTCTTTGGAAAGTTAAAAACATGCAACAGTCACATTTGCACTTTAATTACTGAAGAAAACCCAGTGAGCTTCATTTCTGTTAGCATAACACCCAGGATAGTTAGGTGAAAACTTGTATGCAACAAAAAGATATTACATGTGTAGCACCAGAGACCCCAGTTCCATCCTTGCCTTAATTCTGGAATTTTATCACAACATTGTATGATAGGCTGGCTCCCAAGTCTGTGACATCAGCAAAAATATTAAATGTTATCTATTATCGTCAGCCTACATTTAGAAAAGGTGAATGAGGCTGCACTGCAAGATAAAAACATTAGAAATTAGGTCAAACTGGTGCCTTGGAGCGAGGGCCACGCGTGCCTCCACGTGCAGGCGGGCGCAGGTGTCACGGCTCAGACTCGCGCTGCCCATCGCTCCGGGGCGGCAGGGGCATCCTGCAGCTGGCCCCAGCTCACTGCTGCAACCCTCTTCGTGCTGCTAGCTGTTCGGCCAGTGTCTTTAAGGCAGATTTCGATGACCGTGATTTCTGCCTCATACCCACTGCCACGGGCACCTGTGCAGCCCCCCTACGTCACAACCGCAGCCCCACGGGCACTTAGGACCCACTGTGAGTCTGAAAATAGCAGCTGTCCTTGCACGCTGCAAATGGAAGTTGTGTTTTCTTCATAGATGTTCATTCCTCCCTCAGGCAGAGGGGCTCTTCCTCCACCCAGTACAACATCTAGCCCCTGGAAGTCATTCATGAGCTGCTTTCCTTCAGCCTGTAGCTATAAAACTATACAACACTGTAAACATTCTGCCTTCGACACCAAGATATTTGGTTCTCGAGCTGGAAACACTATTTCTTTTGTCCTTAAACTGCAGCAGACCCCTTTAGACCCAACTCGCATTCAGCCACCGCCTATTTCTGTCTTCCATTCCGTGCTGTTGAAGCCCTTGCTAACACCACAGGGTGAGCACCATCCCCCTGGTGCGAGGTGCCCTGCGGATGGAGCTCGAGCCGAGCATCCCCGCCTGCTCCGAGTTTGGGAGCGCAGAGTGAGCTCCCGCCTCTCCCGCTCCCGCCGCCAGCGGGAACGCCCGTGTCGCAGCCAGGCCAAGTCTGCAAGGAGAGGCAATGTCTTTTATTAGACCAGCTGATACCGCTGGAAAAAGCAGACAAACTTGTAGGCACCAAAAGCCCTTCCTGCGCAGACCCAAAGAAGGGCTTGTCTTTTTCTAAAAGCTCCTGTGTTTTTCTTTTCCAGCCGTGTTCGTTTGCCCAACACGAGCTATTACCTCTCCCTACAAACCCTGCCCCACGTAGCCGTGTCTGAGCACGGTGACTACAACCATAATTCACCGGCACAGTGTTCCAGTTGTACCTACCCCTTTGCAAGGCAGACTCCTGCCCAGCAGCGCTTGGTCTAACAGGCGTCAATTCATTTCACGCAGAACAGGCTTCTGGTTTTAAAGCCAGCAGCTCTCCATAAATTATATTCACTGCCAGCTTGAAGCTGATGCTACGGAGGCTAAATAAATAAATAAATAAATATAAATAAGCCCAAACCCTCACATTACCATTCACGTCAACCATCAGAACAGCCTCCAAATATGACAAATGCCACAATATTAGGATGTGCCAGGAGGACACAAATTCTCAAATATCTGCAGTGAGCACGCGCTCCCAGGAGATTTTGTTAGGACAAATGGGATAATGTAATTTGGATAGACATCCAAGCACTTTTGCCTATGTTGCTGGCAGCACTGCCAGCCTTATAAAGGGTGACCTGAGCAGGTAACAGTCTAATAAGTGCAGAGGGTAGGGGAGGAGAGAAAAAAAAAGAAAATAAAAAAGAAAATCAATCCTCAGCCTCAACATATAACTTTGTTATTTATGAAATACACTGAATTTAAAATTTTTTCATTGCATCTCTTTTGGTCACAGGTTTGCATTTTCATTAGCATAGCCATTTCAGCTTTATCAAAAGTAAGGAGGCTCTCAATAGGAAAAACATTAAGTTTTCAGACAACTTTTTTTATTATTTTATTCTACAACAAAAGTATTGAGCTTTATTTCAGAGTTCTGACTGCTGCAGAAACAACAGTGAAACAAATCATTCTTGTGAAGAACAGCCTGGAGACAGGTAGAACTTTTATTTTCCAGATCTCCCTGTATTCAGACTACAAATACTTACCTATAATCTTCTGTGATTCAGATTTCCAATGGTAATTTTAGTTAAAATATTCCACAATTTTCCTTGGCAATTCATATCAGAACAGACATGGTCATTATCATCAAATGGCTTGACACAGTATATAGTGCAGATTTAAATATCAATGATTGCAAAGCCATACTAAAGTGTTCTGTCTGTGCTGGATGCCTGATCATTATCATTTTTTAAAATAAAATAATAACTTTTGTAGCGAAAACATTTATAAGATTGGTCATGTTTTTTCAGAAATCTATTAATACGAACTTATGCAAGTGTCCATTATTCTCTGGAACATTCTCTTGGGGGGAAAGAAAACATTATTTTTGGAAAGTAGATTAGATTATTTACTGAAAGGAACCAATAAAATAGTCCACAGTGTATCTGTACACTCGAAATAAGCTCAAACAACCAAATATGCAGGTTGCCAGAGAACATTCCCTCGAGTGATTTGCAGTTTGAGCAAAGTAGAAAGCAAAATTTATTTTCTCCATGTTTTAAGAAAGAAAATACCCTGAGTCAGTACAAGAATGTAAGATTCTAACATTTTCACCAAATTGGTGGATTTTAAGGTAATGACATAAAGACACAACCTAAGCAGCATCCTAATACCTGCAATCTGAAACACATTCTACATAGAGTGGTGTTTCTTTGTTTTGAAAATTATACCTTGGATTTCTTCCATTGACCTTCGGATTTTTTTATACTTACTTACATAGCAACAAGTACGGCGTGATGCAAAAAAACGAACCAGAGAAGGTTCTGAACGTTAGCAACGAGATGGGTTTTGTGTTAATCCTGCCGCTCCAACAGGAGCCAGCCATCAGGAACAGGAACAGTTTTTGCAGGTGTCCTCTGCCACCCACCCCGCCGCATTTTTTCTTTTCTCTTAAGCTAGCTCGCTGTCACCTACCTGTCAACAGTGCAAAGAAAAAGAGGCACTTCAGTTGCTGCCCCTTTGCCACCCAGGAGACTGAAACGCAGGTGCTTACTTTCCACTGCAAGGAGGAACAATCACAAGAAAACACAGGATTGAGAGAATAGCATTAACTGCTGATGAGTTTTATCAGCCCCAGATTCAATATTAAGGCTCCAGCACATGCTTCCTCACTCAGACTGGCCGCACTGTCATTACTGGCCACATATACTGAAATACAAGAATTCATGTTCTGCTAGCACAAGGCACCTAAAAGATAAAGGTGGTCCGAATTTAACTGCAACACGCTGATCCAAAGGTCCACGTCCTCCTTTGATACCCTTCAGCCGCTTACAGATGGAGCCAGGCAGAAATTTATGCTTTACAACATGACTGATGAATTCCTGGCTTCACTGAATACTACAGAGTTTGCGTAAAGCAGCCTCTGAACGGGCGCTGAGCCCCAGGATGCACAGAGGAATAATGAAGCGAGTTTCCTTGACCTGAACTGTAAGAATTGAAAAGAACTCTATGCACCGCCTGCATAATCATGATATTATTAAAAAGCGCAATAAAACACTTCATGCAAATTGCCATGTGGGCCAGGAAGGGGAATACAACGCTGTTTTCATCCTCTTTAATGATGCACAGTTGAGTTGGGGAGGGGGAAGGAAACGGGGGCCGCCTTTGACCACCATGACAGCAGCATAAGCAATCCCTTATTGCACTATGAAACGGTTCATACATGGGGACCTGTTACATTAGTGCTCTGTTAACAGTATCACAGCTTCTTACTTGGCCTTTTCTTCTGCATGTTGTTTCACATCAGACAGACCTATTGCTGTCATTTGTACAGAACGGAAAAGCTGCTGCAGTTTTAATATAAAACATGGGGAAAAATACACAGCAGCTGTTCATATTTTCTAGGAAGTCTGTTATAATAATGATGTCATGGAAAAAGGCTGGAATCTATTAAAATGAGTCAGAGAGGCAGGCCATTCAAAGCCTTTAAACAATATGCGTATACAAGTTGCACCATGTACCTTGCATTAAACTAAAACCAGGCAAAGAGTGGAGTTCTTTAAAAATATAATTGAGAACAGGCAATTAGGGTCTTTTTCACAGAGTCCCCTTGAATAAGTTCAGTTTACTACTGGAACTGCCCAATAAAGCAGAACACAAAAGCTACAACCAGCCCACTGTCACCTAGGCTCATTTTCACCTACAAAAAGCACTTAGAGCTATTTTGAAACGTCTGGCTCGGACCATATGAGAACAGAGAAATTCTCCCACGAGAATGCTCCGCATTGACAAATCAGGCATTTAAACACCAAACATAAACTTATTTTCATTGGGAAGGGTGGGTGTTTCCCCCTAGCTAGTGTGGGAATTAAAGCATGGAGCTCAGCACAGCTGAGGTGGGACCCGTGCGTGCGTCTGCCTGGAGCTACCACCAGCCCTCAGGTGTTGGGCACCCACACGATGCTCCTCCAGGCCCTGGTGACTCTGCGTCCCTTGCTCGTGGATCCCACCAAGCTGCACAGCACGAGGCCTGCGCCAGCCCTACGCTCTTCTTCCCTGCGGTAGGTTAAAGTCAGGGGAGTCGGTAGTAGAACACGGCGCAACTTCGCTGCTATCTGGATGTCTCACTTCTGGTAAGCAACACCTTCGTCCCGCAGGCTAGCATTAGAAATGCTTTTCTGATGGTGGCCTAAATGTGTCCAACACATGCAAAAGCACCTGGCACAATATGCAAATATTTCTGCTAATATGAGACCACATTTTGACCCCAACTCCCTCAAGCATTCAAGCTGACTTGGGAAAGTAAAAGACGACCAATCATTTTTAGCACTTTTAAGCCATCATTAAAATACAACAACTAAAACAAAATAGATACAAAACCACAGGCAAAGCTTTAACTTATATTTGGGGAGAGCGGAAAGAGTAAGAGCTATAAGTCTCAAGACAAGACAGTCAACAAGCACCTCAGCAGTAGCAGGTATATAGTTTGGAAGGTGGTGAGTCCTCCTCCCTTCGTGTTTTTCCAAACTCCAATAAAGTCAACAATATCTGAACTCAAATTATGAGTGTATCACACAAAGTAGTATAAAAATAAATACACTGTAAAGGTGGCATTATAGATTTGACTCAGTTAATCCAACATCTTTATTTCTTTAGGAACCATCAAATGAATTCTGCACATTACACTATTATAAAATGCTAGTGACAAAATAACAACAAAAAGCAATGAAAACAACAGGTGAAACAACAAAATAGTTTAAAGCTGTGATTCTATCAAATCACTTGGAAGATCTTCTTAATTATAACCCTGGTCTGGTATATATATCAGCTAAGTCAAATTGCTTTCACTATACTTCACAGTAAACACTATTAACAACTACATTCAACACTACAACAAATAATCTTTACAAAAAAAATGAATTACTAGCAGTTTTCTAAGCCAAAATCAAAACTGCTAAAACCAAGCATATAAAAAATTCATAGTTTTGCACATGCATCTATGCTGAGGTCCTTCTACGTTTGCTCCCATGCCTGAGTCCGTACGTACCCACCAACTTGGGAGCTCACGCAGGTCTTGCTGCCAAATCAGAAGCCGACACAGTTTGCTCACATTGCCAGTCCCGCTAAGAGCAGTGGGTTGTGCACGCAAGGGGCTCTGCGCGCTTAGCTAAATCCTCAGAAATGTCTGGGTCAGAGGTAAGCACAATAAAATGGGCCTCAATACCTTCTCTGAGGCACCGACAATATTCATAAATTTGGACTTCAAATTGTTATTGAATATAATAAAACAGTGTTAACATTTCAAAAGAACATTCAGGGCAAGCTTATAAACTATTCAGCGATTAATGCCCTTGTCTCATGTTTTCAATTTTCCCAGCTACTGGAGGTCATATGTTATGATGTCAGCTTGAATCTGGATTTCCAATTTGAGCAAATCTAATTTAAAATTATGATACCAAGGCGTATGGTAAAACTCGCTCAAAAGTTTCGTACCGTGTAGATTTACTCCCTTGGTTCCCAGGGTAGATTTCTCTTTTCATTCAGCAGGGGAAGGCAGCTAGGGCCCATCCTCTCAAGGCAGCTAACATGCTCCGAGCTGCACGGGCAGCAGGAGAGCTCCCCTAGACTGAGATGCAGCTTTGAAGGCAGGGCTGCAGCAGTGCTTGGAAATAAGGTAATTGTTCAGCAATTGAAACTTGCAAAAAGATTCAGAAGACGGAAGAGCAAAATCCTTTTTCAGAGAGTTTTGACCTTGTCTTCCCTGGGAAAACCACCTCTTTCCTCATGACCCCACCATGAGCGTAGCTCATGAGGGGAAACCACATGAAAAGTACCTCCTCCTCCACTCACCTCATCTCCTGCTCTACCACATCTATGGGTTTCAGGTGGTTTTCCTCCCAAGACAAATATCTACAGGTTCACTACAAGCCGCTGCAAGAAACTGAGCAGCTTCAAACACAGGTTGTGGAGTTTTTTGAGTCAAGCTAATTCGCTGACATAGGTATAATTGGACAGGAAGACAATATTCATCCTCCAATTATACCTATGTCATTGAATATTTTGAGGATTCACAGGGAATAAAAGCAACCATGTATACTTTATCTCAGATGTTCGGGCTCCACATGAAACATTAGCAGAAAATCATTTCAGTTGCTGAAGTTAAGATGAATGCTGAAATTACATACAAGAAATAGCTGTAGAATACTATGGTCATGTCTTAAAGTCCTTTTCAAAGCAAAGCCAAGTTCAAATGTTCTTTTTAGGTGCACAACACATGAAGGCCCAGGTCTATCATTTTTGCCTATCTTTTAATTTTACTGATTTTTCAAATAATAAATAATAGTGCAGGTATACAATAAAAAAATCATATAATGTCTTTGAAGCACAACTGTTCCCATACTGGAATATCAGTGGCAGTTGCAACCAGTGCAACCCACTGGAGCAACTTCAAGCGTTCAAAACTGAAGCAGTCGCTAAAATAGCAAAACAAAGCTTGACTGGAATTATAAATGTCAATGTCAAATGTTAAAACATTATTGCTAAGATAGGAGAATCTTCTATGTCATGTTAGAGACAGATTGTAGTGCAGTGTGTGCAGTTCAAAATTATTGTATTATGTAAGTATAACCCAAAAAATAAACACATAGTACAAAAATACATAGGAAAATATATCAACATATATATGGTTCTTTACATTTCATTTACTAAGGGAGATTCTTTCTAAAATGGTTGAACTGGCACATAATATGACCTTGGCACGTGACACAAAATGCCCAACGTACCCCCTTATTCCAGACAGACTTTACAAGCACTCAGTTATTCACTGACCTTCAGCATGTCTTCAGTGTGAAGCTGTAAAGCCATCTAGGCAGATGTATGATTAAATACAATTCATAATCTATGCAATTAAATTCGAGCTCTTATCTTTGTACTCACTTTTATTCCCGTTCAAGGAGATAAACAGTAAACAAGGACACTGAAGAAGCAGGCTCAGCAATTGCTATCACAGAGTTATGTGGGGTAGAGAGATTGCTAACTTTAAAAACATTCAAAACCAACAGCAAAACAGAAACTCTATTGCAAAAGAAACTCTTTTTTTAAACTCAGTTTAAAACCTGCATGAACCTCCAGCTAGAAAAATAATCATTTTCTACAGGAATGGCATGACAAAATTTGGAAATGAACACAGAAAACAAGCAACTTTTTAATGGTCTTAAAAAATCCGCATATACCAAGTTTCTATACAAAGAGAGTTTAAAATAAGGGAAAGAAAGTTACACACCATGCATTTGTTTAGATTATAAGCTTTGGAAGACAACAGATAGCTTTTTATTTTCTTAATACCTCCATGGAACTTATTGGCACTTCAATGCTAATATACCCATTTTTACAAGAGAAGGCTACAATTTTATGTTAAACTTAACAGGCATTCATTCTTTTTCCTTTCAAAACCTATGCATACCTAACAAAGCACCAGAGTCTTATAAAATTTCTAACACCAAATGCAAATTAAGTAGTGAAACTGCTCTAGGAAAAGGTCCAAGAATGCAAGCCCAAAGGAATTTCAACACAATTTCCCAATTTGAGGCTCTTTATGGTTCTTGAGCAAGGTAATAGAACATTGGGTCAAGAACCGTTATACATTGGTAAGATTTTTAATTACTACCCCATTTCAAGGACCAAACTGTATTTGGTTTATAAACTCTAAGATGAGATAGATGCTAACAAATTTATGGATCACCACCTCTTTTGCTCAGAATTGTGTGTTCTTACCTGCATTGTACCAGTCTGCATTAGAAGTAAAGTAAGTGCAAGTCACTTCATTATAGGGCAAGGTAAAAAAAAAAAAAAAAAGCTTCTATTTTATTTTTGTGTCAGCTGTGATGATATGGCATTACAGCACCATCTCCAGCCCTTCAAGACTTCTCCCATAATGCATGGGGTAATTATTTCATCTTTCAACAATCCTCCAGAAAAGCCTCAAATCCTTTTCCTTACGCACAAGCCAGGAGTTTTAACAGATTGTTTGAACAAAGAGCTGCTGATTTCCTCCTCCACAGAGCTACTGCTCGCTTGTCCCACAGGAGAGAGCAGCCAAGGAGTGACAGCTTAACTAGCTGGCCATGCAATTACTTAGCAGTAACTCCAAGGGGACTAGGGACATTTCCTGAACATGAAGCCTAGGTCCTCCAAAGCGCCTTTGAAAACCTGAGCTGGACAGTGCCAACCAGCACACACCAGGGTCATGTTGCTCAAACTCGGTATCCGAGTTAACTTCCAGCCAGCTCCTCAGGTGGCTCCCATCACAATGTCAGAAGACAACTCTTTACCCTTCTTTTTGCTCTAAAGGCTTCCTAGATACCAAGCATTCAAAACTATAAAGTCACCAAAAAATTCCTTTTTTTGAAATAGTAACTGTCCTCTGTTTAAGCTTCATGCTGGTGCTTATTAATAACCATAGTCTCTATAGAAAAAAAAAGGCTTAATTCAGGCCATACCTGAAGACCTCTTAATCTTCAAGAAATTTTCTTGCCTTGCAGATCAAGCAAAATTGCATAACCTACAAGAGAGCAGAAAGATGCATCCGTTGCATTCAATACTGTGCATTTAATATCAGGGTTGCGTTTCAATCACACTTGAGAGAATTGACAACTAACATTTTAGCTATTGTCATGCTGTGGCACACCTCTTATGGACACTTGTATAAAGCAGTAACCCTTTGGCAGGGATTGTACAACATCGTATACACACACACAAGGTACCACTCTTTTCCTCTTCTAGCTTTTCTGCTCAGACATGCAGAAGCTGATGTTTTGATCTACTGCTACACATTAATCATAATGCTCATGTAAGTGCCTAGATGAATTCAATAATTAAGATCCTGCAGACATGGTGTTTCTTGTTACTAAACAACCCAATCAATTGGGTTAGTCACTTGAGTAAGAGTACATGATTGAGCCCAGATGCATTCAACTCCAGTCTTTTCAAACCCTTCAGTAAAAAAAAGGATTCTTTTCTGCGGAAAACACAGATCTGACTACATTCTAGCACACAGCTAGCAAAGTCTAAACACCAGTTAGCGTTTGAAATGCAGCTAGACAAAAGGCTATTAGTGCTACTGAATAGCAACCAAAAGAAACCAACCCCCTGCAACAGCAGAATGCAGCAGCCACATTGCAAAGACACCCAAGTCAAGACAACCCATGCATTTGCACACACTATTCCCCACCAATACTGGATACTCGCCAATGCATAATTATTTTTATCTGGTAACATCTGAAAAACACATACGTGGTACGTGCTTGTGAGGCTGCACAATTACAACAAACTTCCAGTATCTTAAATTCAAAAGAGCCCCGATCCTAATAGGCTGCACACTCCCATCCCAGACACGGAGGAAGGTCTCTATGAGAGTGGACGCAGGCTCTGCCTGCTGCCAAGCGAGGCTGAGATTGCCCTCCCCTGCTCTTTGAAGACATCCCGAGGGACACTGGAGCACACTCACTCCGGACGGCTGGTTGCACACCCCCATTGTAGACATGCTGTTCGGAGAAGTCTTCTCCTCCCAAGGACCCAATTTCCTTTTATTTAACACTAATGTCCTAAATCAGCAAGTTCCCAGTACAACAAAAGAGACTGTAGAAGACTGCGGACAACTAGAAACCCAGCTAAAACATATTTTCCTCCAAAACTAGCACCATTGAATAGGCTTTGACTTCCTGTCAAGAATGTGTAGATTTTTAAGATCCATTCCCAGGCTGTCTTTCACCAGCACCAGTTGAGTGGCCACGTATGACTTGCACCGATCCGATCAGAATCTCACCTTTGAGTTTGCCACAAAAACGATGCAAAAGATCACACATAATAGTGTTTGTACTAGCTATAATTTACCATGCAGGCATAAGAATATTTTTAGTCTTTTTCCTTCCACCCACTGATGTGAAACTTATCCACATAAACAAAAAAGGAATTTCTTTATACTTGCTCTTTCCTTTAAGGAAACAGAGTAACACCCAAGCAGTATGACTTCCCATATGCCCCTGGAAAATAGGCCAAAAATATTGCTAGAATAAGCTACTAAAATAGGAGGAATGTTTTTTTCCACTGTTGTTAGCTCATTACAAATATGTTCATCTAGTACTACATGCAGTACAATTAAAAAAAAAAAAAAAAAAAAAGGCAGTTACATGAATAAACATTTCCTCATCATTACTCTGTTGAGGTCATGTCAGGCAGGTTTGCAACGGGAGGACTGGGTCAGTAACGTTAGCAACTCAAGACGGAGTGCGATGGGGAACACTTCAACGGAGGAGTGAAACCAACAGAAACAGCCAGGCTTCATGTTACAGGCAAGCAAGCGGCTTCCTGTGGTTTGATCTTCCCCGTTTGGGAAGAGCGCTAGCTAAATATTGCATCCAAGGCATTCTCACGCCTGTCATCACTGCCACCTGTCTGCTGAAACCCAACCCCACATATCGGCTAGTGCCTCCCACCAGGGTGGCAAGAGCGCGCTCGTGGTTCCACATGGACTTCGGCCATCCCTCTTATATCTTGAGGACTGTATGCATGAGAAGCCGCTTTGCAATAGAAGTGAAAGATTTGCACTCTCTTCTAGCCAAAAGGCTTGAGTTCCGTCCCATAAAAAACAGTATTTGCCATTAAATGCATTTGCTAAGAGCCTGTATCATGTGCACGGTGATGATCATATGTATTTTTTTTTTCAATTTCGAGAAAATAATTAGTTTCAAATAGTCCAAGTGCCTAAGCATGCACAGTTAATTCAGAATTCCTCTAAAGATCTCACAGCATCTGTCAAACCAACACTCCTTTCTCTGGCCGACAGAAATACAGTGTTACAAAGATATTGCACTGATTTTTCCAGCCACTCAAATTTTCTATTTGGACCTGATTTTTGGCAATTTGTTTCTAAGGGGTAGGATTCTGTTTCTAACAGAGTAGCATTAAGATCTAAATTGGAAACAACCTCTATAATCATTATTTTATTTAGGAGTAACAATCATATCAATAAACCAACAGCCAAGCAAACAGAAGAACACTGTGGAAATGGAATAATCACTGAAAAGCCATCACAACTGTCAAACTTTTAACAACTGTTTAGCTAACTTCTTGTGATATCCTTCAAAAAGCTACACAAGTAGTTAAATACCAACATATATAATTTCATATTGCACTGTACATACATTGTATATAAATTATTGTACTTATATTGTATGCAAGTTGTATGTGCTTGCATATACTTACACTAGTGTTAACAATTTATATAGCTTTTATATAATGAGAAAGCATTGCCAGGCTTTGCCTCAGTGATGCAACACTGCAACAGCCGATTAGTCAACACACACAAAATCCCAAGAAAAACAACGTAAAAATAACACGAGCCACGTGTTGGCAAGCGCATAGAGCAAGGCGCTGGCCAAGGGGCCGAAGCCACCATGACATGGAATTGCGCAAGGAAACGGCCCTGCACGTCCTCCTCGCCAGGCAAGAACCTCTTGGCTCAACATACCCAGTCGAACACTGGAGCTACTGGCACCCTGCTTGGCCATTCTCTGAGGTATTTCGAGCCTTGGGATTGCTCTGGGAAGTGACATCTGGAAACAGCCTGCTTCCACGTCTAAAGGACACGCGCTAAGCCAAAGCAGAGCTCCCTATCAATCGGTTTGCTACAGGCAAGCTGCTTAAAACAGCGTTGGGTCGAAGTCAGACTTCTTAGGCCTGGCTGGCATTTCCCACATATTGAAAGGATTCAAGTACATTCAACCGTATCCTTAAGTTCACCCCTTCCTCTTCCAGCACTGCCTTTTATTCTCCATTTTGCCTTTTTGCCCTCCAAAAGCCAAGGGCCTCTCGTGCAGCAACGCAGACAAGCAGAAAATGCTTGCAGAACAGGAGTGCAAGGCCACTACAGGTTTCAGTATTTATCTTGCTCTTTCCTTTTCCACACTTTACTCATCAAGGAAGCTAGCCCAGATGGGCACTCCAGCATCCGAAGCGGCAGGGCCAGCACTCGCATCTTGCTGACTAGGTGGGGACACCGGCCGCGAGGACCCTCGGGAGCTGCTACCGGGGGGCCCTGGCATTATATTCAAAGGCAGGTTTAAGAGCCAATACAGTAAGCTGTGCCCCATGTGACACGTGGGGAGCCCCGTAAAAGTCTTTAATGGAACCGTGAGCTCCGTCTGAGTAAGTTTCAGGAGCCTCACACGGCAGCATAAACAACTCGCCTCTCATAAGGCGAGCATAAAAACCAATGCCAGCACAGAGGCTCCAACTGCAAAGTCGCAGGCCATACAATGAACATTTAGCAAATGACAGCAAAGCACCTGGGCTTTTTTCTCCTCCTTTTACCTGTTAAAATGTACCTTTTCTTTCCTCTTTTAGACACCGTGGTAAAGACCCTTCTCTCAAAGCAAAAGCCGTGCAGATTTCTGCTACTGGCTTGTGCGGTGCAGGAGACACGTTAGTGGCAGGAATAGAGATACCCTGTCTCTTGCGGGGTCCTGGATTAGAAAAAAGATAAAAAATAAAAAAGATGATCTCTGGTATCTAGATATGCTTGACAAAGTAACTATTCGAATGAACAAGCATAAAAACCTGCACGCATCAAAAGTTAGATTTTGCATCGCCCACTAGGACAGACCAGAACTTCCTTGCTAA
This sequence comes from Crypturellus tataupa, assembly GCA_034781795.1. Lineage (NCBI taxonomy): Eukaryota > Metazoa > Chordata > Aves > Tinamiformes > Tinamidae > Crypturellus > Crypturellus tataupa. The sequence continues at coordinate 1,178,438 of JAWLRI010000274.1, forward strand.
TAATGGCATCAAATCTGGAGCATCAGTAACACCACTTGAGCTGAAGTGTTTTCGTGTTCATTCACAGTAACTGCACTTCTGCTTTGGAAGATGAAAAACAATAAAATGGTCGTTAGGGAATCATCTGCTTGAAGCCAGGAACAATCAGAATCCACAGAGGGAAAGAAAGGAGGAAGGAGGGAAGGAGAAAGGAAGGAAGGAATTTATACAATTGCCTTTTCTTGAAGCTTATAACATATGTTAGGACTAACACATTACCCAGTTTGCCACTCAAGTTACCATTTCACAGTAGCTAAAAGGGAGGTCTTCAGAAAATGCTGAAGGACTTTCATGACTCTCTCTCTTACATTTGAGCATACAGGAAACAGATTCTCCTAAGCAGCCTACCACGTTGCAAAGGAGAACTTAAATTTAGTAGAATTTGGAAAAGCAAATGTTAAGATGACAATGATTCATCCTACACGTTCCTATAGTGCAGGAATCTTTTTTATTTTTTCCCCTACTCTATCTAATATTAAAACTCAGAGCAAATTCCATGTAAAACTACTATATAGTCTGCTATAGTCTGGTATAGTCTGACCCCAGCAAAGTCTACAAGGTTTTTACTTCTGTTTGCATAGACTATGAACAGAATGAGACTCTTTCTGCTTCAGAAATGAAGAGTTATCACACTTTCTGCCTAGTTATAATAAGTTCTCCTTTTCCAAAATGGTTTCCCTCCCCTAACAGGAAACATTACTTGCGCCATTAGTCCATGACAAGGAAATCAAGAGTCCTGGAGAAATGGCTCTTGCACCTTACTCAATGCAACTGCTGCACAGATGGCTTATACATGTGCAATTAATCCAAAAAGATCTAAATATCAGATTTATTTCAAACGTGCAGAGCAACTGCAGAAATCATCAGCACTCTGCTGGTGAATTCACAGAGGTTGGAGTGCTCCAGATTTACTGCTCAGGTACAAACTCAACGCTACAGAAATGTGACTTCCGAGGCTCCAGCTCCAAAATACAGATATTTGCCATGAAACTGCAAAGAGTATTTTATCAGAATTTGCAAGACAAAGCCCACTGTATCCTTGACCCCATAACTGACAGATAATTGCCCCATTTTGTCTCCCTGTTACCGAGGGAAGGAAACACTCATATGCACACGTGGAACACTTTCATTCTGAATAAACGCAGCAAGATCAAAAGACCATCCAAGATACCTCATTTCAGGGAATGGTAATTCAAAAAACAATTACAGATTTGAAAAACATGGCAATTGTTTTATACCATTAAAAACACAATAGCTAGCATATCGTGACAAAACCAAGGACATTTACTTTCTAAGAGGGCACCCGAACAAACATTTATTATCCTGCCCCAAGTGCAGCCTAAGAGCTCCAGAACCGACATGCTAATGCGCTGCACTTCAAAGTCTTCCTTAAGCTGCATCACAAGGCGAAATCTCTAACGCCAAGAAGTTTTAGCGCTGAGAAGGCGGCAAATTACAAATTGTGGTGCTGGCAAAAGGAAGAGACACTGAAAAGCACTCCAAGAGGTAGGACATGTACTTCTCTTCAAATTATTACTGCTTTTAATTGCAAAGCTTGCATCTATTGCAGATGAACTTTGCAGCACAGGAAAATAATTTCCATTGCCTATGGCACTCCCAGAAAGCCACAAATCCTCCTCTTACCTTCCTAAATTATCTTGTGCTGCGGGATGCTCAGATACCAGCAATTTCATCTGCTGGCACCCGGCAGAAGAGCCAGAGATGTGCCATCAGAAAAGGAACAGGTCTCACTGGTAAAACTGAGAGATGTCTAACAAAATCCAAATCTGCCTCCAAACCTTGCTTCTTTATATCCTTAAAATCATCCTCACTATAACAACATTGCCAATACTAAATGCCATATTAGTGTTTAAGCTTAAATTTTTCTCCCTTCTGCTCTAAGAATTTGCAAGTCAAAGTGATCTTGTAAAGCCAAACGCAACTTTCACATCTACTTTATGACCTGTTTACAGCCGTCATACCATCGCTTAAGCCACCCCTAGACTTGCTCTGTAATATTAAGAACAGATCATATTCTGGAAAACTACTTGCTTCCAGTTACTTGCATACATAGCTGGTGCTCACTGTCTGGAGAAATGCCAGTTTACAAGAGGAAAAAGCAGCCGTGTAGACCACCTAAAACTGAGATTTTTGCTGAGATTTACTCCTTTCATCTTCAAGTTTGTTTATTGTGGTCACTGGGATGATTTACCTTTTAGCAACCTCGTAGTACCAAAGACATTCCAGAAAAGTGGAAGCTCGTTAATATTGTGCCCATAAGCAAAGGAGGACAACCCAAGCAACTTACAGGCCATTTACAATCCAACATCAAGCTGAATAGAGAAACAAAGTATTTCCAGGGATTGAGTTCATATATTAAAAAAGAGTTATTATATTAATGCTCAACCACATAGGTTAATGGAGGTCTAGGGAAACAAACCAAGTCTCATTTTCTGATGAGTATAATAAATGGTTTTGCTTATATGAAGGCCTACAACCAATGCATATCAAAACCTGTGGGTTACGTGTCTCTGCACTATCCCAAATTCCTATTTGTAAAGTTCACACTAAAAAGGATCAGTTTAAGCACAAGCTCAAAAGTCTGGCAGATTCCACAGCAGTATCCAAAGCAGAACTAAGATATTCTACTGACATCTTTATGCAGGGTCTGCAGACGTGTCTTGAGCACGAGTGCTCATCAGCACTCAACGCCAGGTTGAAGTGTTTCTGCACAGAGCACTGCTGATAGCATAACAGCAAGATCAGGGTTTTTTTTTTTTAAAAAGAGAAAACTTTTAAAGGATATTGTAAAATCAGACAGAACACACACACACAAAGATTTACAGCAACTAGAAGTTCAATCGTTTTAAATTACAAAGAAGATTGAAGAAAAGACTTTCCCGCTGTTTGCAAGTATCTCCGTTGGAAAACGACACCAGTGTAGCTTGAGCAGAGGAAGGCACAAGAGCTCAGCTAGGGATGTTCCAGAAAGGATGGTTACTCTATAACATAAATTATGAAGGACAACAATGACAGCAATGTAGGATTCTTCAACTCTTCAACCCTTCTTTTTTTTCCAAAAACCAGAAATAAAATATTGCAGGGCTTGGGAAATTTTGCAGCAGGAACAAATTGCAAAAGTAGATTAAGGAGGAAGGTAGCTGAGCAGAATTGCTCAAACACTTCATAGCTTTCCCTTCTAGCACAAGTATATGGCGTTTCTCAAAGTTGGCACAACACTTTCTGGACCACATACAATAACCAGCTTTCCAGGTCAGTGCTGCAACACAGCACATCTCCCTCTTGTCCTGCTCATCCAATACTATCACTTGTATCATGGCCTGGTTAGAAATTACAACAAAATTTCATCTTCAAAAACATTTTCATCTTCAAACAAAAGCAACACTCTCGTCACTTTTTTTCAGCAAGAATAAGCCAGATACGAGAAAATAATTCTTCATGGGAACAAAATAAACTCAGATAAGCTTCATACCACCTGATACTCCTGTACTAGAGTAAAAATTGCTTTTGTAAGTACCTCAAGAACTGTTTTTTACTTAGAGTAATTTCAACAACCTGCAACTGACAACCCTTCACGTAATAATAGCAGGACTTGGTAATGTATTTTGCCTCTTCTTCATGGCCTGCACTTACGCACGTAACAAACTACTGCAAATGAGGAGCCTGATTAACTACCATCATCATCTAACCCAATTCACTGGTGAGCACAGTTATAACTCATATTTTCTTTATACATTCATCAAATGCAATTCCTTTTTGCTTTGTGAACTCAATGATAACCTATTATTTATGTAGATTACCTTGCAGAGACTTAATGGGCTCACACCAAAAACAACTGCACCTTATAAACAACTGCAAAGGTCCTTCTTCTATGTCAACAGTCTGCATAGAGCTGATGATGTTAACAGTACTTTGGCCAAGAACAGCACCAGGACAATGTGATGATGTTCAAGAAGATCCATGATTGACATTAAATGAGGATGAAGTAAAATTGGCACCATAGATCAGTCCCATTTTTTTTTGGTTACACTCCTACAGATAACATCCAAGTTAGCTATTAAAAGCCAAGGATTACAATTTAAATTCCCAAAATGGCAGCAGCCTTTGTCCCGTATCTTCTCTCGAAGACAAGCTCCAATCTAGAAACCTGCTCATCACTGGTTCCTTCAGTGCCTTTCATGCTTAATTTAAGTTTGGTCACTCAACATCAGTGCAGCTTGAGTAAACTGAACTTTACAGAAGCCACTTTTACTAATCTGTCAATATTTCTCCATCAGGTGAACAGAATTGTGGTCCCCAAAAGTAAGAACTTAGGGGAAAAGCATAAGCATATATTTTGTATTAATACTCTCCCAGAAGAGTTTTTGAAGAGGGTAGAGTATTTGTTTTATGAAAAGCGTATTATTGAATTCAGGGTACTGCCAAAACTCTGGAAAATTTCACTCCATGGCTGTGCTCTCAAATTTCAGCAATGTAAAAAGAATTCATTTTCACCTTTTAATCTTTTGGATTGAATATGTTCGAGAAAGCTTTTGGAGCAGATGAAGGATCTCTGAGTTTATAATTCACATATATTAAATAAGACTCCTTACTTTGATCAACTGTTTCCTAAATGTTGATATAACAAAATTCATCACTTTAAATGCATGGATTATGATGTTTGCACCAAAATAAATGACTCCCAGTGCAAAAGCTGCCATGCTTGATGAAATATGAGGGCAGGTGTTTTTAATAGAAAAACAAGGTGTTATGGAACACTTAAAACAATGAGAAAATTGCATATACCACATATGAAATAGTCTGCAAAGTCCATTTATGTGAAAAGAGCCTTCCTCCTACTGATTTTGCTCCCCTTATTATATATTCTGCTCAAGTCTGTAAATAATGAATAGTCCAGAAACATCAGATTAAAAAAAATACATTATTTCATTGTTAGTTTATGAAAAAATACACAAATCTTTTTGTTTATTTTTACAACGAGTGGTTTTCACTTGAAAGCGCTATGGGAAAAAAAAGTCCGTGAGTGCTGAGCAAAAACTGCTTTCTGCTTACCTGCAAATGATGAAACCTCAACAGGTTCTCTACACTCATAAGGCACTTTGATCAGCAAAGAGTCTACTGGCTTCAAGGGCTTTGAGGGCACAAAGGTCCTCATCAAATACACTCAGTTGGCAGAACTTTGAAATGTATATTTGCATTTTTCTGTTATATCTTCCTGTCCAGATTCACAAACAATGGTAGCCAGTAGAAGTTCATATAAAACTTGGCCAATTTTAAGGAACCAAGTCCACTTCAGTTAGGGCCTAAAAGCCAAATCTTGACTATTTTTTTAAATTAGAGGGGGACAGGGAAAGGCAGGATGCAAGAAGTATCCTTCCTTAAAAATATATAGAGAGAAAGAAAAGCTGTGAAGTCCAGGGAAAGGTGAAGGAACAGAGAAGAAGAAACACATGAGAAGCAAAACAGTTCTTGTAGTGGAAAAAGCACAGGCAACAGTAGGCCCAGCTACTAGATACATAAAGTATAACCGGCTGCTTTCCACTTATATATAATTTTATAGCAATCAAAATGTTTAATACAAACTCCAAAGTTGAAACTCATCAGAAAAAAAATAAAGCTGCATAGCTTTGCCGCTTCTTATTTAATACACATCAAGTGACACAGTCAAAGGTGGGTCCAGACAGAAATCAATTTATTTCTACAAGCAGAAAAATTGCCCGACTTCCTTCTGGGGCTTAGCTTTTTAATTAATACGACCTCGCTACCTCTAGGAAGAGAATAACACTCTCAACACTTTTCTTTAGGAGAGAAGACTATCTTTGTGAACTGTGAAGCATTTGCACGCATACGCACAGAGCCATGAAATTAGCCATTCATTAAATGCCTGCCCTCTTCAAAACAGAGGGCCACAGTATTGAAAGGGAAATCCTGCTCCTATTAGGAGAGTTGTTAAAACCTGAGCCTCCTCAAGATGGGAAGAAACACACCTCTGTAGTTTGGGGCAGCAGGGGCTCCAGGCTACCAAGGCTGGTATCTTCTGCCTCATGTTCAACCCATCTGTAAGCATCACATCTCAATTAAATAGTTATTAAGAAAGAGCTTGGAAGTCATCTCCATGCCTGTGGGTAACCAATTACACGGTATGACACGTAACGGGGTCATGCAGAGGTGAAGTCCTAGCGTGCCTTTCTGCTCTATTTTTTAACTAATTAGAGTTCTGGTGGGGAGGGAAGCAGCATTAGCTGGTATCTAATGCCAGGAACATATAGTAGCTGCTCTAAATTAAGAGAGGAACTCTCCTGCTCAAGCACCCTCAATTAACGAATGCAGGCCCAGTGGTGGCTACGCTAATTAAACTGCTTGCAAATAGCATCACTTCACACCAGGCCAGGCCTCCTTCAGACACGAAGCCGCTGGGTCTCCAGAACGTCTGTGCAAGTGCATCCAGCAGCGGTGCCTGGAGTGCCCAACCACCTTGGAGTAAAAGGCCCCATTTGCCTCATGGAGAAGTTTGATGAAGTTTGAGGCCCATCTTTCCACACATCTGGTACCTAGAAGATGCTAAAGCAAAGGAGATGCTCTGTGGAATGTGATTTGTGTTTAAAAAAAGGCTGAAGGAGAGCGGGGGAAAACACAGCCAATTTATTACTCAAAATGAAGACACATTCAGTTTTTAAATCAGTTCAACTTCCTTAACAGCTCAAAGCTCTAGCAAACATTTCTGAATCTCTCTCATTCCCCAAAGTAAAAATGTTGCTAAATGCAGCATACACATACGTGTATTACCAAAGCAAAACAGAATGTGTCACACATGCTTCCAAGTAAGACGAGAAATTCTGCAATTAGGTCAGACTTCAGACAAATAAGCACTACTAATAGGGATTAGTTTTATGGAGATATTCTTGGGATTTAAAAATCAACTCAATAACTAAAAAAAAAGGAAAAAAAAGTCCAGGTAAGTTAAAACTAATCAAGTTCTCAATTAAAAAAAAAATCCCCAAAATGCAAATTTGAAAACTTCGAAATTTTCAAATGCAAAGTCTAAATTAAAGTTGATAACTTGAATTTCTGTACCTTCATTTGACTGCATTAATTGTTATTCAGACCTTACTCAGCACACCTTAGTTTTTCTCTATGTGTAAGCCCTGATGGATCTGCCCTGAGTTCCCCTTTTCAGCCTGAGACACAAAAATCTGAGGCAAATATATTCAGAACACACAGATATGGCTATTGGTTTGTTCTATGGGGTTTCCCTTTCTTATGTAGATATTTTCTTCTGGCACTTACTGATTTTAAAATGGCACAGCAGTAAAACACCTCTTTCATAGTAGGTTGATAAAACCAGAAGTACCGTCCTGCAGTTTTGACAGAGCAAAGAGTCCAACCTAGACACCTAGAGCCACAATATTCACGTTAAAAGACGCTTGGCACGGAACGCCATGTCACAGAGTCTGCGTGTTCAGGTTTTGACAGTGCGTCAACTTATGTTTCCTGAATCTTCCCTTAAATTGCATTTCCATGCTTTAAACCCCCATTGCTATTATCACACTTCTGAACCAGTGCCTGTTTTTTAGTTCAAGGTGTGTTCTTTCAGCTATTAGTTCTAAGCCAAGATGAAATAATCAACCTGTGCATGGCAGATGGGAATCACACTTGTGCTGGGACAAAATCTCTCTCTGGACAGAATCTCTGGAAGAAGACAAGAAGCAGACCAGGCATATCCCACACTGCACAGGAAACAGAAGCACACTTGCTCACTCAAGAGCAGGTTTCATGAGTGCTAGTTATGGAATAAACTCAGCTGGAGCAGGGAATTTCTGGAGGGGAATGCAACTAAAAGCAAATACCTGTGGTTATCTGATGGTGCACAATTTCAGCCTCCAACCATCTGCTGAATAGGGATGTTTTTAAGCTATCTTTAAAACCTGAGAAGAGCAGCTGCCAAAGCTTGAAAATGGATTATTTAATTTCTTTTTATTTTTCCTGGCATTTTATTGCATAGACTCACAAGGCTGTTTTTAGGTTAAGAAAAACAAGCAAAGGGAAAATGCGCAGGTTAAAGTTCACTCATCTTGAAATTTAGCCCAGAATTGCTAAGTGTTAATCTCTAGAGGAAAAGCAAACTAATTCTGTAAGAGTGGCTGTGATTTTAGGCCATACAATATGTTTCTCACATCTCTCCAAGATTTCATATAGTTCTTGACAATCCACCATTTCCACGAAATCCCAGAAAGATTTTATTCATTAATTTTAATGATTTAGCAAACTCTCTTCCCTCTTAATAAGCTTTCAAGAACATGTGCCAACAGCAGCATTTCTGAGCCACTAGCTACTGACAGTGTAGTTTCAGCAGCTGAAATTCTGCTTTCCTCACACATGAGCAAAAACAATATATTAATAGTTGCTGAGAAAAGAAAAAGGTAACTGAAGAAGGGAGTTTTCACACCAACAACTTGCCTGTGATCCCTAAACAATTGCTTGAGTATAAAATAAAGTCACCAATGACATTTTGCAAGGAAGTCGACACATCGGACTGTTTAGTTTTGCAAGTAACTTATACACAAGGCAAACAGCAAATCTGCACAATATCCTCATGCTCGAGTGTTTACACACTAACCGGACCGCTCTTTTTCTCTAACAGTCAATTGACCAAGCGGAGTGCCAAGGCCACCTCTAGATTCTCCCAGGTTACTGTAGAATAGGTGACAGATAATCTTGTCATGGGTCTAAAATTGCATGACACAGCATGGGGTAAAAGGATTTACACAGCTGGATCATGCACTAAGGAACAACAACTTGTAAGACTAAGATGCAGAGCTTTTCCCCCTACGACCACGGCCTGTTTTTCCCCGTCAGGGCCCAATGCAGAGAGCAGTGAGCGCGGCTCACCTCGAAGGGCCAAGTCGTGCACAAAGCAAGTGCTCACGCGCGCTCGCCGGCCCCATGTCCTGCACTGAGGCGCCTTTCTGCAGGCGAGCGCGCCGCTCCAAGGGGAATGTTATGGTTGGAGGCCCTACAGGTTTCCACATAAAAAAAAACGTTTTTCAGGTCCGGCTTGTTTATATAAAGATTACAGCTGGCAGGTTATTTCTAACCCCCGGCTCTTCGCCACCCGCCTTCGCCATGCGCAGCCTTCTCGAGGCGGCCACATCTCCAAGCTACCCCAGCAACAGCCTGCCCTCCTCCAGAGAGGTCTCTGGTCAGCGCTTGCATTGGCCAATTACACCTTAAATTTTTAATTACACCTTAAATTACACCTTAAATTTGAGGTGACCGCTGCATCTCTGTTCCACAGCAGCGCGAGACGCAGCCCTGAGGAAGGTCCCCGCAGCTATGCCTTCGTTCTGCATGTGCAGGAAAACTTGACAGGCAGGTCAGAGCAGTGCTGTAGGCAGCCCTAAGGACTGCGGCTACATGTTAAGGGAGGGCAACGGCAAGGCAAGGGCCTCCAGCTCTGAACTTCTGTTCAGCTCCTCATGCTGAGGCTACTGAATATGCAACGCACTAAGCTGGACGGGCTGCTGGCAAAGGCATGGAGTGCACGTGTGTGGGATCCACAGGGCTGGGGAAGAAAATATTCCCCTTGGTCTTTGTTCAAATGCAATATTTCACATTCTTGGATTTTGTAGCTTCATTGGGTATATTTTTTGCATTATTGAAGTAGCAGAAATCATTAGGAGAATGCACTTGAAAGAAACTTCAATTCACGAAGAAAAAAATCTGACTTTCTGTACCAAGTTTTTGAATATGAAAGCATTTCCCTCACATCCAGCCACAGCCCACATTTGGTTGCCCTTTACGTGCTTAAAAAAAGAGAGTTTTTTTCCTCCATGTGTTTAAGAATATGAAATCCACATGGCTATTTTTATTCAACTTAAGAAGTACTTACCAAGCTGACCGTCCACATGCAGGAAGTACCCAGCTTCTCATCCTTGAGCAGCAACTAATGCCAAACGTGCCAGCACCCTGGGGCTCTCGAGAACTCCAATCTCTCCTTGTGCACTACATCTTACAGGAGTCCCGAACAGCTTCTGACCACTCTGTAGCCAAGCATATGTGCCCACTCTAGCCACTCATGGTCTCACGTACATTTATGTCTCAATACATTCAAATATATGCTGGTCATTTGATCTCACACGCAAACATGTGTCTTAGAATCTATTTATAACAGCAGTTACCTTTCCAGAGCTTTTAAGTTCACAGGAGGTTTATGTTTATGCTCTCAGTCCATTAACATAGTGTCAATGAATCATCTGTGTTGTTTATATTAAAAACTGCTAACTTATCAGAACCCACATTTTCTTCAACTATGTAGCAGTAATAGGTATACTTGCAATAACCCAGAATTCTTACCAACAAAACCATCCATTTTCGTCTATCCAATGTATCCTTTGTAAAAATTTAGGCTAAAAGGCAGTGTATGAGATTTTGGTGCAAAATATCACCTACGTGTTTGATACTATTTATGATCTGACAGCAGCAGTTAAACGTAAAACTTTGAACCTTCAGTATTTCTTAGCAATAGAATGAAGCTACGTTGTGAAATGCTAGAATCTGATTATCCTCCTCCTTTTTCCAAAGGCACACACACAAATACCCAACACACCCCTGTTCTACACATACTTCATTTTTACCACAACCGCCACCTTCACTTTTATGTGTTTCTGATTCATGCCTATTTTATCACAGAACGTTTCTGGAAGTTTGTCTGAATGAAACAAAGAACTTCTCAAATTTTATTTTATCTATAAGCAATGAACTTATCACCGCTCTTCTGAGAGTTCAACCATGACAACATTCCTGCTCGTTATTATTTTTGGCGTAGTTAACACAATTACTTTCATGCTTCTCTTTTTTACGTGGTTATTAGAATCATGAATTGAGGAAGAGAGTCATATCCGCAGCAAAAGCTCCAAGAGTTTACAATAGGTACGACTGTGCAACTATGGTAAAGTGTGGGGGTGAAAGGATGATAGGTTGTGCTCATCAGCAACTCCTGTCAAGAAGTCGGTAGCATTCGGGACATGATGTGATCCTACGACTCTGTAAACAGCCAGTAGTTATTCACAAGGCTGCTGTGTCGCTCATTCTGATCAAGGAGATTCTGATGCAGATTAGGGGCAACCCTAGTTGCTGTTTTCAAGGCTGTAGAGCCCTCTCCTTTTGTGCATCAGCAGAGTCACGCACTGGAAGAGCGCAAAAGAACAAGGCAGTGTCATGATCAAAGCGCAGTACTGATGCACCCTTCAGGCCAGTTTTCACCAACACTTGCTTTTTCCCTCAACTAGGACTTCATAACCTCTAACCACACTGGTGCTGATGAATTTAGCTCTGAGCAGAAGTTCTTTCACTGCTTTTATGAAATAAAAGGCTTTGACACCTTCCAGGATGTGTAAACACTGAAGAGCTTAAGTAAACTGAGCTCTTCTCTCAACCCCGTGGCAAGGAGCTGATGCAAACGTGGCAGGACTCCATGGCAGGACTCACAGAACAGCTCTACAAACCAATGACTCCATCAGCAGTTACAGTCTCAAGTCGATGCAGATCAATAAGCACAACTCAACTGAGATGAAGTCAACTGCACAAACTTACATTCCGAATGAGCATCTCTCTCTCCCGCTCAAAACATCATGCTATTATCTAATTTATACTTTATCTAATGTTGAAGGCGGTTAAGGTGTATATTCATCCCACGAAGCAATCCGATTGGAAGAAAAAAAAAAAAAAAAAATTCCTACCCTTCCCTGAAGTACCCCTGATTTCTGGCCATACCCATTTGGGCAGTCTGATGGCTTCCAGAGACACACGCAGTATCTTGCCATGACACCAAATACAACTGCATCTGACACCAGTGTAAGATTCAAAAATAGAGCTACAAATATCGCACAGATATAAAGAGTGGGGAGAAAGACTAGAAAGATGCCTGTGATTCAACAATACTGTTGGTAAAATTCTGTTTCATGCAATAGAGAAAATGAAGGATTTGTGCATGCGTTATGTCTAATAAATTTTAAGGCTTTGAACAAACACCAATCTTGCCATACAAATCTGTCACTCAAGCCTCTAGGATAGCAAACAGCATGCCAAAATTTCCTGCACGGCCAACTGATTCCCTTTTGATATATCTTCAATCTCCACACTGAGCTCCAAATTATTCTCTTAGGTATTTTGTTAACAACTACCTATACTGCTAACTATTCCACTATTTGGCTGTGGGCATCAGGCATTTTCAGACAGGCTCCTTCCTACACACGTGAAGAGCCCAGCCATGACAGCTACATGTCGTCTGTGAAAAAAAATCCAAACAGGAAATCTACGTTTATCTTCACCAAGTTAATAACAAGAAAACACGCGGTTACGTTCGAGAGCTCATTAGCAAAAAGCACAGACATGCAGACATTCCCTTACACAAGACCTCTTTCACCGGCATCAGATACAGAATACTTTCTGCATTTGTCACCTCTCAGGTCTGAGTTTCCAGCACGCTCCTTGTTACACGCAATTAGCCCCATGCCAAGACTCGGTACTTTTCGTAATAAATCCCTGCCCGTGCCGGCTCGGGGCTTGGCAGCTCTGGAAAGGCTCTATTCATCGGGGCAGCCCCGCGCCGCGGCCTGGCCCGCCGCGACCCCCGGCGCCGTGTCACCCCTCGCGGTCCCCAGCTTGCGAACAGGACGGAAAAGGACCCCCAAAAGTGCTCAACGCAAAGGGGAAAACATCCTACAAAGTAAAACCCTAGAGAGCAAAGAGCTTCTTGCAGGAGCACCTGCCTAGCGGTTGTGCCCGTGTAGGTAAGAAACACGCTCATCGCTGATGGTGTGGATTGACCCATACCAGCCCTAACCTCCGCTCCTGCCCATGCCGTGGAGTATTTCGGATACTCGCATGTACACTGGCATCCATAAACCGAGAGCTGTGTCCAGCGCACACCATCACAGCACCAGCCGAGACAGCGTGCCAGTATTTGAACTATAAACCCCATGAAATTTACAAGCATGTTGTTTATTACAGTGTGTCGTATCGCACTGTACAGTCAGACCTGAGAAACTGTAACTTAAGTAAAAAAGAATAATGACATTATAAACAATCTGTGTCCTAACATAAGAAAACGGACAAATACTCATTTTTATACTGTAAATGCTAAAGAACGTGCTCAGGGAGTACAAAAGTTCCCCCCGTAAAGGTTAGTATTTCCTTGCTGATGGTTTGCATACCATCCAGCACTGAAGTAAATTCCTAAACAGGCACCATTTCCATGTGAGACACCACACATTTTAGGGCCTCATCTGATTCAAAATAGCCAATGATTTTGAACCACTGTAGAGCTTTACTGCTGGTCACTATTTCTAACAAAGACAGCATTTCTAGTTACATCACACAGCTTTTTAAGGCAAACATAGTTTCCTCTGAGAAATATGATCATTTTTAAAGCACCTCAATAACCTAAGATGCTTTTTGGTACAGCATAATCTTTATTTAGACTTTTTTTTGTGATAACATGGAAAAAATATGCCCTGTGTGGAAGACGTAAGTATAAAAATTCCATTTATGGCAAAAAAAAATCATATATTCTATTGGACAGCAATACAGCAATACTGGTATCTAGGCTTTTCATCTAAGAAAGCATTGCATAAGGTTCTGGTAGGTCCAGTATTCTCCTCCTTTCTTGTCATCTAGGGGCAGAGCGCCTGAGACAAGAGGTATAATGACTTACCTAAAACTCCCAAGTGACTCAGTAGCAGAAGTGACTCATGCTCCTCAACTGACAAGCTTGTGTTTTTCCCTCTGCAACTGGAAACAGCACAGAGGAGGAGCAAAAATTCAGCCAACCACACCCTCTCTTCACCAAGTTTCATTGGATAATAAATGCCAACGCAAAGCAGATAAGGCTCAGCTTTTTTTTTTTTTTTTTTTTTTTTTTTTTTTCCCAGCCTTATCAATGAAAGACACATCGTAAACTTCGTGGTATTCAGTTTATCTACTTCAGAAAAGTGATGGGATGAGCTTACCCAGCAAAGGTTCAAGTGTATAGATGCTGGGAGCCTACAGTTTTTAAAACATTTTTTAAATAGTTTTTAAAGCAAGTAAATGGAAGGAAAAATCTTCAGCTGATACTGCCATACTCCAGCTGATGCAGTGTGATGCAGTGCAACCCTAAGCCAAATCAATCAAAATAAGTTAAAAGAATTCAATATATATATAAAAAGTGCAATTTACTCAAGTGATATATTGAATATATTGTGCAACTAAATACCAAGAATTGCAAGTATTATAACTTGATGGCTACAGATGGCTACTGCTGATGAGATACCACAGATAGGCAAAATTCTGTGCAATAAAACTTTGCAGCACTTCAAGTAGGCTACAAATATGAGGTGCGATGAATCTTGCTGCAATAACCTAGTTATGGGCTGTTATGTATATGTATTCTAATATGTTCTTTCATTACTGATAGAGCTTAGGTATGATCTCCTAGACCATAATGGCAGATTATGGAATGTTTATGAAGAACACTTGTAAAAGGCAAGAAATACAGGTTGCAAGCAGCTAAAAGATTTCCAGAAGCCTCTTCCAAGTTTCTAGCGAGTTTTTTGTTTTTTTTTTTTTTTTGGTTTGTTTGTTTGTTTTTTATTTTATTTTTTTTTTTTTGTAAACCAGATTTCTGCTAAAAGTGCACAAACTGAAGAATTTTTTTGTGGTTGTATGTCTTGGGACAAAGTGAGTCGTCACCATTTTCTGATCTGAGTTTTTACACTAGTCCTAATATAAATATTGCTTCCAGCCAAAAGAGACTTGTCACTGAACTAGAAAAGTATTTTGGAAAGACACAAGTTGTTGATTAAAAGTAAATCCACAATATCCCAAAATAAACTGCTCCATCAGTTATTTATTTACCTTATTAAAAACTTGAGCTGTATTCCTGTCCTGAATTTTCCAAGTCAAACTTTTAGTCTTTGAATTATTTTGGGTATCAGATGGTTGCTTGTAGAAGAAGCTTTGGATAGCAATATTGCTCTTCTCAACAGGCTGTGCAGAATTTATGCTCATTTTGTGCATGAATTCTTATTTCAGTAAAATATTGCTGTTTACACGGTGAAGTTATCCAAAAGTATTACTAATCGATCAGTTCAGGTGCGACAAACCAAATATTCTCCCAGTCCTTATATTCCTTTCCCTCCTCAAGACTGCTCCTAGACTGAGGGTGACTTCCTTCTGTCAGCAGAAAGTGGAAGCATTTTATACCCTTTTCAACACCCTAAATAGCTTACATATTTCTGAGAGAAGGACAAAAAAATTTAGTAAAACTTTCTGTGATTGACTGCTCATGCTTTAGTATCTGTGAATTCAAGTCTTCTGTTTTATCTAAGAACATGCTTTTCAGTTTTGTAATCTGAATTTTTAACATATCTTAAAACTTCATAGCTCTTTTAAGGAATAGGATCAGGGCAGGATCTCTACCCTAACTTTTAATAAGGCAGCAACACTGACATGGAAAAATTGTTATGGATGAAAAGCATAAACAAGAGAACTGGGGTTAAAAACAAATTATGAGGTATTATCAAATAATAGTATTAAAAGTGAAGCTTGCAAGTTGTTTTTTAATTTAGCGTGGAAGAAGGACTACGTGTAATATGAGAAGTTAAGCAGTGAAAAATGCAGAGGGGGAATTTGCATGACAGCAGCACGGCTGCATTGGAATATTTTTGGTTATTGATTTTCATGGCCAATTTTTATATTAGCCTTTTCCCAAACATCCCATTTAAAACCCACGGAAGCTGCCATGTGCCAGAACAGAGCTGGATGCATCTGTGGTGTAGATGGGGCTTTTACTGTATAAAGCAGAACAACTGACGTGTGATGGGATTGACATTGCCTCAGACCACAGCTGGTGCTATCAGGGCAGCCAATCCCTCTTAGGCCCAGGAAATCCACCTCCAAAGAGCACCAAAACTGAAACAAATAAACAATAGGATGCCTAAAGTTAAATTAAAAACACACAAATTTAACTCATTTCATAAACAGAAAACAGTGTTTCCTACTGCTATATATCACAGGTAACTCTGTAGATTGCCCAAAGCCAGTAGGAGACTATGCTGTAAATGATTACAGGTTTATGTTTTTCTGCCGCAGGATGCATTCAACAGTGGGGAGAAAGGGAATTTAAGTTTACTGGCTGCTTTGTGCTGGCTCACACTAGGAGCAGTGAATTAAATTCCATGTAAGTATCAATTTAAAATAGAAAAATGCATTTTCTCCATTTCTTTCTTTGTTTGTTTATAATAAGCTATTTTTTCAATGAAATATTTCTAAGACCTTTTGTTTTCTAACACTACCAGCAAAGATTTCATTAAAATTGGTAAATTATAGTGTAAAGCAAAATAAAATATTCTGAGATGAATTATCATTGATGCAACTCCAATGAAGTCAAAGGAACTGTCTGAAAGAAAAATTCAGCTCAACAAGCTTTATGCTACTTATGGCAAAACACATCACATGGCCTGGTTTATGGTAAGCTCAACCAAGTAGTTCACTCAAGCAGGTAATAGACCTCACATGAAAAAGTAACAGGTCATGTACTGAGGCATGCAAACTGACATTTCATCCCAACAAAATGTCAACTGGTAATTCATTATATTCCTACAAATAAGTCAAGAAAAATTATTCAATATTCAAATACAACTGAATTTGCTAGGTTGCAACAGTTACTTTATTTGCATATATTCAGTAATGCAGATTTCCACATTTCAATGTAACTTTAATAGTAAACTCATTTAAGCCTTCATGAAATACTTGAAAGTCAACAACAGTGAATGTTTCAAACACTCAAAGGATGAAGCAATTGTTTTAATGCATTCAAGATTATTTGGAATTTGTCTTGACACTAGAGAACATGTCAGCAAAGTCAAGCAGATGGGTAACAACATCTTTCTAATCAATAGGACTGGAGATTTAAGGCAATATTGATAAAAAATGTGCAGCTAACTGAATACAAATATGTAACATGAACTATGCAGAGATTTAGTAAATTTGGAACAACTTCTTAATTTGGCTAATCCTTTTAGTTATAATAATCCCAGAGGTCATATAGTAAATAAGTGAAAACTAAGAAATATTTATCTTGCTTTTCAGGTTAACAGGGCGCCTTTTACTTCTGCAGCAGTACCTAGATCTAGTATTACTCTACATTAGTATTTTATACACATTCTTAGCAACTGTGAGTATCCATGAAATTTATATTACTATTTCTCAGCAATATCAAACTAACTGGCAATATGAAATTAATTTTGTAAAATACTATATTTGGAATCCCTAAAAATAAAATATTTTCATATTTTCCATATTTTCAAATATTTCCAAAGGAAACCTAGTTAATCCTTCCCACAATTTTAAAATGAAAAATACTAAAGCAAATCTATCCTACAGATTAAATAAAGAAGACAGTAGAATAAGACTGTGTGCTATATTGTTGTATGTCATCATGGTATCACAAGCAGGAGCAGGAATCCATAAAAAATTAGTTAATTTTGTGTCTGTTATCTTTACTATGAATTCACAATACACAGTGCAATCACTCCTTTTGAGGTGCTATAGAATATACTGTGAGTGGGTATTAAAATATTGTGCATTCTGCATTATAGTTAATATAATACAGAATGCTCTTAGTTATATATTGCGTATTATTCCTAATACATATTCACATCATATCTTGCAACAGCTCCTTTGGCACCGCTAGCTTGTATGCTGTGAATGTGTATTAACAGCAGAATGCATTTGCATATTATGAGCCCATAATGCTGAGAGCAGAGTAAAATCTTTGATAAAAAGTAGTCGCTATACATAAAAACAGAAGTCTTTTACTCATCCTCTCACTTATACCTTTGCTACCTTGCACAGTCATTTCCCATCACACCTGTATAATTCATAAAGAAAAGAAATTATGGTGCTGCAGTAATTCTATTGCAGTTTTCTTACAGTATTTCATGAAGTCATTTTTTTCTCTGTTTGTTCTAGATGATATTTATAATTAAGATTATTTTAATTAACTAAATATTTGTTCCTGATTTTTCATTTTGACAACCATATAAATGCCTGGGTTAAGGTCTTTGTAAAAATACCATATCTAGAATTCCACAAAATAAAAGTATAAAGATATTGCAAATAAAAAGAAAATCTAGTCAATCCCTGTTAAAAATATTAAAATGAAAAATACTAAAGTAAGCCTGTTTTACAAACAGAATAAATAGAGATTGGAAGTGCAATGTTTATTTTGATAGCACATGTAAAACAGAGTTCATCAGAACAATTGTTAAAAAAAAGAAAAAGAAAAGCAAACATAAAAATAAATCTCAGTCAGTTGTAAAAGTATTTTTAAATTATCTTTTTTATTCTTTTCTTTTTTCTTTCTCTTTGTTATGCTATTGATTGTTTTCCAGACAGGAACATGTTATCATACTCAACTATCTTGATTGGACAAAATTATTCTTTTGCATTACAAAATCACATGATTTCAAAACTTCACTTGGATTAACAAACACTTGTTATTATATACTGACAGAGGAGCCTCTCGGCAACTCATGTGAATAAAGCTGGGAAAAGGTACCATTACTTATCTAAAAGAGAGAAATAAAGAAAAATAATCTTCTGCCTCTGTTTCTTCCTTAGGTAAATAAAAGTAAGGCAAATTTTGGATTCAAGTCTAGTATAATACTGTGTCTGTGCTCAATATAGGAAGGTTTGCCCCAGGATGCAAAAGGAAAGCTAGGGAAGACCTGACTTTTTCCTCTTTCCCCAGTCTATGGACTAGCTGCAATAACTAAAAGGACACAAGAGGAAATTATCTACACCCTTTCACATTGTGATCACACTGCCAGCCAATAGCTTTAAAATACATTCAGTTGTATTACTTTAATAAGCAGTCATGAAAAATATTTTATATTTGTGGTCATTCTGGTGTTTTTTATTACGACAGAGATAGTAGTTCCATAATATGTCCATATAGGCATTTGGACAATTATTAGCAAATATAAGCTACCAGTGATACAGCAACAAAATATTTATGCACATGTAGATGCATTTAATAAAACCTCAGCTAAAAAAATTTAAATGTCAGAAGACACAAATTGGGTTAGAAGAATTCCCCCCCGGCACTGGCATTTGGGGATCCCAAAGGATGTAATACTGCCCACTGAATGATTCCATTAATGGCTGTCACATAACTATGAAAGTTAGAGAGAGAGAATGTAAAATCATTGGACTTTAAATGTTTTCCCTTTAAAATAAATGGTTACATTATAGTTTAGTGAGGAAGGCTATTATATGGTACAAATTTCTTCATTTCTCTTTGCCTTTTTCGGGGTTTATTTCAACTGTTGTAAAGTATTAATGAAAATGCTGTACAAGTCATAATGTTAAAGTATAATTTTATTTAATATTGTTTCACATTATAAGAGCTATAAACAGGCCCATGTAAACTTATACAAGCAGTCATTTTGAGATCTGAGCTATTTTTTTTTCTTTTATAGCTATAAATAAAAGTAAGACAGTATATATGCAATTATTTTGTAATTCTAATGCATTAGCTGCTCTCTCTCAGATCTTCTTTATGGTTTAAATACCATTGTTCTGCATATTACCTTGTTCATCAATGATGAAAAAAACAAAATACTTTTTTAAGTATTACAGTTTGGGAATCTGATAAATTAAAGTATAGAACTTGACAAGTATATAATAGAATTCTGTACACATACATAAATATTTATCTAAGTATCTTTCTAGACACCAATAGTCAGCTATACTCAGAATATAAAGGATAGGCTACAGTAGACCATGAGATTAGACATCTGTCCTCGTTTGTGAAGGTGGATGCCTAGAGCTCATGAATGGCAAAAGATATATTATAAAGCATTTAATCCTAATCAATATTTATTAAAAGAGACAAAGTAACAGTTAAAACAATCCTATACTACTTAAGACTTTAACACAAGTTAAAATAGTTTTAGCGTTTATCTTTGGAACTGTCACCTATCATGCTTAATGAAACAGTGACAATTGTATTTCTTTTAGTACATCAATATATTTACGGGTTTTTAAATGCACTCCAGGGCTAAAGTAAATTGTAGAACTTCATTAACTGTTGCATAACAAAAACTTTAGCTTTTGTGATTTTTACTTGTGAAAATTGCATGTTCAGGTTGAAGTGGCGAAAATATGGCAGCAACGGGATGGAACTGGGCCTTCTTGCTGTATTAAGCAATGCCACAATTTAAAACATTTTTAATATACATTAATTTATGACTAGCTGGTTACTGCTCAAGTCTTCCATTTTGTCTTTGGGTTTTGATTGCATTTTAAAACATTCTAGCTATTTATTAATCCAAAGCTAAACTCATAAAATATCACTGTCAGAAGGAATCAGTTTTCTGTGAACCAAGTGCAGTTTAGGGGATTGATAATATAACTGAATCAGTCAAAGTGAAAATGTTTCTGTTAAGACTGGCGAAGTTGAGCTACTGACATTCTGTGCAAAATCAGGAGAGATAAACTTGCTCAGTTTATGATGTCTCACTTATCTTTCACAAACAGGCTACACCTTCCATCATTTAGCAAACTCCAACCTCCTTTTTATTGCCGATTGTTAACAAGCATAAAACTGTACCAAGCCAGGACTATATTTAGATTAGCACTGCCTGTATCATAGCATCACAAATCTGAAGCTCTTGAACTAGGACTGAGAGGATCCTACCATAAAATATTTTCATTACCCTTCAACTTTATGATTCAAAACACAAACACACACACTTTGTTCTGCTAAGCAGAGGTGGTTTGCTTGTATTGTGCTTTCTGATAGCCCACATAGTTGAGTTTTAGTACACTGAGAGAGACAAGCAGTAAAAACTTTAATTTCTATTCTGGTTTATGACCAGTGGTAAGGTGTACACAGTAGACATTTATGGACAGCTATTGGAAAGAATGCTTACAGTCCCTAGAATAAGGGCATATTTGGGATATTTTCTTCAAACGTGGTTTAACAACATGGTAGTTGAAACATAATCTTAAACTTTAAAAATGGCAGTAGTCTTTTTAGTAAGCTCCTTCACAGAACTATAAAAACAATATAGTAAGATTTCTTGTAACAAGCCTTTAACTCTAGTTTGGGATACAAAACTCTTTCTGAGGAGTTCCAGGCTTGAAGTAAAAATATAGGCAGTAGGTAGTATCATAAAAGAGCCTGTCAAATGATCTAAACGAATATAAAAATATAAATAATATAAATACTTTTATTTTTAATGTAAATAAGTATAGTAAGACAAAATTAAATTGTCTTGATTGTCTGTTGATAGCCTTCTCTGCTAATGTCACATATTTCTGCATCTTGTAAAAATTTGACCTTTACAACTTACATTACTCTCCACCTCTCCTGTACAGCTGGGTCATCATTCTCATGACCCACCAAAATTCACGTATAAGTGGCTAGTGTATCTTAAACTTATTAATCCAGTTTGATTAGGAGATGGTGTTCATAGATGGAAAATAGACGAGGCAGTTTATGACTTTTGAGGGTGATTAAATGCTGAAGTGGAGCTGAGGCATTTGCTAATAACAGGAACCATGTATTGCTAGGATATTCCAACCCTGTGGAAACGTTTCACATCAGCCAATAAGAGAAGCACATTTAACAAACCACACTAAAATGACAGACTTTTCAGGTATGTGGATGTTTGAAAGCTCTTTTAAAGTTCTTGCATGTAACGCAGCTTCAGAGGAATGTGTTCATCTGCCTAAGAGCAGGGCTAAACACAAGTAATTGCATGAGGGTATTGCCTGTGTGAGAACACGCACGTCTCTCACCTCCAGAAATATAAATGCGGTAAGGAGTGAAAGTGGAGTGGAGTCCTAGGGAAGAGGCTGCTACAGGATTAGGAGAAGGGAGGTTCCGGTGGAAAATCTGCATAATAGCTTGGCTGAGACAAGGTTGGATTCGAGAGGGTTTTTGTTTTGTTTTACTTTTTAGTTATGCTGTGAGTTGCAAGTAAAAGGCCTGTGCAGGAATAGTACTCTATATTACACTATATTCATTTGAATATCAAGAAATTTAAATCATTCGGAGATCCTATACTGTAAGCTGCTATGCACAAAATAATCATTTTACCTGTTTTTTGTTTTGATTTGTTTTTTAAGCAGGTTCCTCTTGTTAAAATTGGATAACATATTCCACAGCAGAACTACTAAACTGAAGAATATTAGACTATAAACTAGTGGAATCCAAAGTGGTAGCAACCAATTTGTACACTCCCAGTGAAATATCTGATCTAGTTTCTCCTTTGTTCTATTCCCTGAAATCATATACATCAATCTGAAGTGGCATGAAATTCAAATATCTTTTTGTTTTGTGGAACTGAAAAAGAAAGGTGGAAGGAAAATGCTGGAGAGTCAGGCAGGCTTGAAGAGCCTGGTTCAGGTGAAGACATAAGAAGCAGTTAACAGTACTGCCAGTGGCAAGCTGGAATTTCCTTAAAGTTAGCCAAGAAAAAAAATACAGAGGACCTGTCTTTATTATTGACCATCATGGAGAAAAAGAAAAGGCTTCATTCATCCCAGCGGCTTTCTGATTCAGTTTTCATACTTCTCATTTTACACCCACTAGCAATGATTTACAGAGATAAAAGGGAAGAAAAGTGGTAGGAAGGGGAAATGCTTACAATCTGAAATGCTGAACAATCAACTATAAGATCTAAGATCTAATAAGATCACCAAATTATATCTAAGAGGCTTTTTTTAACAGCATATTAGCAAAGATTGGAGAAAGACTACTACTACACAGTAAAATATATCAGAACTTTTATTTAGAAGCTTAATTTTTACTATATAGGTAATATTAGAAGGGAGAGAGGAAAGAGGCAAGAACACAGAGAAATGCATCACAGCACACTGACACCCATTTTCACTTAAGTTTGCTTATATATTGCTCTATAATTCCTATGTGGTGAGAGGGTAGAATCCAAGAACAGCCATGTAGAATCGCTTTGGAGACTGTCCTAGAGCGGCTCTGTCACAGAGGGTAGCCAACACCAGGAATTTTAGGGAAAGGTGCAAGAAACCAGTGATAAATGTGTGGAAGAATCCCTCCGTATTTAGACACAAGGAGAACTTATGCTGCTCTGTAGTGAGCAGCTGCTGCTTTAACTCAGGTATCGGACTTGCTTCATTCCAAAGATTGCCTCTATGCACTAATGGTCTGTATGTTTCAATCATGACTTTCTGTTCTTCACAAAGCAATGGATAAAATCCATTTCTAGTGTGACAAGGGATCTCTAAAAAGGTCTCAAACCTCAACTCAATATGGGGTTAGGGCATTCAAATTCTGAGCCTCAGCAGCATTTTTTTTATCATTTTTTTTTCTGCATTGCCTTTTTTTTTTTTTTTTCTAGTTGCAGGAAACCTCAGTTCTCTTTTAAAATCTACCACAAACTTTCACTGTATCTGCAAGCAAAATGCTTAATCTTTGCATGTTTTCTTCTTCTCATCTGAGAAATAACATTGACAGTATTGGCTTCTGAGGCAGGCTATATCCATGCTCCTTTACCTGGGATCCTTGAGTGGAAGATACCAGTGAATTCCAAACCATAATTATTGGTTAAAAAGCCCAAGATAAGATTTTGGGGAAATCAGCAAATACACCTGCCAATCACTTTCAATGGGATCATGTCAGGAGGATCCATTAGGAGGCACCTTTGCCAGATTATCGGGTTGGTTTGACTCTCGGTGTTAAGAGTTTGGTCTATGTAACCTGTGGTATTATTGGCAGAGATCCCATTACCCACTTTCGCTTTCCCCAAAGAGCCAGGAAGTGATGACAAAATAAGAGCTACCACCGAGATAGCAGGATAGTTATCTCTGCAAGCACACTGGGCCACACTATCTGAACAATCCCACAACACTATTTAGAAGTCGGCTGGCTTCTTGTTAAGGACATAACAAATCAGTTTGTTCATTGTTGGGACAGTCATGCCGTTTCACTGAAGTACAACTGAGTTCCTTTTACATTCCCCGTGTGCAGCCAAAAAAAAAAAAAAAGAAAAAACCATAACAATACTGTTGAGCCTTCTGAAATGAATACCTCTTGAAGCAATAAACCTGTTAAAGGAAAAATGGTTTCTGGGCACGAAGGCTATGTGTTTAAGGATTTGAACTTTCTTAATGCCTAAAATCTGGGGAAAAAAAGTCCAAAAAGGACACCCAATTAGAAAGATATTGACTCATCCTGACAAAAAGAAGGGGGGGAAGAAGGGAGGAAGGAGGGAAGAGATCAAGGCTCACAACAAAAGACCTATTCATTTATAACAGCTCGCCTGTGGAACCATTCCAGCCTGCTTAAAAATACTTTATCCATTAGCTGGCAACTATTTTCTAAACGACAACTTGCTGCCCAGATTTGACCACAACCAGCTCACTTTTCATATCGAACAGCGAGGTTGGTGTTGTCAGAAGCAGCCTGCTGCCTCTTCTGGACGCTGTGCCGGAGAGAGGGAATGTAAAGCAGAGATGCCCTGTGCCTAACAAAAATGCCTGACCTCCAACACACACAGAGAGAAAGTACAATACTGCTCAGTTCCTCCCAGGCTATTTTAGGAAAATAGGACAAATGAACACAATATTTAACTGGAGTTTTCCTCACATGAAAAACAGGGACATCATTTTAAGTCAATGAAGTTATTAAAAATAAGGTCACTTAATGACCCAATGTATGAGCTCAACAATTTTGATGAAATTTTATATTACATTCCCCTATGTTAATCTCTGATCATACCCCTCAAGAAAAATCATCAACCCCGTATCACTAATTTTCTTGCCTATTAGTCAACATTAAACAGATAAACATTTTTAATTACAATACTAGTACTTGTTTAATAGTGCATTTTTTAAATCAAAATTTTTACTCTTTTATGAACAACATTTCTTAGCTATAAAGTGATATAGATGGAACTATTAATATTTTATGCTAGGGTCTGTAGATAAAAGCATTTCTTTATCTGGGATGTGACTGTTGCTATAAAGTTGGCACTTCTACCTTTTCCCAGGATTTTTGTTGCCTACGCTTTCAGTGCTTAGACTGAGGGAAAAGAATCTCTGGTTTAATGTGTGCTTATTTCTCTTGACATATACATTGCATCCTTATGTTAGTGAATGTTAGTTTGAACTGAGGCTCCTGAGGAGAATGTGGGCAGAATATT
Source organism: Crypturellus tataupa (assembly GCA_034781795.1). Taxonomy (NCBI): domain Eukaryota; kingdom Metazoa; phylum Chordata; class Aves; order Tinamiformes; family Tinamidae; genus Crypturellus; species Crypturellus tataupa. Next base: position 1,203,730 of record JAWLRI010000274.1, read on the forward strand.
GTGCAGTTGATCTTTTCATCAAAGTACCAGCTTTTCTAAACATGTTTCAGAGAGCTAAGCATGAAGTGCACTATTTTACAATATATGTTATCTGGTTCATCCTCTTACAAGGAACATTTCTATAACCTTTTCTCATGTGGGTATTCCTAATAACACCAACCCTATGTAAATGCAGAAAGACTACATTTGTATTTATCTACACTGTCTGTTCAAAGTAAAAAGTCAGTTTGCTCAGTGAGCTAAGCTCAAAGTATTCAGTAATTTATATTTGGGAGTTAGATTTTAACAACAGTTGTACTATGCAACAGAGTTCTTTAGAATTCCCCTCTTTTCTTAGTCCAGTTGATTATTTTCAAAGTAAGCAAAAGATGAGGAAGCAGTGATGAAAATGAACACTGTAAATAAATATTCATGTGTCCAATTGTAAACACACACGTTTATAATATGTATAACTCAGTAAATACACCATAACTGTTTTTTCATGAGACATGAGGGTTATTAACCCAGGTTTGCAAGTACATTGACAATACAATATAGATTCTAAAATCTAATCTTTTATGAATACTGACATATTGCAACCCAGTTCTGCAGAAGATCTAAGAAAAATGGCAGGACAAGGACAAACATTTGTTTACATCTCACCTCCAACAAAATATAATTTTATTTCGGCTAAACTTTAAGTAGATGCGATAATCATGTAACAAAGTAAACTGAAAGCCAGACATAGGGACAGCAGGTCATACATAGTCCAGAGTATAATGAAAACAAATCCTAGTTATCACTTTTATCACTTGAGAGATGCTGTCTAAGCTTTATGCACAAATCTGGTCCTGTAAATGTTTTTAATTTAATGGGGAAATGTGTCCAGATTTTAATAGTTCATTTCATTTCATTTCTAAACTGGATCAGAGAGCCAGATGACCTCAACACAATACCAGGAATGAAAAGAATTCCTCAATTCTAATCCTTGCCACAACATAATTTCAGATGCTTTCCGGTCACTGCCTGGCTTCTGTTGTCTTAGAATCTTTTATTTAAGGGCAGTGTTTACCTTCTGCATAGGAACATTGTGAAGATTAATTCATTTGTGTACTATGTGAAATATGAAATATGCTGGGAAACAGATCTGATTCTTGGAAGTGCAAAGGGCAGTTAAGGTGCTGTTAGGAAGCTGTCCAGGAGGAAGCGTGTGGTGATTTTTGTTGACTTTAAGCTCCTTGTTCTGTTGCTTCTTAGGGAACACAGCAGCACAGAAAATCAAAGTTCTCAGGGTCTGTCTCCTTTCTGGAAACCACAGTGGAAAATGCCCTGTGGTCTCCAGCCCAAAGCGGGGCAGCCAGCTTCCATGGCCTTACTGGAAGCCGTGTGTTGAGCCTTGCGTAAATTTTTCTCTAATTTATGCCTCAGCGTCTCTGCCAAAGGAAACAGAGCTTTCAGTTCAGGCTGGAGCAAAACAGAGAGTGATCAACTTGGCCGTATGGATAAAACCTATGTATCATGTACCACTTGATTATTAAATCCTAATCTGTGTGGCTAGTGCAATCCTTAAAACGGAGCAAGGCTTAGAGATGCTCTGCCTCCACAAATCCAAGCAGGTTGAGCAAGAGCTTAGCATAACAAAAGCTAATTATTAATAGCACTATAATGCTTCTACAATGCACCCCTCAAAAATAAAATGCTGCTATTCTTCACAGCTACACAATGTCCTGCATTCCATCAGTAGCATGAAAATAGAGGTATTTTTGAATATCTTAATAAATTAAACTGGTCGACCAAGAAAAATACAGCCAATACTACATGAAGTAGAATAAGCAATGGTTAATTCTCTTTCTAGGGATAAATAATGAAAGAGGAATGCTTGCTTAATGGAACATAAAAAAAATACACAGAGAATACAATAAAACACTCATCTCTGTAACAGGTAAGACCATGTTCCAACTCGCTTATTATCTTGTCTTTAACATTAGCCAGCAACAGATGCCTATGGAAGAACAATTATATTTCCTGGGTCTACTCTTTCAGGCCACTGAGAGTGGCAGTTCAAGAACTTCCCAAACTAAATAATTCTTCTTATTTAATAGGATTCCATTCCTTTCTGAGCGTTTCATGGATTTTTTTCCCAGTTATTTTTCAAGCCCACATATACATATGACCTGTAGCAAGTTATTTATGGATTGCGTAAGTAAATCTTTTCTGTTTTGAACGTGTCATATTTTAATTTCAGCTAATATAGTCAACTTTTCTCAACAAAAGACAGTGCACAGTTATTCCATATTTACTTCTTCTATAACCTTGACTCATTTATAAAACACTGTGAAACCCCCCTTCAGATGTCTCTTTTGCTAGACTGAAAACTCCTAGAGTGCTTAATCAAGGATTATATTGATACTATTTCATAATTTCGACCCTACTTTGTTGTCTTCTCTGTATCTTTTTGACTTGGGGAGGGAGTGGCAAAGTGGGGTTAAAGTCTACACAGTGTTCAAGATATGGGCACACTGAAACTTTCTTGGTTGAGTTGGCAGTTTCCTAAGACTGTTTAGGAAATTATACTTATCTACTATTTACACTTATCTATACTAATCTGCTATTTATAATTTGAAGATCCCATTCCTCAGTGATAGAATGTGTATGTTAGGTTTTATATATAATTATAGCTGAGGTTACTGTTTCCTGTGGATATCATTTAACATTTATTTATATTTGTTTTTTTTTATTAAAAAGTTTTGTTAATAAAATATTATTTTATTTTTTTAATTAACAAGTTTTTTATTCTGCAACTGTTCTCAATCAGTCTTCATCTCTCTTATCTTGCATAATTTTATAATATTAACTGGCATCACCAGTTAACCCTTAACACATCTTTTGATCTCATTTTTCACTATGTTGAAAAGCACAGATCTAGCACACACTATTGTAGGGCTCTACTAGTAGCCTCCCTCAATTGAGAAAATTGGCTATGTAATCTTATCATTTCTTCTCTGCATTTTGAGCAATTATTCATCTACTCAGAGACCTTGTCTCTTACTCAATGGCAGCTTAGTCTGCCTTTGAGGACTTTGGTAAGGACCACTGTAAAAAAACCTTTGGGAATTTCCAGGAAACTTTATCAGATGAATTACTGTTATCCTTGTGCCTGCTGACTTGGCCAGCAACCCACAGTCACTTTGTAAGATGTGACTTGTCTAAAAAAAATGCACATTGCTTCTCTCTTCTCATTATATTATATTAATTTTTGTGTTTTTGTGTCTTATAATCTACCCTTATTTGGCCAGTTCAAATAGGAACAAGTCATTTCCTTGGCCTCTTGAAATAATTTTTTGAAAGATCAGTTTCGGTTTCATACTTTCCATTCTTCAGATACCAAAGCCGTTTAAAGCCAAAGCTTACATCTAAACATTTAATAAATTGCTTAGATGCCTCATACTACTTAAATTGCTCTATAATTATTTCATAGATGCCAATTGATTTTTTGCTCTTCATTTTGTGTCTTCTTTCCACTAACTCTTTTGTCAAACCTTCAATTTAAAACAGATTGCTCTGTTGTAAGAACCCCTTAGAAAAGACTGACACGGGACTAGTTTTCCAACAGCAAACAGTAAGACAAAAAATGTTTGTAGTTTCAGCTACAACTTAATCTTCCCTCTTTTTTTTTTTTTTTTTTTTTGCCTACCCTGATTATCTAATGTCTCCATAAACTTTCTTGTTTTTAATATATTGAAAATAGTTAATGGAATTGTTTTCTTTGTTGTTCTGGCATCAGGTTTCAAATTCGGTACATTATGGCTACTCGCTCATTCTGTGTGAATTGCAAAACAAAATGAAAAAAATAAAGCCTGCTAAAGCCCTGCTTGCAATAACTTTTACATTAATACCTTTTATTTTAATGTAGGAGAAAAATGAACGCTTGATGTCCCTGAAGTGGACGCTCTTCCTCTAAATAAATGGTAGTAGATAATAGTACAAGACCATGAAGATAGCATCCTGGAATTTAAAATCAATCATCCAGCTCTCGAGAATGAGAAGCCAAAAGTAAGCATGACCCGATGCACCTGACCTGAGCACCTGCTGCAGCCTGAAGGCAGCTAGAGCAGTTTGTGTGCACTGTTGAGCCGAGGACAGGCTCAACATCAGTTTTCAGATAATGGGCCTAGATGGACTCTGTGGTTGCTCGCAGACCAAGCACTAGAATATTGCCTGATGTGACAACATATTCACCTCTCTTCTTACCCAGAGCTTCACTTCTTGAAAACTTCTTCCTATTAGTATTACCTTGCTGTAGTATAATGACACAGGAGTCACTGTGGTTCTAAATAGTAGAGACCTTGCATAGAGCTACTTGCTGAGGGGATGGGACATTCATGGTGCAGGAAAGACAGCTAGTAACAAGGAGTTAAAAGTGGCATGTTAGGACTGCATAAATTACATTGGTCTCTCCATAAGTACCTGATGAAAAACCAAAGATCTGCTGCAGTCTAGTTGTCAAGAGGGGCCCCCAACCTAGAACAATATGGATCTATCTTTGAGCCTCACAGATACGGCTTTAGACTATCTGGGAAAAAAATAAAAACAAGATATAAGACAGATTACAACAGGCAACACTAAATAGAAAGAAAAAGCTTGAAATTGAAAAAAAAAAATACATTGGACAGTGAGATTGAGACTGATTTTTATGCAGAATGGTGAAAGAAAAGTAAGCAGTATAACAGTTGGCTCAGTAACTGCCACAGTGAGATCTATTCCCTTAATGGATAATACAGAATTTGAACAGACATTTGGATAATGTGATAGCTTTCAGTAGTCTCTGCTAGAAAGTCACTTCATGTTTAGGAGGACTGCCAAGTGCAGGTCAGAATTTAGTCAACCATTTAGAGTGTGTTTAACATGTGGCTTAGAATTTGAAGGATCCCAACTAGACCTGCAGCAGTAATGATTTACTGTTGTTGCTGTTACCTGCAGCATTTGTCATCTCAATCAGCTGTTAATGCTTCTCTTGTAAGATTATGAAATAATTTCAAGTAGCTCAGATTAGGAAGTGTGAATGTCACTTAAAGCTCATTTTGTTTCATAGGCTTCTCAGCGTTCTCTGTAGGCAGCAGATGATGGTGCTCCTATTTTCTGCAGAAAAAAAGGAGCAGAGAAACAAACAATAATAAGCACTAATCAGAGTCTAATAATCTTTTAAGTTGTACTTGTGTTAAAAGGTAATCACATAGCTCTGAATAAGTAGCAATTCATATAGACTTAATAGTTATCAAAAATAAAGAATTTGATTTCTTAAAAAACACCAGTAACAAAATATGAAGAAAACACAATTTTACAGTTCTATTGCTGTTTTTCAGAAATTGCATTTTCTCAATTATGGAATAAACTTCTGGTAAGCTTACACAAATCTTGTAACAGTTCTACATTAACACCATCCTTGATCATACATCTGCTCAGTTGTGATATTGCAGCAGATGGGTGTCCTCTAGTTCAGCCTTGAGCTCTTCTAGGCACACCTGAAAGCAGTCAGATAGGTACCTAAGTAACTCAGCTGGTAGCAACTTCTTTCAAAGGGATGCCATGGTTAGATAGCAGATGGGGATATGGTTTCACAGCAAAGGGTCAAGAGGCAACAGTAAGGTAAGGATCTCCAGCCACTGTGTCTTCTGATCCAGCAGCAGTGGGAACACATTGCAAGGACTACAGGGCTGTTATTGCAGTGACCTCTACGGAGATCTTGTGACCTAAGAGGGCTTTCAACTTGTCTGCTTAGAGCTGAAGTTAGTCATCTGAATCTGTGGATCCAGCCATCAGCCTTTCTTCCTCACATCTTTATCATTTTCAAAGTGCAGTAATTATATCTTTTATGTAAACTGATTCCCAGTATATATAAAATACTTTGAGATCCTTGAAGGAATGGTATAGTCAAGTACTTTATTTCTGTATTAAATGCAAGGAAGAAGGTATTCTTCTGAGCGCTATAAAAACTTCTTCACTTCATTGAGAAGCCTGAATAAAACAAAACATGAAGAGCAGAAAACTAGTCACAAATTCCAACTATGCATAAATACTATTTTTCACATGAACAATGTAGAAATAAAAATAAAAACTGTTTCTATATCCTACTTTATGTTTTATATACATATACACAAAAAAGATATATGTTATATGCATGCATATTCATAAATCATATATCCTGGACTCTTGAAAGATTATCTGCTTGAAAAAATGTTGTATCTGCAATATGGTACTAAATGCATACATTCTAACTATTTCCTCTATTTGTTTGATTAAAATTAAATATATATAGGATTTAAGTTGAAATAACTATGAATGGATGAAAGAGAAATATACACAGCAAATTTATATCTTTATCATGTTCCATCACATTATCTTTGCATTCATAAATATGGTAATCAAGAAATGTGGACTTCAAAATAAACAATATCCTAGAATATGAAAAAGTAGTATAGCTCTTCTTCATGATAATAATTAGTTATATGAGATTCTTGAAATACACAAATATGATCTTTAAAATGGCCTCTATCAGCTTTAAAAAATGAGCAACTTGCTAAAGCCAAGTTGAATTGTGGCACAATATCCAAATGCAGAAAAAGACAATCACATTTTTCAACATTTCTACAGCTGATGGCATTGAAATGTCAGCAAAGCTCAAAGTAAAAGTACACAATAAATTTGATATTACACCACATGTTTGATTAAGCCCAAGGGTGAAATTGTAACCTGCAATTTTATTCTGAGTCAGTAGATTTCTGACACATTTTGATTTCTAACAAAGGGAAATTCAGTCTTAAGGCTTCATAGATTTCAGCAGCACTGTCACTGTTTTATTCAGACTCTCCTAGAAATTGGTCTTACCAGCCCAGTGGACACAAATACGTTAATAAATTTTATTAATTTAAAAAGTTCCTGAAGAATTGTGTCAAATAGCAAGGTTATGACTGTACTCAAAACACAGACGCTTAATTAAGGAAAGAAATGGTGGAAAGTATTATATTTTTCATTAAAAATCTTTTTTTTTCCTACTCCAAGTTTTAAATACATTAAAAATACTTGTATGCGTGTTGCTGAAGTTGCTTATGTTTAAAATGCAAAAGCATTGTCTATTAAATCTCAAGGAAAATCTGACCAAACTTATTTATAAAAATCCATTCATAATCCTAATATATACAGAATATTTCTAATAATAGTTTTAAAAAAAAAAGTCTGCCTCGTGATGAAGATACAGTGAAGCTGCATCAGTTATTGTGACAGGTGTCTGAGAAGAAACACTTGACTACAGATGAAAGAAACACAAACAGTGAAATACGCTCAGGTTTATGACCGCTGATGATGGTAATTAACTGGCATGTACTCTTTTTTTTTAAAAAAAAAAAACAAATAGCCAGTTCAAAAATCATACATTGTTTGTGTTATTTCCTGATTTTGATCACAGTGCTGGATCAGTCAGAAGTGATGCTGTCAAAGCAGTAATCAAATACTGAAGTAATTGGAACCGCTAGGTGAGAAGACAAGCTCCATATAGAAATTTCCTGCCATTCCGGGAGCTGTGTCGGAAAAGCTCTGAGAAATGCTGGTAGAGAGTTAGAATGATGAATAGCTGCTACAGTTAGTGAGGAATCTTGGAAGTTCGGTTTTGTTTTATTTGCTGAGATATTACCAAAGAAGGCTTGAAGCTCGGGACTTGTAAAATGTCTCTCTAGCATGACCCCTGACAGCTGGGGTTGCTGTGGGTGTTATGCTTCTATTTATTGGTGAATATTGTCAGATCCTTTGTCTCATTGCTCAAAATAAAAGCTCAACCTTTGTTCCACTGTTTGTCATTATTTGTATATGCCAAGGTCAGTTCCTTCATTTTGAGCCCTCCTAATTTTTCTGACATTATTTCTTGGGGTTGCCTTTTCTACCATTCTTGATAATTATCCCTATATTCCATTCTGCAGTTTTCAGAGATAAACTAATAAGGCTATGTCCACGTAATGGACTTCAAAGTAAATTGTTGCAATGTTGAACCTAATTACCCTGCTGCTCAGTAGAATCTGTAACCCTGCGACAGACAGACAGGCTCCTGCTGTCTCCCCTTGAAGGGAGAGGCTTAAGCTTTTAAGAGAAGCAGCCAGGGAAGCCAGTAAACTGAGACAAAGTAGGAAGCAAGAAGGACATCTATCAGCACATCCAGGCAGACGGACATCCATCTCTTGGCTGGACAGTGGCTCTTACTAAGATTTGAGATATGAACTCATCAAGGAAGGTTAATCTTCATTACCACAACCACAACCAGAAGTATTTACATACCAGATCAGGATTGTATTGCTGCCAGCAGATCCAAATGGAGCAGTTCCCTATGATGTAGGAGACCCACATTCCAGTCTCACCTCGGGGATTTAAATTCTTCAGTCTCTCTTCTCTTGGGAAAATGCTCCTGGAGTGCGGCAGGTAGAAGTACTGTGAGCCAAACCCGAGTGCTTGTAGGAATCTTCATTCAGGGGATTGTATGGTAGGTAAGCTTTGAGCATACCTACATAATTAAGTGCAAGAGGTAAAAAGACAAATATTTAATTTGTGAAATCTATAGGTATTTAACTGTTGGTCTGTTTAGCACCACCAGGACCATGGTTGTGGTAAACAAAGGGATGTGGCTGGCATGATAGATACCCACAACAACTACCCAATTGCTTTAAAGATCTACAAATGTTTAAGACCTGAAAATGTTAGGCACTCTTTTTTTTTTTTTTTTTTTTTTTTTAAGCGAATGGACCTTCTCAGGATTCCACTCAAGTAGACCTAATTCCAGTGCAATGACTTGCCTGAAGAGTCTCTTCTGGAAGCATCAAAGCTTAAGACTCATGAAAAATCTGTTGGTTCTGCTACAGACACTCTAGATACAAAACCAACACTACTGTAAGTGCTAAAATAATTATTTATATGATACTTCAAGATAGCTACAAAACATTGCATGAAGAGGGTAAAGTTAAAGCAATAATCTTCAAAGCCTAAACCACATCCTTACTGAATGAAACAGCTTTCACAGGCATTGGGTCTAAACTGCTTTCCTCTTGTCTGCTAAAGTCTCTTTAAAAATAGGAGTAAACTGGAAGAGTGAGGGAAAAGATCTCCAGGAAAGCTAATACACAGGAAAAAAACATAGACTATTAATTAATAGTATGTTTAAACTTGAAGTTCTTTCATTCGTAACTTGTTTGCTGAACAAACAAGTTGTTGAATGGTTGAACACTTTTAAAGGGAACAGTTCCCTTCAAAGTTGTAAATGCAAATATATACAGTTGATAAAGTTAAATGTCAAACATGAAGGCGCTCATTTTTCTGTCAATTGTAAAATACAGAATCCTCCAGAAATATAAACTTTCTACAAAGCAGTGATGAATTTGTGGACCTCTTGAATTCACACTTTTCTGTTGTAATATGCAGATATTCATCTATTTATCAAAACATCAAATAAAGAGTTGAGGACAGAAAACATTTATATACAAGCCTGATGCCACTCTTCAATCTGTTAGCTCAGACTCTGGGGATAACCTCTCTTTTCTTTGAGACCCATTTCCTCACTCTCTCCAATGCTCCTAAGCTGACGCAGCATTTTCTCCCAAGTATGCTTGGGAAATCCCTTTCCAGCCTTGGGAGAGTTACTCATACAAGAGCGAAGGTCTTCAAACTAGAGTGGTATTTTCACACAGATTATATATTGACTAGTATTTACTTCACAGTAGTCTGTGAGCTGTCATTTTGACTGTGCTTGCCCAATCTGACTGACCATTTAGGATTAAAACAATGCTGTTCAAATATTCTCATGCTTTTGGAGAGAGTGCCAAAAAGGTATTCTTATTAAGGTAAATCCTCTTTGGCCAGTGGAAGAACAATAGGCAGCTTTCCATTACATTCATATAATGGCTCTAAGTTATTAAAAAAGCTGTAAGGCATCCAAGTCCCAGGAGAAGTGCCAATTTAAGGGAATATCATTTATATTACATCTATTTAAAATATGTTCAAAAACATTAAAGTTGAATAGCCAAGGCTTTGGAGAGGATTCAGATGTTAGGGAATGCCAGATGGAAGGCTACCTACTCCAGTTTCATATATATCTGTATGTCCTTGACTACTTGATTGTGCATTATTTTCCATTTCACAGATCATCAGTAGGAGTTTAGGTAAAGCCTTTAGACCACCAACAAAAAATTACTAGACTTTGAAAAAGTAAAACCTCTCCTTGCCAGCTACAAGGCAAGCTATGGAACAAGAGAGAAATGCTGGTCAATTCCATGCTATCTTCCAGGAAGGGGATGATTTATTGTTCCAGCCATTAAAAGTTAGTGAAACCAGCCACATTGATTTGGCACATTCATCCAGAAATGCATTATGGCTAGAGCTCTTTAGGTCTTGGCTCTTTCCTATTAGAAAGCTGGAGTCTACTTCTGCTAGATCCCAACTTGAATGATTCTGGCTGTCACAGATCCATGCAAGTTTATTTCATCCACATCTCGGTGATTTTGATGATCAAATATGACAAGGACTTCCTCTGTGAGATGACTATATGAAATCTCTCTGTTCAAAGACAGGTATTCAGATGTGCACATTCCTGCCATTTCTTGTCTTCTTGGACCATAAGGACTATGGATGACCCCAAAACTTTTTTCAAGGTTTAAAGGAAGGACAGAGCCCTATATATTCTTCAATCACTTTTTTTTTCTCCTTTTCTTCTGAAAGATACTAAATATTTTTTAGGGTTGCAAGTATTGTTAGAGAATATACACAAACTTTCCACACAGAAGTTAGTTACTTAACGATTTGATTAGATTTCTCCCAAATCATGCTTGAACTGCAAATTGAAAGTCAAAAGAGGAATATTTAGAGAGAAACAGGGATCACTTATTTAGTCATTTTAATTAATGTATATCACCAAGTATCATTACCACTTAATTGCTTTCTACTGTGGTTCTGTAATCAACCATCTCAGACAAGCCATAGCCATACCTACATCTATGTTATCTCTGAAAGCAGGTAATCTTAACAGATGCCATAGACCTTTATGTGGCTGTATAGATCAGACAGTCTGAAAATGAGAAGAACCTTTAAAATATCCTACTGTACATTTTCTCAAGTTATAGTGAAGGGAAATTAAATATTCATATGATATGAAGCTTCCTAGGCTGGAAATAGGGTTTCTCATGCCAAAGGAAGCAAGCACCTTCTATAGAATACTTTGCCAGAAATATGGAATAAGCATTACCTGACATTTTAAATCACTCTTTTATTTGATTTCTTACCAGGCTGAAGTGAAATGTGAACTGTAGCTTTAAGGCCTCTCCCAGACTTAATAAGCTCCAGGTGTATTCCAACCAGCTAATTGCTTCAGAAGGAGCTAAGAGAATATTGTTCCCAGAGCCTGTTATTTCTGCAAAGACACCAAGTTCAGAGTTTGCTGCCTCAGTGAGTTCCTATGGTGAAAGTTATTCATGTGCGTGAACTCTCAAGCTTGAAAGAAACAGCTTTTTATGAAAAAGTTCTTTGTGGAAGGATGAATGCATTGAAGATTCTCTATAGAAGGTTATTTGAATTACATGCATCTTAAATGCTGTATATAAAACTAAATTTCTCTGATTTTTGTGGAAATGGGCCCAAAATCTGAAGCTGGGCTCATGATCCAGGTTTCCTCCTAGCAGAGGAAGCTAAATTCTGTTTCTCATTCAAGGCTCCTCTTGAACTAGATTAGCAATAAACTCTGGATGACTCTTTCGACTACTGAACTGAAATCTCTTGGGGTAACTAACTTTCTTTTGAGGAAAATAAAATGTTCCTTAATAACTATTCTGGAGTTATGTTCTCAGACAGTTTCTGCTTTTCCAAATTGTACAGCTGAAAATACAGTTATTATTTATGGTAATTAATAATAATGAAATTTGCATAAAGAATTTTAAATTTATAGATTTCTTTCCAGGCAGCACATTGTTAGGTCTTAGAATCGTAGAATCATAAAGTCACTATGGTTGGAAAAGACTTCTAAGAACCTTCATCGAGTTTGATCATCGAGTCTTGATAACTACCAACTTACTACAACCAGGAGATACTGTAGGGGACCCCTTAGTCGTATTACTGCAATTTTATCTGGCTACCTTATCTCTAAAAAGTGGGGCAGAGGAGAGGGAGTTTTAATATAAAACAATACCTTTGAAATGTGCTTCTCTCCAGGGAAACAATATTTTAATATATTATAGAGAATTATGAAGCATACATATCACAGTGATTTGCAAAAAAGTTACCTTATGACAGAGATACTGTACTCCAGCTTCTAAGATCCAGGCTTGGTTCCTCTCATTCAATTATCCCATGTGCCCATTGGTAAGTCATTATATTTTTCTTTCCAATCTTGTTTTTGGAAGAAACTTCTATTGGTGTTGATTTTTCCAAAAATTCAGTCTGCATGGGAAATTTCAGAGCAGATATTTCAGGCTTGGCAAAATTACAGGTAATGAAAACAGGATTTTATCTTGGGTAGTGTTAAATAGTTTTAATGATTGATGAGTTCTCTCTATCAGAAGATACACAGGCTGTACATGAACAACTGTGAGTCATGCTCTTTTTCTTTTAAAAAATAATTAGCCTAATTTTTTTACATCCCACATACATAGTCTGTCTTTATTTTTACAGACTTGATTCTTATAATTTCAAGATTTCTAATACTTTCAAAAGACATGAAAATGTCATCTTAAAATCTGGTTTGACTCAAGTTCTATAATATTTGTGTCATTTTCTTATTTAAATTTTCTAAAGACCTTTTCCTGGCACAAAGTGAAAAATTTCAAGGAGACAGTATTTCCATATCTAGCTACACTTCAACTCGGTTTCTTCACACTTCTTGTCATACTATACTTAAACATTTCTGTCCTAATAATATAACTGTGTTTCTGGATTATTATGTATATGGCCCTTCTACACCTTTTCTCTCCTCAGCTTTTGACGTTACTTGAATTTCCATCGAGTCAGAAATCTGTTCATAATTCCAGGAAGGTATACACAATCTCTTGTTATTTCTGGCAGTGTTTTTCAGGAGTTATTCATTGTTTGCAGGTGAGTGGTGGCTGAAACATTATTTCTAAATCCAAACAATTCTTGAGTGTGATTAGAGTGCCATTAAATATTTTTTAATGTACGTAAAGTGCTGACTATAAAACTCAGCCATTTGGCATTGCTACATTCTGGTGGTTGATAAGAAGGTAACACAAAATATTCAACCCATTCAGTCCCTAAAACATCAGCAATAAGCCTAGAATTTGTCAAAGAAGGAGCATTTTATGCTGCTGAATATTATTTTTAAATCTGAATTTTCATGAAATCTAAGTATATCTGCATCATGGAAGTTCTCAATACCGAGATTTCTGACACATACTGTGTAGGACCACTGGTTTAATATGGCACACTCAAGATGATTAAGAATCTGGAATACTTTGAATTTCTAGTAAATGTACAAATATATATATATATATATGTATTATATATATTTATAAATGTGTGTGTGTGTATATATATATTTTGCTTATTTAACAACTAGTAAAGTACAAATGTATTCAAGATGCAGGCATAGTTCTGATGACAAGTAGGTGTGTGTGGATGGTGTGTGTGAGGCTATGGTATCCCAGCAAGACAGCAACGCCACTGTACGTGATCCAGGGTACGTGCATTGTGAAAGTGCACTAAAAATGGTGAGATAACCTACAGGGACATTACACTCTCTTCCTTCAATATATTCACCTTTAATATGCTAATTTGGGGGCCTTCCTTAAGCAACTGTTCTTTTGTTATTTTGTACTTGAAAAAATATATATTTTGGGATGCTTTTTCCAAAGCAACTCCAAGAAAGTCAATTAATGTTATATGATATAAAAAATGAAGAAACTTACCCAAAAAACCACATTCCTAACATTCCTTGATTTAAAGCACAACTCCATAAAGATTCTGCAGTACTCCAGCGATGAGTCAATGGAAGTATGGGTTTCTGGAACATCTGAAGCAAAACAAGACATGTTGCCTTTCCAGGTACTCAACAAAGCTGCATTAACCCAACTCATGGACAACTATCCTGGCACTTTTAATTTAAATGACAAGTATTGTGCCCTTTCTAGAGTCCTTATCCCCTCACATTACGACAGGAGGTGGAAATCTTAAGATGCAGTAGCTCTGTCCTCGTCATAGGATTCCTTAGTATCTCTAAAATTATGCCATCTCAAATTAGTCATGAAGCCATGAATGTGCCACCCAGGAGATTTTTTTTCTTTTTTTTTTTTTCTAGGTAGTCTTGTTTTACTAAGATATTTTAAGCCCTCCAGCAAATTATTCGAAATCTCATTGTCTTCCCACTCTGCCTAGGCTCTATTTAAATCTGAATAACTGAACTGAGGCAAAATAGTGTGCCCAGTGGAGTCAGGCTATGAGTTATAGCAATAGCACTGACCAGATGTGTTACAGGAATTTTACAATATAATGTTTGAAACATGCGTTACTATTCAACCTGCTCTGTCAGTGCTTGAATCCTGCTGAACAGTGTCTGCTCCAATCACGAATCTTTTTTTCTATGCGTCCTGTAGTAGGCAACAGTGAGAAAAAGAACACGATGATGCTAATGCTATTGCACATATAATAAAGGATAGTCTGTTTCCCAGGCTGGGTGGGGTGAGAGCCTTTGCACAGCATGGGAAGCTGTGCAAAGCACCTGGAGAGTGTTTTACAGTACTTAAATTTGTGATTTTTTCATTCCTATCCATGAAAGTAGCTAGTAATACTTTGGGATTCCCTGTGGGTTACCAGGTAGTATGGATGGGAATCTGTCCTGACGCAAAGCAGTAATTCTGGGGATGAGATTGTTCATAGGCAAATTCTCTGCATTTGCTAAGGATCATTCTCTTCTCCTTTAATTCCAGGACTCATATTATGAAAATAAAGATTTCATTAATGCATTGGAATTGTAGTTATTCTTCCAATTAAACAAAAACAATAGTTTCTGTGATGGAAATCATATCATAAAACCTAGTGCAAAAAGGCAAATTCATTGTTATATTTTTTGACAAAGAAGGTACACCGAAAAGATGCATTTTACAGTCCCAGACCTGGCTGTTGTCCAGTTTACAGGCCTGACTACTAACTGTCTATTCTAATACCAGTTCTGTAGTTATCCAATTAGGTAGAGCTAGGAAACACACATCAAACATTCACATCCACATCTGTATGTGACAGACAGAACTTCTGATAGTCAGTGAAGCACACGGAAAGTGGCTGATTAAATTCTTCCATCTGAATCTGTAGGCTGAAAATCTGATCTCAAGTTTTTCCACTCTTTCTAAAATCTGACAGTTCGACATCCACCTCCCCAACTTCAACTGATTCTTAATGTGATTTAGAATGACATGAGGCTGCATTTTTACTCGATGAAATGTGCACTGCAATTTGTTCTAAATGTTAAAGGAGGAAGATTAGTTAGATTTCTATATTAATAACCACTCAAACTAAGAAAAAACAGTGACTTCTATCTATTTAGACTTAGTTAAAATATGGAGGGATTTTTTTCCTATAATAAAAGCATTATAATTAATCTTTCTTTTAACAAAATTTTAAATTAATAAGCATAATTAATACACATCATCTTTCATGTGTCTTGTTATGAGAATGTACACCCCTATCCTCTTATTGTTTTTGTTGAGGAAAGCCAAGGAAGCCTTTAAGAGGATTAATACATGCAATGTGCTTTTAAATGATAAAAAAACAACATTTGAAACATTTCTGAGAAGAAAGTACTTAATAAAATCTATTAGTAGTAGCCACAAAATATTCAAAAAGTCAATTTGTAAAGCATTTACTTATATTTCCTATGTGCAAATCATTTTGTATGGGCTACAAGGATAAGAGAATGAAGTGTCAGCAAATAACTTCTGAAATACAAGATACCCTTGTAGTTAAATATTTCATTTCTGCATGAGTGGTCGTGAACATCTATGGATTTACCAGCCTTTTGTAGCCTATATAGCAGGATAATATGAGAATACCTTCTACAAGTGAAATTGAATTTTAAGATATTCAGATAAAGTGGGTCAGAATAGTATGGAATTATCAACAAACTTAAAACACTTCATGTCAATTTTTATTACATTCAGTAGAACAGAGCTCTCAAAAATGATATAATCTAACCTTTTCAATAATAATAAAAAAAAGGAATACTTTTTTAAAAATCTGATCTCACAAGTATTTTTCTTTAGGGAAATACAGCTCATCTCAGAAATATCCCTCTCTTCCTTTCACTGTCATTTATCATTGAATTCAACTGAATCTCTTTCACTGAGACTTTATAATTTCATCTTTAATACCCCCCACTAATCTCCCTCATGGTGGCCTTCAGCCAACAAATGTTCTTTACATTACAATACCCTCATTTATTCAATTCCCAAGAAACAGATCTGTGAAAGGGTTAACCATTTGATTGTCAAAAGCCTTGGGTTCTGCTGAGCTACTAAATTTCATGTGCACTTATTACCTAGGTTAGGTTCAAGCCAATGCTGGGCTAGTGCAGCGTTTGCCTAACAGGGATAGACCCCTGCGGGGAAAACTAGACAATTAGATGATGCTCTGCACACCTAGCATTTACTCAGCGTAAGCCACCCCGGTATAAACTCAAAGGTAAACTGTCTTCCTCTGATTACTCACTGGGAGTGCAAGTTCCACAAAAAGCGGTTGCAACTAATCTAAATTAGAGCAAGGAAATTAGTCATGATCTCTGCCATCTTTACCAGATTCCAACTCCTGCTGCTCCTCTAAGCAATACTGGAATAACACGGCACTTGGTTGCGAGAAGGGGGTAGGGAGGAATCATTTCCAGCTTAAATGGGTAATATAATAAGACTTATTTTTCACCAGCTATTTTGTCAGAAGGAAATGATTTGCCAAGCAAGCAATCAGAGGGTATGAGGTGGCACTGGCAACGTATCATCTCCTGTGCAAGTGTCCCAATAACCGATATGTTTATGTGACAGTTATTGGGTGAAACTTAAAGGTCTCCCTGTGAAGAGACCTGCATTTCATATAAACAGTTAAGCATTCTTTGGAACAGGCACTTGGATATCTTTCCTGTGTCCTCGAAGAATGTCCTTCCTTCCTCCCCCTTATCCTTTTCCTAGTATGCATTCAGTTATTTAATACAGTGTTTGACAGCTTTCACAGGAAATACAATGGGAGCGCTACCTCATTTCTGAGCAGCCTGGTGATTAGGACCTTCCAACATTAGATGTGGAAAATTTGACTTCGATTCCCTGTTCCAAGTTATCCTAATTACAGCATCCTGAGTTGATTAGACCCTGGACATTGAGATATATAGCTAGTCAGGGTCTCTTTCCAGCTATGTTCTTGTGCATGTTCAGTTCTTGCAGGGCTGAGAACACCTTTGAGTCTATTCCTCATACTGAAGCTAGAGAATTTTGCTGGTATTTAGGTAGATGGAAATGTCTGGACTTAGGAGCACCAGCACTCTGCATACTGGCTGAAACGTAGATGCTTGCATGGCTTGGGAGCAGCTAGCAGGGGGCTAAGGATCCACACAGTGCAAACTATTTCTGTAAGAAGTGGATTCAAGTAGGCAGGTGCCTCACTCTCCCTATTCCTTTCATCCAAAGACAGGTCTTCATAATTGGCCACCCACAGCCAAATGAAAAAAAAAGGGTGTTGCTTTTATCTTTATGAAGAAACAGTCAGGAAAATGTTCTTAACCCCCTTGCAAAGTCTCTTTACTGAGTTTCTGATGATCTTATCACTTTGAAATAGAAAAAAAAAAAAATCCTGTGCTTTATTTGCCAGTCTATATCAGGGTATTATGAAAACCTGAGTACACTGTCTAATTTTACTAGAACAGAAGAAATAATTGAGATACTTGGAAACACAAAGGATGAAGTTTGGGCATTATTACATCTCATTTTGTGGTATCTCCCACCCATTTATTCAGTAAAAATGAAACAGAAAATAGAGGAAAGGGATAAAATTCCCTTTCTTGTACCAAAAGAGGTTGGATAAATTCCAGGCATAAAGAAAACTACTGCTTATACTACTTACTAATACTAAATAGGAGATAAAGGTTGTTTGATTGCAGGAGAGAGGGACTAACAGCTTTTCCAATCTTAAAAATGAACCTATTAGAGAAAATGAAGGAGTTCTAATCATAATTGAAACAACTCTTTTTGATTAAGTCAGGCAGAAGAATCATTTAAGGTACAGGAGACAATCAACCATGTTCAGATTTGAAGAGAGCATGTGACTGACATAGTATAAAACAAAAGACAGACATTCAAATAATTTTATGAAATATACCTGACTTATAAAATGCATACTCATAGTAAACCAGGGCATAAAAATAATTGAAATTTAGGCAAAGATGGATAGGAATTAAGATCTTTGTAAAATAGGTGGTAGGGGAATTAAGATGGAGAATAGGGAAAGATCTGCTTAAAGTCATACCAAAAGATGTAGCAAATAGTAGGAAGAAGCACCAGACGTACTGTTTCTGGAATCTGTTATAATCATTAGATAGTAATTCCCAGTCTGGCAGCCTGTAAGATCTTCTTGCATGCTTCATGCCAGCATATATAAAAAAAAAAAAATAAAATTTAAGCCAGCAGCAGAACATTGCCCACAGCACATTACTTCCTTACTATTTGGCCCACAAATTAGAGACAATTCAGGGTCACTGTCTGAATTAACTGAATTTATTTTGCATTAGACCTGTTACGTGTAGAGTCATGTTTTGCTACATCTCTAATCTTGCCTTTGTTGACTTAATAGAAAAAAAAGTCATAAAACATTTTGCCAGCAATGACACACAAAAATAAGGTAACCACAGCCGCAGTATTCCCTCCCAGCACTGGAGAAGCAGAAAGCAGCTGTGACCATGTGCACGCACACAGCAGTGGTAAGAGGTGGCTACAGTTTAAGCACAGTCCCAAAGCCAACTTCATGCCCATTTCAGCTCCTGAGAAAACTGAGTTATAACAAGCGACTTACTCATAAAAGTTGTCAAATAACTATTTGCCAAATATAGGTTATACCAAGGTAAATATGGTTGACCACTTCATGCTCCAAAAGCTACTTGCTGCCAAATAAACTTTTTTTTTTCTCAACCTACACTGACCACATGATACTGTTGCTGCTCATTTAGGACAGTACCACTGCATTAACACAGCTAAACATACAACACAGGCTTTTCCTTAAGGAATAAAAACTTCCTTCATCTGATCTTTGTATTCAGCACTGAAATACCACGCAGAATTGACTGCAAAAGAATACAGATCAAGAGATCTAGAAGTGAGTCTCGCTTTCAAGCTCTTCACTGGACATATATGATATGAAAACTCCCATGTTATAGTATCTTTGCTTTATAGATTTTCATCCATTCTTGTTGGAAGTCACAGGTAATGTTCTTTCCAACACAAGTGTGCCTATATCTTTTACTTTTTATGTTTAAAAATTAATTTGAATTTTAAGTTTTGAGAGTAGGTTGAGAGTAAAAAACATGTCAGGAAAATAAATACACCTTTGGCTTTCTTTTGACGAGTAATATGAGGAAAAAAATCAAAGAATCAGGCACAACATTATTTTTCAACTACTTTGTATGAAGGAGTTAAAAAACACAGGCAATACGTGTTAATTTCATACATAAAGGTAATTGCTTTCTAAAATAATACAAGGTTTAAACAATACAAATTATCCTCAAAATTTCACAAACAATATATTTTTTTCTTATAAAAAATTTGACCAGAAACATTCTGAGCCTTGATGTTTTCAATATATTCTTCATAAAAATTGTGAATGTAACCACTTTTTGGCATCTTATTACTCACTGAGGTCTACTGAAGACAAAATCAGTTTTTGTGTAAAGCATTCCCTATCATTTTCTTGCGTTCTTCAGGCCTGTGCTACTCTTAAATCTCTCCATGTTTCTCCACCTAATTTATGGTGTAACAGAGTGGGTTGTTATCAGGTAGGTTGGCTTCTAGGCCAAAAAACATTAGTAAGTTCTCCTTGAATTCTAATTAGTATTTTTGAGATTTGGATTTGTTGTGATGCAAATTTTAAATACATGTAGGCTGTCAGCAGCTTTCACTGCAGCATTATTTGCATGAAATATATCCTGTACATTCATTTATGTGTTTTTGTCTCCCTTCTCATGTCTCCTTGAGTAGAAACTACCATTTACTGGTTTTTTGTTTTTTAATTTTTTTACTGTTTTTTTTTACTGTTTTTTTACTGTTCACTACCTGCTCAACTACCTTTTGTTTGTTTATTATATAGCCTGTGCATAGTTTCTGTAAAGAATAGTAATTTTGATCTTGCCAACAATTTAGAGGTTGGCTTCAGCTAGACTGCTGAATTGCTTTACAAAGATGATGGGAATCATTCCACCAATAAAGATTTCTGTACCGCCCAAGCTGTGTCTTTACTCAGCATATGCTTGTGAAAACACTTAGGGCCAAAATATTTTCTCAGAATATAGAAAGGCTTTAAAGAGCAACCGTCTCCATCTAAAATTATATCCTAATTCCATTTGCAAAAAATTAGATACACTTTGTGTTAAATCCACCAAATCCATGGTGTAGTGGCAGTATTCCACAAATCCTACTTTCTGTCTTATGTACCTGTGCCAAAGTGGGGAGTCAGCTATGTGAGAGGATCAATTTCACCTGCTGTTCTATCTAAAGACTTTCCTTGGCTGTAAATCTTTGTCTTTAATTAGGCTGAATTTCCCTGGTCTTGGTACATTTCCCAATAGAAGTTTAACTTGGGTAAAATTCGTCCTCCTACACCCAAGAGTCCAGGTTAAAAGGTGATGGGGAATCCAGATTACCTAATCAAAGTGCACAGATCAACACCCACACATAGAGGAGAAAATTAAATTCACTGTGCATAAGATTACTTGATCATGGGTCCACATTTCTGTGAAAAGATTCTCCCAGAAAGACGGCACGCCTGTACCTGATTGTCTAAAAATTGCCCTGAGTGACTACTCTAAAGCAGGTATCTTCTAGCCTATTATTTTCCTTCTCATTTGACAGTTACAACAGTTTATTCACCTCTGCAAGTTTACCCACGGCACCTTGCCAACGTGCCTTAACCCTGAACTGGGCAGACTTGTTTTAAGTCTAAGTTCATTCATTTTTGTACCTTTCTACAGACACTGCCAGTAGAGGTTAGCAATCACAAATGTCAGTAATTGCATGGTATGCACCATGTGGACACAAACATATGAAAGCAATCTCTGATAGCGAGATTGATGTTCATTTCCTTTAAGATAAATGCAGTATAAACTATTCTCATTTTCTGAAACATACCTTCCCTCTGTCAATAGTTATTTTATATTAGACAAAAGACAGTAATAATGAAGAAGCCAGAGATAAATGTACTTGCCCTTATACTTGTTCTGCCCTCCAAATATTAATGCAATATTAACAAGTAATTGAAATTATCTAAGTTGAAATGGATTTCCAATTATCTGAAAATAGCTTGAGACTGCCAGTAGGTGTATTTTCCTCATTTACACAGAAAATTATACTTTTACCTACATAAAATACTGAAGTTACACAAGAAGCGACTTATACATTCCGAACTTTTTGATATGTGAATATTACATACAAAGACTACTCCCTTTTCATGTTTCAAACTAACCACATTTTGAGCTCATTCTGCTTTCATATGTCAGCAACTACTTCTGTGTGGTAAAACATTGTCCCTGAAATAATACAGATAGTTGGAGGATAAATATTGTCAATACTTCTAAAAAGAGTCGGTAGATTTAATATTAATATGCATAGTTGTAGAGGAGAAAAGGATAACCAGTAGGAAGTCTTCACTGAATTTCTACCTATTCTACTTTGCTTCAGGATGCATAAAGACAGAAGGACAGATCTAAAAAAAGGGCTGTAAACGTAGCAGAAGTGCACAAAAACTGTCATGATATGAATGCCCTTGTTTGAATTCTCCATCTAATTTTAGCACTTAGAAAATATAAGTAGCTACAGCTTTTCAGATAATAAAATGCTTCATCCCTTTTTTCTTTTTCTTTTTTTTTTTTTTTTGGTCCTGATTTATTTCCAAGCGCCTGAAATATACAACAAAATGATGCAGAAGATATAAAACAATTCAAAATATGATTGGAGTTAATGTGAAGCAATGCAGCAAGTGTTGGAGTTAGCTAAGAAATTATACTTAGCAACTCTGACACAGAGAAACACAGAGATCTTTTGCAAGATCTCCAAGGAACGGTCTGTGCCTGTCAGAATCACTGAATCTCCACATTTTGTTAGGTTAGATATCTTCAGCATTCACAGAAGTAAAGATTCATATATCCTTTTCAAACAAGTCCCAGGATAACAGGATAATCCCATTTGCATGGAAATGTTTGTATTTCCTTCAAGGTAAATCATCTAAACTTATTTTTTGCTGCTTTGAAACAAAAACTAATTTATCATTTCTCTATTTAGGATACAGACAAATACATATAGCACGAGTGTAACAAAGAGTTTACTAGGCTTGAATCTTTTGCATCAAAAGCAACATATAGATATAAACCCTATTATGAGATATTTATGAAACCAGCTTCTTTAAACTGGGATCTTACCGCTAAGCACAGGGAAGTTAACAGGCCTTGGTCCAGCTGTGCAAAGTAATTTAACTGGGAGTAACATGCCCATATTTTGGTGGCAAAGAGCCAACACAAGTAACTCTCATGGGGAAAGTTTGGAAGCTGTGTATTAGAGGAATAGTCTTGGTCACTTGCTGATTATTTAGTGCCTCAGGACTAGTACCAACCACACCACTTAGAGCAACCAACCTGCAGGGCTGACCAGCAAGACTCGGTGCAGTTACATCTCTTGCACTTCAGCTCCAGGAGAAGGTAGCATAAAGTCCGTGCAGCACTGATATAAGTAGATATGCACACACACACACACACAAACAAAATCTATTTAGATATTGTCAACCATTGTCACAGTTGTTTGGAGGACATGAGTATCATTAAGCCATTAACAGTAATAAGGAGTTTTTAAGAAATCTCCACAGAATTTATTTTAAAGAAAGTCTGTGTATCTGTGGAATATTCACGCAGCAATGCATTTCTGTGGCATCTAGTCATGTTTGTTTCTGTAGTCATATTCCTGCAGAATGCAACCGTGGAATGCAACTGGCGATATCAATAGAAATGCCAATGGGAGCTGGCAGCAGCATTGAACTTCCCAGGAAATATGCCAGGGTTTGGAGTCTGCTTTAACATCGGGGGAAGAGCTTGTTGCCATTGTTGAGACTAAGCCAGAGCCAGGTCAAGGATTCATCAGGATGGGATGGACATGAAACCTGCAGGGTATTGCTCTGCAGTGGCTGTATTACCGTCAGCGTTGGTTCAGAGGTCCCCTGGGTAGGCAGAGCTGGCACTCAGTGGGACCAGATGTGCAAGCAACACTGCTACCACTGCCCTTACTGCAACAGTTTTGCTGCTCCAACCATTTTCCAAGGGACCACATGCTCTGCTTATGGGTGTAAGCTCCTTGTCCTCAGCTCCAAAAGATTATGAAGGCAAGGAAGGATTAAGACGAACAGCACTGTGACACATCTTCAGACTTGTTATTTTTGCTGCTCAATGCAGAACCCCCTCTGGATTTAAAAAGAACCATAAGCTTCTTCCTATACAGGCTGGCACAGAAATATGTATGTAATGTAGATATATGTATATATTTATATGTAAACACAGATAAATTTGCTTTGACATGCAGAATTCCTTAATTCAGCAAAGCCCCTGCTTGCAAGCATTTTGAACCACGAAAGCCAGCTCTGGTTACTAAATGGCAAGCAAATAAAGTTATTACATATTTTAGTCACCCAAAGATGTTCAAATACTGGAAACTGGAAAGAAGTATCAGACATTTTTATAAATACAGTGAATGATTCCATGATTTATTCATGAGGTTATAAGGTACTGTTGGGTTTAGCAATCACTCCATAAATAGGGCAATAAAAGCACAGACCAACACCTTTCACTTACCCTACTAAGTAACTTCATGGTCAGATTTGTACGGTATACTGAGCAGAAAGCCATTTTCTATCTGATAATGAAAATATTTAGAAATCCTCTAGAGCAGTAGGGTTATAGAACTCCTAAAATTGTAATTGTTTTATTCCATTATTTAGAAGTGAAAATATTGGGAAATTATTGAAGTTTCACAGTAAATAGGGTGTCACACCAAGTAACTTCAGACTGCAAAAAAAAGTATTGAACTGCAAAAAAAAAGAGTAGATAGTGTTTCATCTGCTATTATTATATAAAAATAACTATATATATTATAATATTCTAGTAGTCATTTATCTTGCTTTATAAACCAAATAGCTATCCTTTTGAGTACAGTGTATTCTGCATAATTTAAAATGAGAAAGAAGTTAAAATAACTTTTAAGAAATGTGACTGCATGAGGCTCACCAAACACCTGCACATATTATGCAATAACTCTTTAGCTCATTATCTCAATTTTTAAAAGTTGAAATCAAATCATAAAAATTATTATTTAATATATCTTCATTCACTTAAGAATTAGGCCTCTTCTAAACTGGTATTTTTTGTTCAATGTGTTAGAAAAGTCTTTTTGTGCAATAAGAGCTGTGCCTAAATCTTTTTTTCTGCTATGGAAAAAGGGAGCATCATACATAAAACATGTGATTCTGATTTGGCTCATCTTTGGAATGAGAATTTGGGTCAGTTATTCTTGATCAAACCAGAGAGATCTCTAAGGTAAACCTGGGGATTCACAAGTGATAGCCACACCTAAGCTGGGTATTACAGTCCCACCAAATTTCTTGAGACCATTTGTATTCATTACATGTTAGAGTCTTATAAACAGCCAGATTTTAACTTGCAACAAAAAGTGGAGTAGGAACTCCTGCTCTCAAACAAGGCAAATAAAACCGATGGAAAGAAAAATATGTTCATATGACCAAAATATTTCTAAATCAGCTGAAAAATAAGCATCTAAATTTCTATACTGTATTTTAGTCTATAAGAAATACATTTTCAGAAAAGTTTAAAAAGTTATTAAATGTAATATTCTTGTCATATAACTGCGGTTGACCAACATTAGTAAAAACAAATATACCCTATAATAATTTATTTTGCCCATGTATTAGATCATAACTTGTTTTTTGTGCAATACTCCTGTCTATTTTTCAAATGTTATCATAAAGTTAGATTACTTATAAAAAACAAGCAAGTGATATTAAAGTAATTGGAAGATTCACCAGGAGGTATGTTAATGATGGCAAATCATGCCTAGGTGATAAGTTCAATTAAGTCCAGGCAATGAGGTAGAGTTAGGCCTAGTAAGTCACACCTGGTAAGTCATCACAGCACTCAGGAGACTTGGCTTCCCAAGGAGCACTTGATTGGCTTTTGAGTACAGTGGGGAATTATTTAGTCGGTATTTACTTGTGGTTCAGCTATTTTGCTGGAGTCTAAAGTAGTGATCCTGAATGCACTTAAAACAATTATAGCTTTAAATAATACCAGCCAGCCCATAGCACTGGGTATATAGAGCAAGAGTTTCTTTTTTAGAAAGCCAGACTGGCTAAGCCAGATAGGTTTCTCACCTGTTTTGTCACTGGGGCTTGAGCACTGATTTCCAGTCAGTTGTAATTAATCAAAGTATTTTAAAGTGCATAAAGTATTCTCAATGATGAGCTCCAGTGTGATTCCAGGGCAAAGGGGTAATCCGAAAAGAAAAAAAAAAAAAAAGAAAAAGAAAGGATAAAAAAAGAAAAACAAAGAACAAAGTGGGAACATGGTGGTGGTTCTGGAACTACAGAAAAGGGCACAGTGTATTTTTTAAAGACCTGTATCTGACAGAACTTCTTTCTTTCTTCTAGCAACAATAAATTATTATTTTTTAATCAAAGACATTCATAATTCCCCTTAGCCATTTTACAACAGGCAAAACTGAAGACGTTGCACATGATTAGCCTAAAACCACAAGGCAGCCTGTGTTTGAGCAGAACTTAGAGCTGAGCTAAATAAAATAATTGTTCATTGCCAGTCCTCTCATCTGACTGATTTCATAATTCATAGTGTTTTGGTACCAGGATAGGATAAAATTACCATTTATACTTGATGTTCATCATATTTATGTCCTTCATATTCCTGTGCCAAAAATAGTTCAGTCAAATTTGGGGACTTTAGGGGATTTTTTCCACTATTGTCTGCATATGCACTTCTTGTTTTTAAGGGTGAGCTTAGCTTCCTAAGCTGAGACCACAAAAAGTGCACTATTTCATCAAAATAAAGCAAACCTGACTTGCCTAAGTTTTTAGCATTAAAAATAAATCTTTTGATAATGCCCAAAGAAGCCTGAACAATAATTATTTTCCACTGTATTTAGAAACCTACCATTTCTTTGCTTTTTGACTACAAATCTGGTTCTGAACTTGCTGAGTTTAAAAGAACATATTAAAAGGTAGAAAGATAAAGTTAGTACATACACAAAAATAAAAAATAAAAAAATAAATCATCCTTGGTCTTCATCATCTTTTTTTCAGGAATCAAAAAATATAAATAGAAATGTTTCATTTATTGTAATTTAATTTGTATAAGGACTTTGCAAAGTCAAATAGAGCTGCATTCTTTTATAGCTGCAGTTTACTTAGCTTTACATAAAATAATCTGCTTCTACCTTAGTAGCCTGATCCCATTTCCATTAAAATGAAAAAGCTATACTTTGAGACACTATGTGAACTTTCTTTTTAAAATCTATTTAGAGTCAGAGATTTCTTCTATTATAACATTACAGGTGTGATCAGACAACGTCCTGACTGCATTCACATCTCAAGAGTAAACAGTTTGCCAATTTTTTTCGAAGTAACCAACAAAAATCATAATTGTTTGGCAGCTTACCGACCTTGTAACTGTTGTCCTAACTAGCTCATCCTTACTATCTTGCTCGTAAAAGAGCCAGAAGAATCACAGGATTGCTGAAAAAAATATTATTTTTACAGTGCAGTAGGATTGCTAAGCTTTTGCCTCGTTTTTGATTAATTTCATGCCTGACTCAGTCAGAGATTAGGCCCTGACACAGGTTATAATTAAATATTGAAATCATGAAGTGCAAGAATGTTTAATTTTTAAAATATGAGTTTTAATTTACCTCATACAGAGAATAGCTCTGGTCACCTGCAGAGATGCATTACACACTACATTGCCTAATGTAGGATGCCTGAATAAGGCTGAGCATACAGTTAAAGTAAACTAATGCAATTTACTGAACAGCAGTCAAATATTTATCCAGTTGATGAAGCAGACTTTATGTGAAACTCAGACAATAATTAAAGAGAAGCCTTGCTTAAAACATGCTTATTCCAGTTTTCACAAATATGTTATACCACAGCATCCTCCTCCTTTTCTCAAATATTGATGTTCTCCTAACACATTATACAGTGAGCTTGTCCTTGGCATTCTCTTGACTATTTAATGAATACATTTCCTGGCATTTGCCTTATCTTTGTATGTTGTTCTTTGGAGAGCTAAAACTATTAGTTAGCCCTTGACAGGAAAACATCAAAGCAAGCTAGTAAAAGGTCTTACAGTATCAGAGTTATTAACATGGTATTTGATTAAACCATAGAAAGATGGGGGATAGATACTACAGAATATGCCCACTGTACTTAGAGTTTCAGAACCTTGGATGTTTTTTCAAAGAACTTTCACATTTGTTTTTGTCATTTTATCTGAGCTGTAGTCGGAATAGTCACAGACTGAATACTAATCCTATAATTATTTTATAGTGCTGAATCTCTATCGTTTCAAATAGAATTGAATATATCAAATATTTCCACTTCCCAGGCACAAGCATTTTTGCATCTTTTTAATTTTCATACTAAAAAAATGTTCTATATGTTTCTAATTTTCTAATATTTTAAATATTAGAAAAATATTTCTAAATGTTTTAGTACCAACAACTCTTTAAGATATATCTATTACCTTTTCATGGTTTTACTCAATATAGAACAAAACCAGACATTTAGAATGCAGATATTTATAAAGATGCAAAGTCCTCAACCCTGCATTGATAACTTTGAAGTTCATATATCCTGCATAATTTACAAACATTATTAAATCTTCATATTTCAAAGGACTGCTTAGAATCAAGAAGCCTGAGTAGCATCTCATGCTGACCACAGTAACAGATGGGACAGAGTTTTGATCTGTTTTGTTGTGTTATATAAATTGTTATATACCCCAAACCAATGACAGTCTATTTGAATAATACATTAGTGACCAGTAGGTAATGGTGAATATAAACCTACTACCTATTAACAAGGCCTAAAGCTTTCAGTTATACAACACTGATAAAGCATTCCTATGAATCACCTTCGAAATACATCACAACTCAAAATACACTCTACATATCACATTTATCACATTTACTTTATTGCAAGCAACTTTTTAACTTTTTTTTTTTTTTGCATCAGCTGGATAATTCATGAGAAGGTAACTTTACAAGCTTTCTCCTTCAGCTAAGTACTTTTTTTTTCATTTTAATAAAATCAACAAATGTCCCCTACACTGGGGAGGCTACTGTTGCATTTCTATGAAATCACTATGTCATAAATAGATCAGAAGAGCAATAAAGACAAACTCCAACAACACCACGTTAGCACATCAGAAAAGCTATTGAGCAAGAGCCTAACTGGCATAAACTAATATAACTCTGCCTCTGCTGAGCTGTGCCAATACACATCAGCTGGGGTTCTGGCACAATATTTATAATCAGCATCCAGCCACACTTCATTTGCAGCTTCAGTCTCCAACCCAGACCAGCTGTATCTGCAGGCAACTAGGATGCTGCCTTGCAAGATGTATCTGGACTATTTCTAGTCTTGAAACTCAGTCTAGTCTCAGTCCTTGCATTATACCACAAACTGAATTTTCTGCTGTTCATACATGACCTAAGAGCAAGGAAAATCTATAAGACTTCTGCATGTGCAAGCTATGTGGAATCAGAAATTTGATATTCATTAACAATAGGAGGTTATAGCAGCTACTTTGAGCAGCAGAGGATTCGGCAATAAATTGTGCTGTTCCTACTGGATTCTAACATTCCTCTTTTTTTTTCAAAGCATATAAGAAAACTAACAAATCATAAAGTTTAACTGAGACCTACTTCGTTGATTAACTTATCTGGAGATTATCAGTCACGAATTTGGTATAAAGCAGGAAGCTGGATTACCTTGTTACTCCTCACCTGAATTGGGAAGACAACTATCTGCCTATTTTTCTATCAATCAACCTATTTTCTGATAATTAAGAACCAGGAAAAAGGTAGCTGTTTTAATATCAAATCAAACATAAAAATACTTGGTTCTTTTTGATAGCTTTATTATTGTTCATACAATTATTTAAACAAATTTACTTGCTAAAACAGATTCAAAGCATAAGAGGACCTGAAGTATCAGAAGTAGGATCACCAGTGCTATTACACTGGTATCAGATTTTGCAGTGATTTTTGCAGCCTGTAATTGTGGTAAATATGTATGGGGTCTAATGTCACTTAAGGTTGGATCTGACTCTCAAACTTCTAGAATTTGAAGACTAATGTAATAACCTCTGCAATTTTAATAAAAATGGTGGGTTTTATTACATTGTTTGTTTGCTTTAAGCAGGTGGCTAATTAATCAATGAAAACTTAGCTTAAGCTAAGAAGCACGTCAGAAGAAATAAAACTAATTTGGTTACAGTATTTTATAAATGACTATGTTGAGTAATTTTAAATGCTTTCCAAAATCAATGGCTTTGTGCTATTCTGTCCAAAAAGGTTTCCAAGCTAGTAAAAATATTTGAATAATTATTGTGCTTCAGCAAAGAGGGAAAAAAAAAAAAAAAAGACCTTTAAGGAAAGTAAAACAGAATCAGATTATAGGACATCTGCCATTTTCTGAAGATCACCTTGGTTTGTCCACAAACACTGTTAAATGTCTACAAGATTTGGGCCTTATTCAGAGCAAGCTCTGTGGTGGCTCACATTGCACCATATTACACATTTTTTTTTTCTATATTCAGTTATTTTCTCCTAAAGCTCCCATTTTAACATAATGAAACTTTTTAAAGGACACAAGAGCTAGAGATGTGAAGGGGTCATCAAGTCATTGAGACAGCCTGGCCTCCACATCTACTTCCATAAGCACACATAGACAATTTCAGGAAATCAGGTAGGAGGTGCTTAATCGACAAAACTCCTACTCTACAATCCTTTGTACTACAGCATTTCCCAAGACCATGCAAGCAAAAGCTCACCCCATTGCCCCCAAAATTACTGACACTACAAAAGCTGCAGTTTATTCCAGGAGGAAATATCAAATACAATGCAAATGTCTTCAGTAAAAATATCCAAAGATTCTTGGCTCTAAATATTGCATCTTTACATTTTTATACCTCCTTTGTGTATACATAACACTGATTTATTCTCCTTCTGTTCCTTTCTATTTACTTCACAGATCTGAATGACTCTAATTTGTGCAAGAACATCTCATGTGTTAACTTGCTCTCACATCATCTTACCTCCAAAGTCACTCTTCTTCACTTCTCAGTTATGCATAATCCTTACACTTTATTTATCAAGATCTAAGATTGCAGGCAAGGGAAACAGTCACAAGATTGATTCCGAGCTGTCAAAAAGAAAAAAAATAATGCTTGAGGGGGCTAATAGTATGACCCTTAATTACATCACTAATTGTACTTAATGTACTAAATGGCTCTGCTCACAAGGGCTGCAGGAGTGGGTCTGAACAGATTATGTATTGCCCCCTAGAAACCTATACATGCTTGGCATGTACGCACTAAGGCTACGTCTGCTTCGCATGTCTGAACAGATGCCACTAACAGAGAGGGCCGCCTGTTTAGCCTGCCAGAGCATCCTTCTTCCCATTGCGCTGTTCGCTGCGGCAAGATACATGAGTACCCCCTGGCTTGTGACTGCTGCAGGCCCATGCCATTTTACAGCGCATAGAATCTGTAATGAAAGAAATCGTTCCACAATAAAAATTATTTAAGATGGCCTTACTTAGCTTGTATGCATCATAGGGCATCAAATTATTTTACATGGTGCATAATGACCAGCTATTGATGTTCTCCACTCAGGCTTACCAAGTGAATGGAAAACCTCACCTATGAAAAAAGAAGGTTCATCATGCCCTACTGTACAGTGTCTTGCTTGATGACTACAACTGGAGATTAAATAACAGCTTATGGCTACTTAGACTAATTCCCAGGTACTTACATATTCTTACTTTGTACCCCTATGCATATGTGTGCACATGTATGTGTGTGTGTATTTACAAATCTGTACATGATGGGATGTGATAGGATTGTGTTAACACGGTGTAAATATTCATTTTAGCTGAATTTTCAGGTAATATTGATAATAAGATGTTAATTCACTACAACTATTTCAGTGAGTAGTAATTTTTAATAAATAAAAAAACCCACAGCTTTAGAAGATTATTTCTTTTCAAAGTTTGAAATTTTTAAATGGGAAATGTGGTTTTCTAAAGAAGTTCTATTCACATGGTGTAATTTGGAGGATATTTTCTTGGTTCCTTACAAAAAAAATTATCCATCAGCTGTCCCCTAGAATCACTTAAATAGTAGAACAGATACAGCAGATAGCCTGTTAAATTTCTCTTATTTATGTACATATGTAGACAAAAACACTTTACTTCATTTGAAATGTAAAAATAAGGCCCAGTTCTTGTTTGAAATTGTTAGATGGCAATTGCTGGTAGAAATATAACCTTACTTATGCAAATCAGTAGAGTTCATGGAAAGTCTGACATTTACAGAATTAATGAACTAAATAATTAGGTGACCTGGTAAGCGAATTGGTAAACCAGAACTATTAATCTTTTAATGAATTCTTTACTATCACTTAAATAATAAATTTTTTGCATAATTTTAAAGGATTACAGTAAAGAAACATTAGAATAAAAATCCCATTATGTGAAGGAACGTTACTTTTATAAATCTGTCATTATGTCTCTTTTTATTGAATTCATTTCTATTCAAGTTTAGAAGAGTAGCAATTCCTGCACTGGTGACTAACAGTCCCCAACATTTTAGTGGTAAGGCTTTTTTCTTACTAAGACAAAAAGTCTAGGATCATTTACTGCTCCAGACAAACCGTTGCCTGAAATGAGTAATTAGCATACAACAGTAATTTCAGAAATCCCCTATTTGATGGTGTGCATCACACATGTTTCAGATTTTCGAAGCACTAGTAAGTTAACTAGCCACAGTAAATGATGTTTCTGAACCGGTTCCATTTAGAAATCATTTTTCTTTATTCTGCATGTTGCTGGCTTTCACTTTTCCACATCTCCATATCACATCCATATTTCCATATCACATCTCTTACTTCCCTTTCTCATGTTAGAGTATCCTAAATTGAAAAGCTTTCTTAAATTCCAACAATCTTAATAGCCAGAAATTTTAGAAATTTAGAAATTTTAGCCTACCTTCTTGGTATGTAAACGTCTCTTTTCCCATCTTTCTCTGTATCAATATCTATAATGAATTGGAAATATCAGAAAGGAAAACTGGATGTACTATATGCTCCTCCTGGTACCATTTTTCCCCTTCAGGAAACCACCGAGCTACAGACTTAAAATACTAATATACATTAGCTGTTTTCACTCTATCTTGTTGTCTATATGTATCAGACAGAAGATAGGATTTATTTAGCATTTTTTTTGTTGCTGCCCTAATCTTACTTGGCACACCAAAAGATTTCAAGGGCTTGCAAAAAAGGTTTCGAAAATTGTCCACTTCTGTTTTTACATTACAGTCTTTGAACGCAGATCAGAAAAACACCATGTATCCGAAACGATAAAAACACATCTTTCAAGTAACTTTTTAAAAGTTAATTCTTATTAGTACTTGTATTTAATTTTCAGGTTTTCATCTTTAAAAGATACCACTAATAGTGTCACCTGTCTTAAGGTTATAAAATATTTGAAATTGATATTGAAATGTCACATAGAGGGTAAAAGCAATAATGGAAATAATGAAATTAGCATCTGACTAGGATCTTCCTTATGAAAAGTTATCTCCATGACACACAAAAAAGCAGACAGAGCCATCTGTTGTGAAGACAAAAACATAGCACTCATTCCTTCAAGAAGCAGAAGGGATGGGTTTGTACACCATTTCATAGGCACGTGTCAGATCCTTGAGGATTTCTTACTACCTCCAAACACGTGTTCAGATCATATCCTGAAAACACCTCCCATGAACTCTCTGAGCAATAGGAAACCACCTGAGATGTCTGTAAAAACATTAAGTTTTGATCTTAAGAGCATTTCTAAAGATGTTTGCTTTGCTTATGCGTAGAAAGGCTTGACCAAAGTTTGGCCATGGCTGATGAACACATTATCTGTGTCAGTTTCTATAAAATATCCTCTTAAGTGACAGTAAAATAAAAAGGGCAAGACTACATGAAGATGCTTTACTGATGCAGTATGCTTGAGGAACAAAATTCTAAAAATGAAACCCCACAGCTGACAGAACCTGGTTGTTTGAAGTCAGTTCAGCTTATATTCATGGAACTGCTGCAATTTCATCACCAGAAAATCTTATTCTCTTGTCCAGTCATACAAGTGGGGCTTTGTCATTCATTAATGCAAGCACAGTAACTAAAGCAGAGAGTGACACATATTAAAATTCTCTAAAATCACAGAAAGCTATTCCATCCCACAGAATACTCTGCCATTAGATAAAATAAGCTATAAGAAAGCAAGAAAATACACTCTGCAAACAAATCTGCTTGCTAGCAGTAGCTGGTCAACATTTTTCCACCAAACCAACAAAGCCAAAAACATTTTTAAAAATTCACATATGCTTAAGTTCAACATGCTTCAATAGGAAGTGGGGTGGAAAGCATGGAAACAGAATCAGTGGGACAACAAAGTGCAACTAGTTCTGTTACCATGAGTATTTGGTGTGCAGCACCTGAGGCCTTGCTTCGTTAACTGCTCTGAACAAACTCCAACGGTTATTCTAGTTACTCAGTTTTGCAAGTGGGACAGAGTATCTACAACATCTAGAAATACCTAGCAGACAGAAAGGGCTTCCGTATTCTACACATGATAGTGTGACAATCGATAGTCCACGTATCTTTTAACAAGTTAGGTTTTGGACCATACAGCCTGTGACACGGCCACCTCTCTGCCTCCTCCAACCAGGGCAACCAACACTGCTCCCTGGTCTTTTATGGTTGCGTTCAAGTCCTCGTTTAAAAAGGGACTGAAATAGTAAGTAGGAGTTGTGTGAACAGTGGAGCTAAAAAAGACTGATTTCCAAAGGATTTGTGTTAGTTGACTTTTTTTTTCACTTAATTATATTAGGGTTGCAGTGTAAACCAAGCGTAGAGAGAAAAGAGGAGAAAAGAGCACACCTAATCCTGGGAAAAACATGAATGAAAATACGGTCTCCAATAGTCAGTAGAAAATTGGATAGAGAAACCTAACTGAAGATTGGATTGCTTGGTCTGTAATACAGTGCAAACTTCCATGTTAAAGAGGTTCTTCATTTGTAGAAAAATAGTGTCTCTCTTTTTCTTACAACTAAAGTGTTGATTCTCTGATGTCTAATGCAATTAATTAAACTCTTTCTGCAGGAGTGGACGTAATAGGGTCTCTCTCTTGAAAAAAAAGAGAAGAAAGGATGCTAACACAAGCTGGAACAGTAGAAATAAAGGCTTGTCAGGGAAATTATCTTCAGTGATTTTAAAAATGCGTAAGTATATATCATAAGATCATTTTTCAAAAATGCAATTTAACCTTAACCCTGGAACTGAGGAAGAAAGAACAAAAAAAAAAAAAAAAAAAAAAAAGAGTTACATTTATATATATATATAAACAATTTGAGATATGGATGAAATGATCTCTTCAGGTACAAAGAAAATGGGAGAGGGTGCTAATGGAAATCCCAAGTAATTTACTTGAAAAATGTTTTAAGTGTCATCAAATAGAGTTTCTATATTTGTTTTCCAGATGGGACCTATAATTGCACTTTATTTCTCTAGCAACCTCTACAGGAAAATCCCAGATACAGCAATCACACTAGCCTTAGGCTTATTTAGAAATGAAGGGTGGCTAGAATATCAGGCAGTAAGGGTAAATATGTAAGAGAAAATAAAACATACATGTATCATGTAGAAATAAAACATAAGAAGAAGCAGCAGACAAAGCAAAACAAGTACATATTGGTAGGAAGACACTGAAATAATCTATCTCAGCCCAGTATTTTAAGAATACAGATAAAGCGACTCCAAAATAATATCAGATTAATTTACACTGACAGTACCCAATCGTCAACTATTTGGATAGGCTGCAAACAGTGTAGGGAAGGATTCCCCTTGCAGCTGGTGCCTTCAAACAGAAGCTCTTCAGACCAGCAGTGTGGGAATACTCCCTTTGAACAGTTGAGTGATATGCAAAAGATATAAAAACAGATATAAATGCTAATAATTAAAAACTAAATGAATAATACCCAATGCAGAATTTTTAAGGCAGCTGAGGAGACGCTGGCATTCAAAGGAAGCCGGTACAGTAATCATCTTCAACTACTCCAAGAAAGAGGGAAGACATTAGCATTATAGAAACAAAGCAAGTACCCCAATAGAAAAAAAGGTGAGTTTCTGTAGCAAAAGTTCTATGGGGAAGTCAAACGAAAAGGTTATGTAACTGAATCTCTTTGCTCTGAATGAGCAAAGCAACATTACATTTATTGGTCTGAAGAGACCCTGCTAGAAGCATACAGCCTTTTATCAAAGCCCAGCCAGAGCAATAAACTTTGAAATACAGTAGGTGTTTGTTACTTTATGGGCAATAGAGTATTAAAAAATAAACATTTTTATCGCTGTATTTGTATAAAATGGAAAACATTCAGTCTCCTCTGGAGCCAACTAGGTAATATTTTGCTCTTGTTTATATACATACTCCTCAGATGTAAATCTTAAATTAATTTGAAACAACAACAACAAAAATTAAACAGCTGAAATAATTTATCTGGAAAACTGTGAATTAAGCACGCTTTGTAGGCTCTCGCAGATACATCTGATTTATGACTTTGCTATCTAATTTTGTTGGAGATATCTGTCGTGCAGTTTTTTGGATATTTTTACTCATTCCAATCAGTTTTACAACATAAGTGAATTCCTGAGGCTTCAACAGACCTTTTTTCTCTATTCCTACTCACGGCACAGCTTTACCCACTCTTACAAACCATCCAGGTAAATACCCACACCTTCCAACATAGCTCTCCAAAAATACTTTTCATGGTCTGAGATTACAGATCATCACCTTTTGATTTTTTTCATATAAGAGAGCATATGCTTATTTAATCATAATACCTCTTCCCTTGATGAAAACCAAAAGGACCAGATGAAATGTGAAGGTGGATAATAAAGGTAAGGACTGGCTGATGATTGAAAGCTCACCTTCTTTCTGTTTCAAACACATATGGTCTAATAAAACAAGCAACAAAATAAAGATTAAATAAAGAGTGTTGAATGATTGACGGCAGCCAGTCCATAAATTATAACAGAGGCAGAATCCAGTATCTTTCTCACTGCAAGCTATAAACTTTCCCCCAATTTGCTCATGTTACTCAAGCAGACATAACTGTTCTCATTAGCAAAGCAGAGACGGCTGAGACAGGAGATAGATAGAAAATCATCTTTAGAGCCCCCTGTTTTTGAAAAAAGCCCATATTTTGTTTTCTACATGCAAACCTTCATACCACTGGGGAGAAGAGAGGACGTGTGCCATGTCCTGCTTTCCAGCTTGAGCTACCATGAGGGGGACAAAGAACCAGTGTCTGTGACTTAGGTAAGTATTTCTGTGTCATGGTATTTCCAAAACAGTAGTAGTGCTGCCTCTTGCTGCCAATATCCTGGCCCCAGCACTCATTCGTGCACACAAAGAAAAGTAATGTGAATGTCCTCGTTTTTTGTTGCCCTTCTAGATGAGGTGTTTTAGTCAGAGGCAGCCAGGAATACGAGCAGCTTGGGGAGAGGCAGTGCTGGGAATCTGGTGTGGTGCTAGGACGGCCACCAGAGAGAGAATACAAACTGTAGAGAAAACTGAATTGGGTGTTGTAGCTTGCTCTTGATCTCAGGAACACGAGCCGCTCCACCTTTATTTGGGAAAAGTTCTTTAGGAAGCTCAAGCTCAAGTGAAAAAAAAAAAAACGGGAGGGGAATAAGCAAACAAACAAAAAAATGCATCATTCTTTGCTCTAAATGGACAAGGGCATGAGAATACCTGCCTGCCAAAACAGGAGAAACCAGCTGGCGCTCGTCAGATGGACCAGCCAGAGATTTTTCTTTTTCAGCAATGGAAGAGGCAAAACAGATATTCTCTTACTGCCTAAAGTGGCCCTAAAGGGCCAAAGTCCCCCTACATTCACATATTTCCTTCTGACCTCACTGAAGGCAAATCAGCCTTCACAGAAGTGTGTGCAGCCCTCCAGAGCGCAAGGACTGAAGCCTGTCTGCAGGCACGAACCCTCTGCGCTCCAGAAAGCGAGGAGGAGCAGGTCAGCCCGCGTGGCTCTGCCCTGGCCCCGCTCTGCTCGGCCCCTGTGCAATGGCCGCCAGGGCCAGCGAGGCCCAGGCCTGGCCCTGGGCCCACAGTGTTCCCCGTGACTGTGGGACTTCACCGTCAACAGAAGTGAGAGATGGGATTTTCTGAGCTAATGTTTTTTAAAAACCTCATGCAGACTGAAGCAGGAAATGCTTTTTTGAAAAACTATTAAAGCACCTTCCTGAGGTATCTGAGAAACGCTCTTAAAGAATTTTCCTCGGGTGCTCCTCTGCGATCCTCCTGATCCTCCTGGGAGCTGATCAGGGATTGCTTAGGACCAGTACTGGATCCTTTGATTCTGGACACTTCTGCTCCTTAACTATGTGTCTTCAGCAGACAGCCGTCCCATCCCAACAACACAGTAATTTTAAGGAAGCCCATTAGTATTTCTGGTTAGCCAGTTTTGTAGCTTTCCATCTGTAGTCATAGCCTTTTGGCCAGTGAGTTTTTCTAGGTAGAGAACTAGGAAATAAATAGAAATTATTTTGTAGGATTTTCCTAGGTTTTAGATTGCTGAGAGACAATTTTGACCTTTACTACAAGGCCTGGCAAGGCATCTTTCATCTGTCAAGAAGCTCTTGGTAGCACTTGAGATCACAGAGCACTAAGTGTATAAATCCATAAATCCACAGCAGAGGAGTGTGAATATTGTCTGAATTTCACCCTGAGTATTCAACACTTCACAGTTGTGCCAAGGTGCCACTTCGGGACCATCATGGTTCCAGCCAAGACTTGAGAAGAAGAGGGATTAGAAGGGGCAGGAATTAGAACAGGAACATATTTTGATTTTACTTCATATGTTATTTACAGAGCAGGGCTAGTTAGCCTAGCACTGACACTGTTTAGCTTGCTCATTATGAGAGATACTTGTTTTATTTTGGGGTTCAGAAATTCCATTTGCAGTCAGCCCTGTGAATATTTAGTATACTTTCACAAATGAAAATCCATACTCATTTTGGCCTCATGAAATCTAGACCTGCCTACAGAAACGTTGACTAGAATATGCAATGCTTATAGGAAATTCCATTTAACAACAGTCCATCTAAAAATTCTTGTTTATTTCCCAAATCCGCAGAGGATTTTCCGAGCAGAGTTGAAGGACTGAAGGAGCTCTCTAAAGAATTTTTAATCCTTTAGAGAGCCCAAGGCAGAATTTCCAATGCCAGAAGGTGAATTAGGGGCTGTATTAGCCAGTAAGCTTGCTTGTGATGACTAATGGAAAAACTGTGAGATGAAAAAATAGCGTAAAAGACAAGGTTCAGATGAAACAGACTCTGACTTATCTGGCAGATCTAAATAATTTAAAAGCACAAAGCATAACTAGCCTGCTAGAACGAGTAAAGCACATCCTGCTGTGAATCAGAAGACCTACGTTTTATCAGTTTAACATTTTGGACTACAAGGAAAGAGATTGGGGGGTTCGGTGGAATACAAGGATAATGAATTAATGCTTGCTCAGAGCAGCAAGAAATAGCAACAGTTCTAGAGAACAAGCGATGTGGCGCATCAGTGATTGCTTCTGGCTGTATCACAGTGGTCTCCTGAAACCCTTTACCAAGGCTGAGGTCCTGCTTGCCCAAACAGCAGCTCCCCTGATGGTTCCCTTTAAACAAATGCATTGTGAGACAGACTGAAGCATACCCCATCTTGTGATATACAGGCTGGCATGACAGATACAGGGATCTGGGAGGAGGATCACGTTACGGATATAATGCCGTTCTGTTTAGTCTCTCCCATTTTAGCACTTTTCTTCAATGTCTTCCACAAAAGCTACAGAAACTGTAAATGCTGGCAGTCCTTCAGTAAAAAGAGGAGAGGACATTTGTAAGCTTCTTCTCTCTATACCATGTGCCATTATTCTCCCCAAAATAAAACCATGCTGTGACCTACCTTCTAAACTCTATTTTTCTTCCTTTAAGTCTAACTCCCTGCTCCTTGGCTAACTCCCTCAAAGAGCCCAGGAACAGGTTATATTATCTGTAAACCATGAAACCATTGCAGACCCCATACAATCCCACCAGCACACACCTGCAGAACGGGGCTATCCTAACTCTGCAAGTCATCAGGGAGGAGTAGC
This sequence comes from Crypturellus tataupa, assembly GCA_034781795.1. Taxonomy (NCBI): domain Eukaryota; kingdom Metazoa; phylum Chordata; class Aves; order Tinamiformes; family Tinamidae; genus Crypturellus; species Crypturellus tataupa. The sequence goes on from JAWLRI010000274.1 coordinate 1,243,514, forward strand.
TGACACCCCAGAGGGCTGTGCTGCCGTCCAGAGGGACCTGGACAGACTGGACAACTAGGCGGTGAGAAACCTCATGAAATTCAACCAGGCCAAGGGCACGGTGCTACACCTGGGGAGAAACAACCCCAGACACCAGTACAGGCTGGGGAGCGACATACTGGAGAGCAGCTCTG
>JAWLRI010000274.1:1243786-1287664 GCA_034781795.1 Crypturellus tataupa
AGGATGCCAGAAAGCGCCAATCAACTGCTCCCTCCTACCCCTCGCCTGCCTCCCTCCACCTCTTCCCCCGCGAGAAGAAAAGGCTCCCTTCTCTCGCAGCATCGCGCCTTAGGTAGGAATGGAGTTTTTCACCCCGGTTTAGAACAGTAGCCATCTGTTCCTTGCAGGAGGGGTGTCTCCCCTCCGCGGGTTTCCACAGAAAACTCAAAATTGCCACAGAAAGGAGCGGTGCTGAGCCAAGCCGGGACATCTCCGCTGCTGCCCGAGCGGCGCCCGCACGCTCAAGAGCGCCCGGGGCTCGGGCTGCGGGCTGGAGCCAAGGGCACACAGAGGGGAACGTCGCAAGAGTTACTGCAGCCCAGCAAGGAGATGGTGCTACAGGTCTGCCCCTCTTGTTTGGAGGGGGCAGTTAACTACAAACAGTGTTTTGGGGTTTTGTTTGTTTGTACTCAGGTCTTATCAGAAGAAAATACATTTAGAGAGAATGGGCTAAATTCCAACAAAAAGCTGTAGCTCAGAGTCAAGAAACAACACACAGAAAGTAATATTATACTAACCTCTTAGGTTTTCCATAGGCTTGATTGCTCTGGAGCTTCTTCTTTGAAGATCTACCTTTGCCAGGCAACTTTCCCTCTGCCAAAAGATTAATCGTGCCAAACCCTGCCTCCAAATCACAATATTCCCCTTCCAATATGATTAAGTACCATTGCCCTGCCAATATGATAAAGTATAATAAACTCATGCAGCATCAGGCCACCACTGACTACACCTAAGGGTAAAAACATAAAGAGAAACTAAGAGAAATTAAAATAGAAGATAACCTAATTACTTCGCCTTCTAATGATACCCTTTACTTTGCCAAAACACTAGGCTAAATATTCATCCTAATTTTATGCCATCACCTCACTTGCCCAGAGCCACTGAAAAACACACTGCAAACCCTGCACTTCTGAGATTTACTTGCTGCTTTTCTCCTTAATCCATCTTTCACTGAACCAAGGGTTCCTTTAAAAACAGCAGAAAGACCCACTGCCAGGGGCATCATAAAATCAGACCTCTAAGCAAGATGCTCCCAAGCACAATGTGTCCGACTCATCAGAAGATGAATCAAACAAAAAGCATGCCTGAGACTCCAACACACCTAGTATGAACCCCAGCTCCCACCACTAAATCGGTGGATGCTCCTGCATCCCACCTCAGCTCCTCCAGGAATTTCTGACACATCTCTGGAACACTCAGGGACCATTTACATATAGCTCCAGGACATAACATCACACAAGCATCCTCAAAGCCCTCAGGGTAGAGAGCAAAGCATACGAAATTCTACCAAGTTACTGAAGATAACTTGCTTTGATCATGATATAAAAAAAAAAAAGAAAAAAGAAAAAAAATCAGTTTCTGCAACTCATTATCACCAGCCATTAGACAATTTTTCCAGAGCTTTCACAGGAAGCAGAGAAGGGTGGATACATCACACAATTATGAACGTACCAGCTTTACTAAAAGGCAAAAAGCTAGATTTGTCTTGAAAGCCCAATCCATCTGTTTTTACAAATACATACACTTAACTTGAATCTAAGTACTATTTACAAAAATACATACAGACATAAAAGAGTTTGTAACAAATTGATAGTTCACAAGAGGCAGCAATGACTAATGACACATCCTACTCTCCTCCCAAAGGACTGGCTCAAGGGAATGCAGCAGATAAAATTACCTAAGTTGACTTCTGTGTTTCTGTTAAACCAAAACTTTGGTATATTTTGAACTGTCTGTGTGATGTTTCCCAGCTGGGATACATAAGCTTTCCTAAACAATTCAGAGCTTTAAGGCGACCTTACCATCGTCATCTTCTTTCGTACAGCCAAGGGATACGCTTGTTAGTTTATACAGGGTTTATCTTTTCCATCAAGTTTGCCTGCTTGAACACGGCTGTTGACTACTTGTGGTCATACTGTCAACAGATCCTACAGAAACCTCTCAAGTAACCTGACTCCTGTTTACAGACAACACTCAGGAAAGCTGTAAAAAACAGTTGTGCAAAACCCTTCTTTGGCAATTATTACATGAATAAAAAAGGCCAACCACTAAAACACGAACATTTTTGCACCATAACCAATCTTAGAAGTACACCCTTATCCCCTCCCTTTGTCTTTTTTCCTTTCATGAATATCGTTACCAATGTTTGCACCAACATGCTGACAAATTCGTAAATATAAATTTATACCATTTGTGAAGGACAGGTGATACCAGATCTGACATAAAGTCTACGCAGATAAAATTACTTTGAAACGTATTACTTACATTTGAAACATGTTACTTACATATACTTATATATACCTATTGAAATACACTTATTGAGCAAGTCCTTCAAGTTCAGAGGCCAAACACGACGCCCTCTGTGATTCTTGACACTGCGGCATTTAAGTCTGGAGAGCCTCTTCTCAGTGTATTTATTCATATGACCATAGTGTTGTAGAACCGAGATGTGAAAGCATTGCTTCTTCTTTAACCAAAGAAAGCAGATTAGCATTTACGAGAGCTTTTAACCTCCCACATCTCGTGTTGCAGGGATCGCTTACCAAGGTCTACATAAGCTTTTCTGTTCACTTTATCCTGGACTGTAATGTGATTATACATGGAAAAGCAGAGTGTGCGTACGCATTTGCAAGTGAAACATGACAATTATTTTTCTCCCCTCAATGTCCTCTTTGGGTTTTGGAGTTGGGTTTTTTGTTTATTTCTTTTCTCTTCTGTACATTACTCATTCCAGCACATTTCACATAAAATCACCTCTTTTCTTTGAGGTGAGCTGCATGCTTGCTTTTTAATCATCCTCCAGTAGATTTTTCAGCAAACGTCACCAACAATATGACTATGACTAAAATTGACGCAAATTGGAAAATATTTATTACTTAAGATTTTAGATTAAATTGAATCAAAGGAGGAAACTTGTAACCCTTTGTTGTTAAGATTTCCTAATGTGAAATATTATTGCACCATGGTCCCACTGCTAAGGTACGGTTCCACAAATATCTACTGCAATAAAAAGAAGCTCCCTTTATTCAATGATTTCCACAATATGCTAAAATGAAACACAGATCTGTAAAATTAATTTATTCTTCTTTTAAAATGTCTAAATATATATAATAAAAAATGCAGTTATGTTTTTAATAATTACTCAAATTAGTGAGCATTAAGAAATCCTGCTCTCGTATGTAACCAAAATCTTCTGGCCAACTTTCAAGACTTACAGAATCAATGGGAAACTTCCCATTTTCTACAGCAAGATATGGATTGGGCTTTCAATCACTTACCTGTAGCCCATTCCGTTCCAGCTTAGGTTTGACAAAATCTTGCCAACTGTACTACGCCACTTCATAATAAACTGTGCTTTAACTTAAGCTAACTGAAATCTGGAGCATTTGATGAGTGTTTGCAATTGCATTTTCATTTCCCTTCATCCACTGCACACGCAGGTGCTGTAAATCTCTATCATTTTAAATAAAGTTTTCAAGTATAATTTTGGCAGCCTAATAGGAACATGCATCATGTTTGAAATATCTTTTTTAAGCTTTTGGACACAGATCTGAAAGCCTTGAACAAATCCACTGCGCACCTATCTCAGATGACATTTTAATTGTAGCTTTTAAGTACATGTAGACTAATATAGACTAATGGAGGAAAGCTGAGTAGAAAGATCTTTTAATACAAAGCCAGAGGATAGCCTTTACTAAAAACAATTTTTTCTGCAGGACTTAGCTTCATGCTAATGTGACAGCTCTAACTTATTTTATGGTGACAGCTCTACATATTGTTGCAGTTGGAAAGAAAATCTTTAAAATAAAATGAATGAATTTCAAAGTTTTTTGAGACTTTTTTTGCAGTTTATAGGCATTTAAAATCCACACATAATTTTGTGATTCATGATATCATAAAAACAACTTCCTTAATCTCCGCATTTACCAAGCTCTATTGTTGTTTACACTTTATTTTCTTCTGTCAAAACCCCACACAGCGTGTGTATATATTTATATTTACCTAGAATTAGAAAGGCTGATAGGACTGACCACCTGGTGATTTTTGTTTCCTCTTGCTTTTAGCTCTCAACACCTTCATGTGCTCACAGAGTCAGTGACCCTTTAAAAAGATGCTTCCAAGGTGTCTCTGCGTGCCAAGACTTACAGACAGCGTTTGTGAAACTGTTTTACAATCGCAAGAGATGGACACAAAAAAAGGGAATCAAATTTCCCGCACTTAACAGCTACATAAAGTAAAAAAGGAAGTGAAAAAAGTTCTAACCCTGAGGCTCTCTCCACATGGTACCACATTTGGTAAGGTCCTTCCTTTTTCCGTGCAGGAGCAGTGTTTAGTGTAATTCTTCGTATGCCTATAAACACTAGGAACATGTGCTGAGTAACAGCCTTCATAGGCTCTCTACACGCCTTGGTATTTTCATTATGTATACTGCATTTTGAGAAAACGTGCATCGCTGCAGCAACCTCCAGACTAAAGGCAGTTTCCTTTAGCTTTGACCAAATACATAGCACCTCATATATACACATATTGCTGCAGAAACTGGAAGTACTAGCACCATGGGCAACACCTGTGTTGCACAAAGTTCTCCAACTTTGGAGGCAATCCCGAAACCTGCACTCAGCAAATTAAAATACATCTCTTCTGATGGGAAAGGCAAATATGAAGGCATACCTAGTAAACCAAAGAGGAAGGAGAGCAAGAGCTTTTGACCGCAGAGAGAAAGCTTCCAAGTTGTAGGTTTAGACTATGCTGGGACCTGAGAACCAGAGTGTTGCAGGAGAGCAGCAAGAAATCCAGCTTGAATGCTCACAACCCATCCTGTCCTCAAACCCTAAAATCCATTCTCATTAAAGAATTTTCTCTCAAGTTACAAATGTGTTTTTCTCCAGTAATATTACAAAAAGGAACTCAAACTCAGTAGAAAGTCCTAAATGTATTTTAAAATATTCCAAAAAGCCTAAAAACTCCTTAAATCAATACAAGCTCTCCACACAGAAAGACTGAAATACAAATTCTAACTCAGATTCCAGCTTCTAAGTCAGTCTTCAGCAAATACTCCTAACTACTTCATACTAAAAATTTTAAGGAAATTGCCAGAAAGCTCTGAAATCTAATACAACCATTTACTATATCTTTTGCAATTCTTGTCATCTAACTTACCAAATTATACTATTCTGCTTTGAGCAGGGTTTGGTATTTTAAAGCATTTACCAAGTTTCATTCCTAAAATCACATCAACTTTAGTTAAAAATATTGTGCCCAATTCTAACAGACCTTTTGGGAAGCCTAGCAATTAAGAGTTAAATATCAATATTTAATATTTGTCATTGTCAAATACTTATTTCTTCTGAAGTTATTCCACAGCAGCTCTAAGAAATTTGCTGCATGTCATGGCAGTTGTGACCCTGGTCCTTGGAAGAATGGTTTTGAACGGCACCATTGCTAGGAATCCAGCCTTACATACATCAGAAATAACAATCCATCAAAACTCTGGATTAAAAAAAATCTCTCACCCTCTGTTCAGTCTCAATATCAATTTCTCCTCCAAGAGCAGAATAACTACCACTACCTTAGAAGAACATCATGTTCTTCATTTCTCAAGTCTGAATAACCAGTTTGGTTTCTGGAATTTAAATTACGATAAAACAACAACACAGACCCCAAAACATGGCTTAGTCTTACTCTATGGAGAGCCATAAAGCCACAGAAAGACAGAAGACTCTGAACGACTCAAAAAAATGCAACCACATTTTAAACATGGGTATTTTTGCAAAAGCTCTAAGCTCCTATTGCTCAAACCACTTGTGGTTTCTCAGCACTTCTTATTCGAATGATTGTGTCTTCATAAAATAAACATGTTTGAGACTAAATTACTTGCGTGTCTGTTGGGAATAATTATAAAATTAGCTCGTTCTAATTTACACTTGCGGGTTTTAAAAACATAACCAAATACCATAGTGAGTCTCCTGGCGAAACCGAAGTCTGACATGTCAAACATGGTTTGGATCACGTACCTGGGCTTTGATTTCCTCGATGCGGCAGCCTGATCTCTACAGAAGGCCTAGGCCTTTGCTTGGGCCTCATAATTCTGCAAGGAGCTATTCCCATTTGTTGCTCTCCAGAGACCTTCTTACTCATTTGACATGCCAGGAGGTTGTAGAGTGTGTTATACAAGCAATTCAACTCCCGGCACAAAGCCGCGATTATCAAAGTGCGAGATCTTCAAGCATAAAGGGCAAATTGTACTTGGAGGAGCTTACAACATGCTGTTCAGCAGTCACACACGCAGGGGGTTGGGTTACTTAACAGACTGTCCCAAGCATATGTTCAACGTAGGTGCTTCTATTTATGGTTCCAAACACACTATGTAAGATTGTACGTAAGGTCCCACTAGTGCTATTCAGGGACCAGCGCATGGTTTCGTTTAACCGTGTCCTTCAGTCCCACTGATTTCAGTGAACCTACACCTAAAATATGTTTTCCAGGAAGAGAAATTATCACGTGCTTCCATTATACTGTCTTGGGGCAGCACATTACATATTTGTGCGCTAGCTGGTCAGGGCTGGAGACAATAATTCCCAGGGCACTGTCGTGATCCGCCTATTTCCCAAGTGCTTTCTGCTCTGCTTCTAGGGAAGACCAGCTCGCACGGAGGGTACTAACATGCCAGGATTCAGTAGAAAGCGTCTCAGTCTGCGACCACCGCCTTGGGCAGACCCACGCCATCCTCGGCTGCCTCCCCTTCTGCTCTGGACCTGTCGCACACTTGGTTGAGCCAGGAATTCCCAGTCCTAGGGACCCACGCAATGTGCATATTCTCAGTAAAGCAATCCAGTGTCTTGCAGGATGTCATAGACCCGTTCTCACCGCCAAGGGCAAGAACATCTTCTCTTAGGCGTCCTACAACTTGTCTTTTCATCCAAGGCCAGGGAGACACAAATAGTACTTTCTGTACCCAGATAAGGTGCTTTTAGTTGCTGTTTACATCCTGCTTTTGATCCCTCAAGGCTTCAGGGGTTGCATACTAATGCTTGGTTCTGATTTCTTCAATTTTCCATTCATAAATACCCAAATGAACTTTTATTTTTAGAGCACATGGATAATGTTCACAGGAAAACTCATACTTTGGACAGCAACTTTTCCATGCATAGTCTCAGGTTTCTAACTTCTCTTCTGTGTTTCCTCGGCATTTTAAAATCTCCTCCCACCTTTTTATTTCTGTAATTGTTTGTACCACTCTTCTTGCATTACAAGCATACATCTGAACGGAATCTCACTCCTGACCTGCCCCAAACCTCCATCCTTCCTGGTCTAATAACAAACCATACCACCAATCTCTTCTCTCCCTTTCCCCTCTCTGCAAAAAACAAACTAATAAACACAAACAAAAAGAGAACACCTTCAACAACAACATAAAAAGACCTTAAACCCTAGACTCTGTTTTAGTTAGGTTGATCCATTCCAGCTGAATGCCTCCTGAATTCCTGTTTCCTCGTCATCACTAGTTCAAATTAAATATTATCCCCTTCATTTGAGTGTTAGTGGTGAGAGAATATGGGAATATTTGTGAGTGGACAGGAAGAAAAAACCCTGAATTGGATGTTCCCTGGGCATCTCCTACCTTTCAGGATACCCCATTTGAAAGTTCTAACAACCTTTTTCAAGCATACATACATAAACATAGATGGATCTCCTTCTACATATGTACATACAGATACATATATATACACACATATATATACACATACATATATATGGAATATGACACATGCACACTTGCAGTTAAATGGCAGCGTAGAGTACAAACCAGCCCAATCTACCTTGCTCATGTTTGCCTCCTCCAGAACATATTCTCAGGTAAATTCTCAGGAGTTAATCTAATATAAATGTCAAATCCAATATAAAAGTATTTAATTGTCTGAATTACACGGGTAATACTGGCATGGGTAAACTTGAGATTACCTTCGGGGTATTATAAAAGATGGGTAACCTCTTCCATTACCCTTCTGTAGCACCCACTCCTCTCCCAGCCTCCATTTCCTATATTGACTTTTCAGATGGAGAAAAAGTCAAGCCCGAAGCGAGAAAGCGCAATCAGACCCCCTATGTTGCTTTTTGCCCTAAATGGTAACTAAGACACTCATTAATAAGCTTAAAAGCTGTTCCTGGTCACAGAGCGCTCTGCCTCCCACTCTTCTAGCAGCTCCACTGCCGGGTACATACTGGAAATGCCAACAGCCCTTGCAGTGGGTCAGTCCTCCTCCTTATATAAATCTTCCAAGCAGCAGTGACTGTCTGTTTCAGAGGGTTAAATTTATATTTTGATAATTAGATTACAATCAATTAGCAGAAAAATCCAAACCAAACAAGTCAAGAAAACAGCCTGCTTCCTGGAAAGTTGGGCTCCCCCAATAAAGCAAACATCTGAGCAGTATTAAAGACCTGTTCATATTTCAGGGAAATAACAACCCTATTTCCCTTGCTTCATTTGTGATATAATGCTTATTCCTGCATTTTGTTTCCAAAAATATCACAAAGAAGGTCAAGCTCCTCGGAGGCAAATATTATTACTGGGGATAGCATTTGCTTTCTGACACAGCCCCTTTCATGGAAAAGAGTAAGCAGAACAAGCTTGTGCTCTGCTATAAAACAGACAGATAGGAAGATTGTTGCTGCCCCGAGGATTTCTTTTAGTTATTAAAAAAAGAAAGGGGAGGAGGGCAGGCAGGGAAGGAAGAATTAAGACCCACATGGGGAGGAGTTTTGGAGGAGTTTAAGATTATATTCTGATTTAAAATATATACATATATACCTCACTATCCGTAACCAGGGCAGGGAGATTTAGGGAAGATGAAGGGCAGTTTCTGATCCTGCTCCTCCCTCAGCTTTCTGTCCCGAGGACGTGACTGCGTTTAACCTGCCTATGAAGTGATGTGGGACGGCTGCGACGAGAGCGCCCAGCAGAACCTGCACCTTTCTCACCCCCTCAATTTTCAAAGCATCTGTCCCACAGTTAGGCACATGCAGCAGACTTGAACAAAAACTTTCCGTATATTACACAGATGCACATAATATTGGGAAATAGGCAAGATTACATTAATACTTAAAGGCTGTGTTTTTGCAGAAGACTGAGGTAGAAAGCAGGTGAGATCTGTCCTTTTCTTTTCGAAAAGCCTGCAGCCATTTGAAGCTTATTTAAGCTGAAGCAGAAGTGATGATAAGGGGAAGTGCAGGGAACCACAAGAAAAAAAAAAAGAAGGCCACCAAATTATAATGCCCTTTTTCCAGTGATGCCACCAAGTGACCCTGCCTGTATCGCTTAAGTCCCTTGCACAGCTACAGATGAGCTACCAGCTCAAAGAGATAAAAACCAAACCTGACATTAATTACATTTGGGAATTTCTGGCACAAGGCAAGATTCTTCAGCCCTTCAGTGCGCTGATAAACTCTAAATAAGAACCCCTAGTTCTGGGGGTTTTTTTGTGCAAGAGCAAATTAAGTGTTGCCAGTCTGTTGCACAGAGTATGCTCTGCATGTCCACAGGGAACCACCCACCTCAGATTTCAGGCATACCAAAGTTTGCCAAACATAAAAATTGCAGCGAGTTTTCTCTAGCCTACTCACTAGCCGCATATCCCTAAGCAAGGTTTAATGAATGCACAAGCAGTGAAGAGCTGTCTCTAAGGGGGAGTAACTTTTGCTCAAGACAGAAAATGCAGGAGTGCTGTGCTCCAAGGACCGTACCTTATGGAGGCACGATAGGAACATAATTATTTGCCTCCATCCAACAAGTTCACGCAGTAGATACGGTCCGATTAGATAGATGTAAAGGTACCACTTTAAATGAGTTAATCAGTGCAGGAAAAAAATACATATCAGACAGACTCAATTAGATCCTAACCCATTAAATGCTCATTCCCAAATGAGATTAGGCTCAGGTCATATGAATTTACCTGTAAATCCAATACTGGAACCCATTCCTTTACCGAGAGTACCCGAGTTCTCCAATAGACCCACCACTTCAGCAGGAAAATTTCTCTCTTTTTCTGTGATTGATTTGCAATTCAGAAAGCAATTTAGCATTTGAGACTATGAATGTTTAATAAACAAAACCCACTGAGATGCAGCAAGCATTCTAATTGAAAGGCAAAAGCTTCGTAAACTGCGGAGAGAAGGAAGGGAGGTTTAATCTCACAGTTACCAGAATACATTTGAAGGATTTGACCGAAATCCAGAGGATTATTTGCATTTTTCAGGGGCTAAGAGAGATCAAATCTAAAGCCTAAATTCAGAAAACATTCAAATAATTTGAAAGGATATTTTTCTACCAAAAATATGTTAATTGCCCACTTTGGTAAGAACTCAGTGTAACTGTTCTTGTCTATGCACTGACAACCATACAGGTATAAAGATGATCAGAGCTCTTTCTCCCATGGAGAAAGCATGGAGCATTCCCACCACCAGGCAGCTTAAGGCAATCCCAAAAGGAGTCAAGAGCAGATCTGCAGGCCCAGTCACACAGTCAGTAGCAACTGCCTTGTATTTGTTAAAGAAATTACCGCCCTCGCCGAGGGAAGACAGCCTCTACCCGATGAGAAGTGGCCATGGAGCACGTAAGAATTCCAGCGCCGCAGAACATAACTCGAAACAGATTTGCCTGCAGTACCTGCGTTGCGGGGCACCACGAGCACAAATGTGGACAAGCTGCAGAGCATGTGGTAGTCATTAAACTGCATCAAACCCCCTGCTCTGCAACCGCCCCCTAACACTCTTCCCACAAATACTTTCCAAAATTTGCCAAAGAGAAATACAGACAGACAACCATGGTAATTTCTGCATCAAAATTTGCAGTTAAGAGGTCAGTGCTCATTTACAGGCTATACCTCTAAATGCTTCCCATAGGCTTTAATGTTAACTCACGTTCTGTAATGTTTAGAAAAGGTCACACCATTTAGCAAAATACGGAGCAAGACATGGAGGGAAACCATGTCTCAGAGACAACTTCCATAACACAGTCGCCTCTCCTCTCCTATTTCTGAAAAGGAAAAGCAAGATAGGCCTTTACTGCTTATTTTTGATAGCAAAACTCAATTAAAATATGTCTCAGGATTCTTCTTTCCATTTCATGAAACTTCTCTCTTCTCATGCAGCAATATGCAGCAGGCAAGATGGTAAGAGGCATTTCTGTACATTTTTTTGAATAATGGCACACACAAACTTGTAATTTTAAAAAAAATATATCACTGAAGGACCAAGTGTGATGGAGAGACCTTGGGCAGGTCAGTTCAAGGGAATATGGAAAATGTTGCAGGTTCCAGCAGCAGAACAATTTGCTCTCCACTTTGTCATGTGGCTCTACATGTACTCACTTATCTTCACAGGTTTTGCTGATACCCATGGTAGAATTGCACATTCCATTCTTAACACAAATTGTGTTATCACATATTTAACTTACTACAAAGCACAGAATTTTTTTCTCCTTTAAAACCAAAACAAACAAACCCTCCATTGACAAACGTGCTAGGAGCTCATAATAGTGAGCAGTGTCTTAGCTTTATCAATAGATGCTGTCTTACCTTTATCGAGAAAAGCTGAAATGTCCCTTTCTCCTATTCAGCTCCCAAGAACAAAAGAAACGAACTCCACCCTATGGACAAAGAACATAGTTTTAAAAAAGCTCTGTGATATTCTGAAAGAAGTTTTAATTCATTACAAAGTAAGTCAGGCCTTCCAATTCTATTATTCTTCCTGCCTCAGAATTTACATGCCGTAAAAGCTAAGCATCACCCTTCCTCCCAGTTGTATTACGACTGCATAAAGCAAAGGCTTCCCTGGGAGTAGGATGGGACTTGTATAGCAATAGATGCTGTATGTCTTAAATGGCTTGGGAGAGATCAGCAGCCTCATAAGCAGTAAAGAGCTCAAAAAGATTCATTTTCTGCAGGGATTTGGAAACATTAACATAAAAACCTTACTGACGTCCTCAGCAAGAGCCGTTTCAGGCACAGAGAACTTAAACAAAGGTGCAAGATTGAAGTCTAGCAGCAAAAGAGAGGATGCTGGCGCAGCAGCCACAGCAGGACACGGATAAAGAGGGTTGCAGTGGAAGAGGAAAGCACCACAGCATGCCCGTATCGCAAGGAAAAGCATTTCCACAAGCTGCAGAAAAGGTGAAGGAGCACAGAGGCCAGGAGAGGCGGCAGGACCAGAGCTTTTGCTTTCTGCCATGCCTATAACCCTTTAATGAACCACGGCATTATCACTCTAAAACGTGCAGCAGGAATTACTCATTTAGACAGCTTCTCTAAAATCTTCGCAATGTCACTGCTTATCTTATCTGAAGTAGTTTTTACACATATCAACACCAATTCAAGAGCTGCGGAATGGCTCCATTTCACTCCGGTCCCAAACAGCGGCCAAATATTTATCATTTCCTTCACAATACTGGAACAGCAAGGAATTTTGCAGAAGGCCTAACAAAAGCGACTTGCTGATAATGGCCAAAACCAAACAGTGTCCTTGCTCCTATAGCAGGGTTTTTAGGCTACAGTTGTTATAAGTTGACAGGAAAAAATATTTGTTTGTTATTACAGAAAACACCTACGCAATGTGTTTCATTTCCAATTGTCCGCCACTAATCGGAAGCTTACAGTTTTTTTTAAGATATGCAACTAATTTATAATGTCTTAGTCAGTGTATGTTACTTGTCTCCCATTCTCTAAGGTCACTTAAAAGAAAATCTCCACACATTTTGTTCATACTCGTTAGGTGACAACTCATACGTAGAAAATAAACTATTGAAGTGAGCTCAGATTTTGAGGGGTTGTTTATAATTAACAGAAACCACAGGCTGAAGGTGAATACATCTTTCCCCAAAATACTTGCCGCAGCATCTTAGAGCCGTTGTTCATCTGCAATATGTATTTCAACTTGGATAGCAAATTAAAAGAATTATTGAATTCATTTCCCAAGAATTACTACAGGAATTTTGTAATTTTTCTTTTTCATCACTGAACTTCTTAAAAGGGGCCTAGATAGTGGAGATTCTACCCTTTTCCATGCCTCAAGTTGTGCACACAAGGACTTGCCCTTTCTGAAACACGGAGTCTGGTCATTTTCATTCACCTAGGGGTTGGCCTGATGTTTCAAAGCTCCTTGGAGAAAAGGTCTGGTTTAGCATTCCGCTCTGACATCTTAATTTCCATCCACTCTATACCAGAATTTCAAATACAAACCATGTTGGCAGTGCATGCTTAACACAGCACTGAACAGTAAGTTTTCACACACACACAACAAAAAAAAAAAAAAAAAAAAAAAAAAAAAAAAAAAAAAAAAAAAAAAACTATCACAACTTGGTAAACATTCATCAAAAGCCTCTCATGGCCTGTTCCCAAACATTCTCCCAGGTGCATGAAATTTGACTTCGACTTTAGCCACATTCCTGCCCAGAGGAGCAAGGGAGAGCAGTCAGAAAATGACAGTTTCGCACGTACGGATGGGGTGGAAGCTCCTGACCAGAAAAGGCAAGAACCTTTTCTAGACTTCCCAGTTTCTCATATCCAACTGCTCCCATCTTGGTTTGCCAATGGCCTACGCTGGGAGAGGAAGAAGGATCCGATGGAGAGGTTGCAGCTACGTAAGCAGTTAAGTTTCCTTGCTTGTTTGTGTGTGTTTTGGAAGAATTAATAAAGAAGAACGGCTCCTTCCTTTCATCTTGCACAGGCTGACCAAGCATATCATCATTTTCTTTGTCTGCACATGCTCGGGAACAGAGAAAAAGGCATCAGGAAAATCTTCATGTTACCTTCTCCCTTTTGAAGGGCTCCCTGGAAGCCCTTCTCCTAGTCTTTTTCCCTCTGTGCTACCCAGGTCAGCAATCGGTCACATGTAAGTATATGGGACAAGGGGGTACCTCTGACACATACAACACTGCTGTGCACAGCAACAGAAGAGAAACATTGGGTGACCAACCCTCCTCATACAGAGAACGGAAGTTAATCAAGAGAATAAGAATCAGAACTGATTTTTGAGAGTATTGAAATAATCACTTCCACTAAAAACAGCCTTTGGGTATATGCTATCACTATTATACCATTTTCACTATTCCAAAGAGCTTGTCTACGCTAAGCCCATGTTAAACACACAGACTGTGACGCGTGCCCTACAGTCAAGGCAGGACTGTAATCCTTGACAGCTTCAGACATGGCAGTCCCTGTGGCAAGTGCTTTTAGCTGGTCAAAAGCAGGTCTGTCTTCCACTCTCGCCTCTAACCTACTTCATTTTTTAATTTTTTGATCTAAAGGAAGTAAAAAAAAAAAAAAAAAAAAAAAAATCAGCAGGTAAGAGGTTAACCATCATTTACCTGTATGGAGCAGGCTAAAACAGCAATGATCCTTTCTTTGTTTTATTCCTACAGAAAAGCCTGGAATACATTAAATATATATATATGCATGTATGTGCTTGTGCATACATATTATATATATATATGCAGAATTAAACAGAATGGTGCAGTACAACTTGCACCACACTTCGGTGTACCAGCATAGCAGGGATTTGATTTCCATGCATCTGACCATGTAGCTGGTGCAAAACAGATCGAGGATCCAAAGTCGTGGATGCAGTTGGCCACCACTGCAGATCGCGCACAGCACACACATAACCCTGCCCAAATTCATCATTCCTCCTAAACACCGCGAGGATGGAGACAGAAACTTATATTCAACTCTGACTGATAGAATCAGGGATTTCATGAGTAAACTGACACTGCTACAGTAAGAAGCCAGGAAGTACTAAAGTAACTGCAAAAAATGTCCTGTTTCATAAGGTAAGCAGGGTGTTTTTGCCACAGTTCATGTCTATTTTGGCTTTTTAAACGAAACTAATAGAGCCGTGGTTGTGGGCAGCAGCTGTCCACGAGACCAAAGGCTCTTCAGCCCCTCACAGGAAGCTGCCCTTTCCCCTCGGCACCATCCATCAGCCTCGCAGGCAAACGCCAGGAAAGCGGCACAGATTGGAACCATTACGGAGCTGGTTTCGAGCTAATTAAACAAATTACTGCAAATCAGCCGCATTTAGAATAAAAAAAATCTACTGAGAAAATGAATAGACCCCATCAGATGGATTCCAAGGGAGGCAGATTATAGAAAAGTGCTACAACATGAGGAATATGAGTTTCACTTGGTGCATCTGCCATGAGGCAAAAGAGTTTGAGCCCTCAGTGAAAGAGATTAATGATTTAAAACAAACATACGCACAGTTCGTGCACGTATAAATGTACACTTGCTAGAAAGGTGTAGCCGCTAGAAACCACAGGTGACACTCTGTGGATGCCCCCATTTCCTCCCTGCACCCCAATTTTCTCTTTTCTCACAGTTTTTGCTGTCGAGGACTCGTGGCACCAGGCAGGCACACGCTGAGCCCTCCTTGCTCACAGCAGCACTGCCTTCTCCCCTCGCTGAGTTAGAGAGACAAGGACCTATTTCAGCCTCCAGCACGAAACCTGATCCATCTGTTTTCAACAGAAATCCACCAAAAATGAAACTTCAGGCTGCCTTCTGGAATAATACGCTCAAATATTTTCTTAGTGTGAAAAGCCTCCACTCCACCCTTCCAGGCAGAGAAATCTCTCTGTAGAAAGAAGAGTACTGTCGCATGCCCAGGGCTACAAAGAGCATGAGGAAACTGGACTACGCACGAGCATCCCGGCAGCCTGCAGAGGTACCACAAGTCCCCATAGGCCTCCTCTGCTCCCTTGAGCAACAGAACTTCCCTTGCAAGTTCAATTAAATCCTGTCTCAATGAGGCTTAAAAGCAGCTGGTCCTTGCTCCAGAGCACGGGACACACTGGCAGCAGGAGGGCTCCCTCCTGGGTGCTGGCCAGCACCAAAGATTTCTCAGCATCCCTACACAAATACAGGCCAGCGCTATCAGCAGAAACGCGGTGCCGCTGCACCCAGTCCCACACACTTCCTAGCGTAAAAAAATCACCCAACCATACCTGCTCACAACACAGTCAGTCTGCATAAGTTTTGCACAGAATTCTTCAGGGACAAACAAAAGGACATAAGGTAAATATCCTTTAGGTTTACGTGGCTCTATTTAGATAAATCAGAGGTACCAATATTAGAATATGGTACTTGAGCCAGTGATGAAATTAATACTTGGGACATTCTAGTGCGGGGTTTTTCTGAGCTCAGAAGCAGAGGAGAAGAGGTGCTGCAGAAGTCATGTGTGTTGACATTATGAGTCACCTATTTATACCTTTTTAAGTAACTACCAAGATAAGGTTGAAGCAGGTAAGTTCAAGGGAAAAGCCCAAAAATACGTTTCCAAGTACTAAGATGAAGGGTTTTGCTGTGACCTCCAGCTACTCTTAACAAGTGGAAATCCCTCTCCAGTCTCACGCACAGACTTAGCCCAAAAGACTTATTTTACTCCCTACCCAAAAAAAGGCTGACACTACCAGAAGAAATGCAACAGAAATGGGTCTACGTAACCATATTTTCCACGTGGACTTTATGGAGATTTTTATTAGGGAGGCTGCACAGAGCACATGGTTATGGGCTCAGAAGGAGAGCATTACCCACACCGTGAACTTCAACATCTTCATTGAGAAATCCCAGGGAAGAGAGGATAACTAGACGATGTCGATGCCTGTGTGTACATACACACAGGGAACAGCATTTCACACACTAGCTGCTAGTTGAAGATTGTCCTGAGAGTGGGCTGAAGCTACAGTTACATACAGACATACAAATACCAGGTTTTAACACATACCTACCAAGAGGAACAATAGCTCCAACATGAAAAAATCTATAATGGGGGGAAAGTTTCAAAAATTAACTTCAATTTTTGTCCCTTTTTTTTTTAATTCCCAAAATAGAAGTATATGGGCAAAAGAAACATGGGAAAATAGAATTACAGGCCCTTTCCCTTCAGTGCTGTGAACTACAACAACAAGGTAAGTTAGTAATCCACTAGAGTACAAAGAAATTTGTGAACCAAATGGTACAAAAAGGGGGAAAAAATGCATCTCACCACAATGCAGAGCAAGTTACTAATTCACTGCAGTAGAAAGTAATTTGTGAACCGAATCCGAGCGTGTTTCCTTTGGCTGCTGTTTACTTTAGAGTTGAATATTCTTCAACGGGAAGGGCTGCATACTAAGTAGCACCCCTGCAAGCCCCGGGTAGGGCACGTACATACGCTTATTATCTGGATATACGACAATACACACATGGAAATTGCCTGAAGACGGGGACTGACCAGGAGCGTTATCCCATGGGAATGCGGCGTAGGCATGAAGAATGTGTAGCATTACCCCTGAATAATTAAGGGTCAGCAGGGCAGCACACGCACGCAGACCTTTCCCCCAAACAAGGTTGCTGAAATGACCCTTCAAAGCTTCCCGCCTCCCGCCGTACTTCGCTGCCCATCTCTGCCCCAGGTTTTCCACGTAGTTGGAATTCCACAGCTGGTCCCCAGCTCCCCCCAAGAACTGCGCTTTCCACATGAGTTCCCCAGAACAGACCTTTGCTTCTTGGAAAGCAGGGGGATAGTTCCCAGAAATTCACGATTCCCAGGAGTGCAACCATCAGCTAATACATTATTATTTCATAATCGTACACAATCTGGTACAGGTTTAGAAACGTTTGCAGAGGGCACTGGCCTTCCAGCAGCACTGCAAGTGCCCGAGCAACATTTGCTAGCTGCACATAAGGGGATTTGGTCGCCCCTTCTTGTTGCTTCCTTTTAAGTTGCACCTTAGCCATGCTCATGCACGACTTGTGAAGCTGTATCCAGCTATTTAAACACAACACACTAATGCCCTTTAACAAAGGCACGGAACAGTCAGCAGTCCCATACTACAATATTTTATTATATTTGTTCACGTTAATCATTTGCCAGGTTTATTTCCCTCCAACTCCAGTCCACATGTTTCTCAAAGTTCTTTAAAAATTACTTAACTAACAAAAGACATTATGACACAGAGATGAAAGGAAAGATAATTTAGTATATAATTTCCCAATTGAAGTGTCACACCTCAACACACACAGCTGTGCCCATAAGCTCCCATCATCCTGTCACAGTATTACAACCACACAGCTACACATACCCTTTGGCAAAGTAATTCCATTTACCACAGATTCCTTGGTTTTGTTTGGATTCCTTGGTTATCCACCCTTTTGCAGGATTTATTCTTACATCGGGACAAGGGGAACGCTGCCATTCGTGCTCTGTATCTGCATTCTGCACAAGAGGCAAAGCACAGATTTCAGTCTTAAAACATATTTGGAAGCATTCATATTAGAAGAATTATCATAAAGAAACAAAATACATCCCCTCTGTATGCAGTCATATCTCTTGTAAACACTAAGTGGACTAACTGAGCATGGTTATTGGGAAAGAGATAAGAAATCCTGTAACTAATATGATGCAGAAATGTAGGAAATTAAAGATTTTTCCCTATATAGATATTAGTATAATACTTAAAGGGGAAGTCAAAGAGAGGTAAAGGTGAATTAAAACAGAAGAGAGGAAATCTTGATTTAATAATAGATTTTAATCTCTTTTGCCTTTATACTTCACTGACCATTAAAAAAAGAAGAAGAAGGAGGAAAAAAAGCCCCCTTATTTCAGCAACTGCTAGAGCTACAAGGGTCAAGCACAGTACGAAGCTGTCTGCTCATTCCAAAACACCACTGCTTTCTAAGCTCTCCTCCAATTCTGACTTCAAAGTTTTCTGTTAAGGACAATATTCTTAGAGATTCAGCCAGGTACTGGCCAAGGACTCTTTACTCCACAGATCAGATTAAGTTGCCACAAGTGCAACACATTAGTATATTTCTTGAAAATAACTAAGTAAGCTAAGCTTTAAAAGACAACTCATTTCTACTAGGTATTTTATATAAAAAAGTACAATGATTAACTATCGTGAGCTTTCAAATACGATCAAAACCACTATTTATTCTTCACTGTCTTTCTGCTTCTACATTTTTTTCAATTTATTTTAACATGTCAATAACTTCTAGCAATACAAAGACTTAACGACTTTTATTATTTTCTCCCAATTCCACTATAGCTGCTGACCCTGTTGCTGACTTTTGAAATCATATTTTCAAATCTATTAGGTGTCTGGAATGCCACAGGATCTACAGGGCATTTAAAAAAAAAAAAAAAAAGTGTTTTCTTCAAAGGTGATGGACTCAGTCCTATTCCTGTTATTTACTGAAAAAGAAATAGAAGTTCTTAGACCATTATTTTGCTTTAAGCAGAGCCAATCTTTGAAATTTAAGTACCTGCCAGGGTTCTTACCAAAAATGCCTTTTCTTTTTCCTCCCCTAAACAGTTCACATAACATAGCAGGCAATAAACATAACGCAAAAATTTAGCAAGTAATAGATAAGAAACACAACACGCGCCATTACAGCTTGTTTCTACACACACATAGAATATAAGTTAACCATAGGGTAGCAGCAACTTAACTAATTCTATTAATCGCTATGAATAAGCATTTCATTGGGCCGTTTTCACATCCTGTAATTATTCCAGAGGAAACACAGGTTAAGGGTTCAGCTAGCACTTAAAATGTCTACTAACGCATAATTATATCTACAAGGCTTAGCCTGCGGCTCAAATCCGGAAACCTACAATACAAAGTAACTTATTTTTCTTAAATACACTGTGGAGTCCAATTATTTCAAAGTCTTTTGTTTTTTCTTTTTTTTAAAAAAAAATCTTGCTCATATTCAGTTTTATACAAGAAGGGCTACCAGCAGCCCACAATATCTGGGCCATGAAGCAGTCTTATTTACCTGTAATAAATGGTTAAAATAGAATTATGAACTCCCTCAACTTCAAGAAAGCCCCTCTCTGACCACGGCCCCTCTCTGATTTTTGATGTGAAATACCAGTACTTCACACTGACGTTTGCAGGCACCAAATCAAAGTGTTCCGAGCCCTGAAAAGCAACCGCTGCCCTGCTTGTTGCGAGCGGTGCCGCTGACAGAATCCGGCAGGCACGTTCCAAGGTTTGGGTTAAAAAAAAGATCAAAATAAATATTGTGGCACGCCAAACACCTATCAAAGGGACTATAAAAACTATATATAGTATGTGAAGTCATAAACCCCAAAGGGTTCTGATATTTTTGAGAATTGCCCCTGTGCTTCCTTTCTTGTGGTAACTTCTGTTCTGAGTTGTGTTATCTGCTCGCCCACCAGCATCAAGAGTAATGGATCTGCAAAGGCATCTGCCAAGGGAGGCAAGCACAAATACAGACGCAAAAGCCAAGAGGTCCAGTGTTTCCAACACTGTTCCTCGCCACTTCCATCTCCTGACATCTGGAGATTCCACGAGATCAGATAGCATCTTAACACATTCCCCAACTATCTTCTGCAAGGTAAAACATAAAATGATACCCTCCCTAGAAGGCTCTTTCAGCGCACAAAATAGTTTTCAGACTGCTGCTTAGTACAGTTTATATTGACGGCATATGATAGAAAGGGAATGGAAACAGCAACGTGCTCTCTCAAGTTCTCCTGTCAGGAAACGCTGTCCACCAGTTTATAAAGCAGCAGATAACTTCGAGGTCTCGCTGACCTTCCAGAGCCACGGGACAATCTTTACGCAAGGACAGGCTGTTCTGGAACGGTTCCTGGCCGTGCTCTTAGGTACAGAGCTTTTCAGCAGCCCTTGGCACGCACGGCCTCCGGGCGGGCAGGCTATTCACCACGGGCGCGCAGCGACGCAGCTCGCCGCCCCGGCCCACGCGTGCTCCCGCCTTCCAGCTCCCTCCTCAGCCCACTTCGGCACCTCGGCCGCTCTCCCAGGAGCCGGGGGTCACCCCTCATCCAACCCTTTTGTTTTGGCTTGAATCAGGCATCTTGTGGTGCAGCAAGTGACAGCACAGGGCCGGAGCATTTTGCTTGAAGACAAGAGGGTCAAGTCTCGTTGGTTTACGTATAGTAGGATCCATAGGTAGCCTCTGGTACCAAGGTATCTCTCTCCATGGCAGGTTGGAGATGTCTTTGCATTGGAGTGAGTCACTGCACACAGCAGAGAGGCAAAGTGCTGTGGCCAGTGGTCCACAGCAAGGATTAAATGCTTGGTTTTCCTTGGGGAGCAAGGCTTAAATGCTTGTTTTTTCTTGGGTCATCCTGAAGGTTTGCAGCGGATCAGTTAAAGTCAACATAGATGATGTGAGCTATTCAAGTATTGCAGAAACTCCCCCTGTCAAGCCCTCAGTTAACACATCGAAAGATGTCTCTGTGATGACAGTGACATGCATTAAAGAAAAAGAAGTTTATACAGAATTGGGATGAACTTGGACTTTTCTAGCAAGTGATCTTATTCAGCATGCAAAGGGCCCTCAGGATTCATACAGATGAGTGTGGTTTTGCTTAAAGGGCAAGGCAACCGGGAAACTTGCAAAAGAAAAGTAAGTAGTGTTCAGCTGATGTATCTGAATTATCATCCATATTCTGATATCTAAAATTTATAAAGCTGGAATCCAACTAGAAATAAGTACTAATCTAAAATCAGATGCCCAACAGTGTTAAGAAAATATGAGAAGATCCAAGAACAGATGCATGATCAAATACAAGTGTAATGATTTTGCAGAAAGAGGAAAATCAGGCAGCATACATCTGGCATTTAAAAACGCTTCTAACACAACGGTACTGGCCCAAACCAACTCAGGAACTCTCCATGTGCCTCAGCGAGGGGAAGCCAAGTCTCAGATGCAGCAATTACCCCTTTTGCCTCCGTGACCTGCCCAGCCTGAGAGTTAACAGGAGCATTTCACCTGCAGTGAGCTGTGAGCCTGCTATAACGTTTCGACACTCAAGGCTAAAACAGTACCTAAACCCCCTGACACTGTGTATGCGTTTGGGGAAGGAGTGCGACACGTACTTTGCCAACCCACCACCACGGCCTGCGGTGCCGCCAGCCACCCGCTTACTGGAGCAGCTCCTCGCAGAAGGTGTTTCTGGGCTCCAGGCTTTAGTTAAGGATTAGTGTTTTCAAAATGCACATGATTATCCAGGCAAACAGAAACCTGCTAGACCTGTTCACCCCTGCTTATCTTAAATCCCCCGATCACCAGCAGCATATTTAGTATATTAAAACATATTGGTGTTTTGTTTTTCCCAGATTTCTTCCGTATAATTTGCATGATTAAAAGCAGATATCACAAAATAACTTTACGAATCAAATAAACAAGCACTTGCTATCTTCTTAGGTTTCACTTCTTGTGAAGTGATCTGCTCAGCTGTAAGGAAAGTAACTTGCCATACGGAAGCTACAACCTCTTGTAGGATAAACTTCCCTACATATACATTTTGATACACTGCATTGATTTCACTTAACGCTGGTCCCTCAGCACCCACGAACCCTGATTCCAAGGGCTCAGAAAACAATTTTAGGAAATTCAGGGAGACACACATTCTAGTGTCTCTAGTGTCATATCTCCCTGAGATATGTTTGCTAAGCTGAAGTCAAGATGTGTTTGTTAAGCTGAAATTCTCAGTTTTTTCGTGAATTGTTTCTGTTGCTGGCCCTATTTCATAAAGAACAAAACATTTCAGATGTCCACATGCAAGAATCAATTTAAAAAAAAAATATTACTGTTTCTCAGGCTTTGAGACTGAACTGTTTTGGGTTCCTTCATATTGCATACAATTTCCTTCATACACGTTGCGTTACAAAGTGAAAAGAACTTGTCCGCTTCAGCTAAAACATTCATGATGCATTTAGGAGCATATCACTGCTTCAAACCAAACACAGTATACCCAGCAAATAAATTCAAGGCATAATATTTTATATCAGTTAGTATTTCTGCATAAGAATGTGTCTTCCATTGGAGGTGAAGGGATAGTTCATGTTTGCCATCAGTTCACCTTCTGGTCATAACTCCCAGATGCCACATTTCTTTTGAGACAATCCGCGATAAATTATCATCAGGTTGATACTTACACTGGTATCTCTGGTCTCAATATTCAGTTCCAGAACAAATGCTTTAGGATCTTCAAGCAATCTCTCTATAGCAATAATTATGGAGTAATTGTTAATACTAATACTAGGTGTCCTTGCAACTCTAGAGGCCAGAACTGATTTTCTATTGTGTAGATGGCATGATATTTCTCACCATTAAAGCAGTGGCTTTTTCAGAAGACTGGTTTCAACTCCATGAGTATCACTCGGTCCAAGCCTCCCTCACCTGTGTGAATAAATCCTAACTCTGCAGGGAACAGAATAACCTCCCCCTTTATTTTCAACTTCCTCTGCAACACAGAGAGCCCCTTTTTCAAAATACTTGCTGATACGGCCCGGTACTAAAAACAGATTTAGCATTTTCTTAAAACAGGAAGACTTGTAGTAGGAGATGAGCTCCTCTCATTATCCATCTGTTTCCAGTTGCTTTTATTTATATTACAAAACTTCCCAGATGTCATGCTCTTCATCTCCAGTCCCTCTGGGATGACAAACTATGCTCCTCTTAAAAGCTCTTTACATCTATACTTATATTCAACGATTGAAAATAATTCTTAAATGAGAAATGTGCTGAAGTTTTATTTTCTGCAGAGATTTCCACAAGCAGCATACAGCAATTCCCTCCTGCAAACTACCCAGCAATGAAAGAAAAGGATAGAGCACGTTCGGGGGGGACAGCAAGGGGTGAAGATGGCTGCAAATAAATCTGGAGGTAGCCTTGCCTCTAGTGAGCCATTTATATATATGAAAAGGAGGAGAAGCAAAGAAAACAAATGCCAGACCTGCAGGTGTGCTAACAAATTAAAATTGGAACAGGACAAAGCAGAAGGAATTGAGGGGAAAAAAAAAAAAGGCTGCTACATCCTTTCAACCTCTGCTTCACCTCCACAGTCTGTGCAATAAAATGTTTATTCTAAGGAGCCATCAGGCTTATCGGGGTTACCTGTAAGCACACACCCCATGTCTGCACAGGTGGCACCAACTGCAGAAGCCCCAAAGCTCTTCCAAGTTGTGAAAGCATGGAGAGAAGGGAAGAAACTGGCTCCCTGCTTGCCCACAAGGCTCGAAAACTCTCATCATGGGCATTAACTGCAATGACAAATCATTGTCATTGGAGAAGAAATGTTCATCAGCACATGGCACTGTCCTCCAGTCTCTTGCATGGAAAGAACTGCAGAAAGGGTGATTTGACTAAATAATCTTCCTCTGCAGATGTCTTTTCTCTTATACAATAGAAAAGAGAATATTTATGAGGCTGCTGCAGTCCATGTCAAAAAAGTCAGAATAATAAATTGTGTTCTTAAAACTCTAAATCCTGTTTTATCTCTGCACATATTCCATTCAGAAACTGGTTTTCCACTCCAAGTGAAAAAAAAAAAGAATGTTTCTTATCAAAATCTAATAAAAATAGAAATGCAGTAACTTTACAGTAAACACCCAAAGAATTCCCACCTTTAAGGGCCAAAAACTGAGTCTGTTTGTATTTGGGAGAAATAACATAACGTGCAAACGTAACTGACATGCTATCTGCCACTTCTTGTTCTACATCATTTTAGAATTGGATTACCACACTGTGGTTTTAAGTGACGTTTTAAATAAAAAGATTAAGGCATGCAAACAACTGGCCCCATGGAACGATATTCACCCCGCTGGCAGTGCTCACAGGCTGGTAGCACGTCCAAACAGGATGCTCTGGGGTTTGTATCCCAGTTGTATCCTCAATCCGTGCAGCTCTACTGCCTTCCCCACGATGCTGCTTATTGCGCCTTCGCTGGTAACACAGGTACGTCCGGAGTCAAACACAGCGAGAAAGGATCAAACGTTTTGTTTTTAAGATCAGATAGAGAATATCAATTAACTCTTTGACCTTAGTTTCTCAATACTGCAAGCTATATAAGCTACGAAAAATTTAACGCTACAAGCCACGCTTTGGGGTATATTAAAAAAAATGCCCATTCTTACACTTCTTGGAATAATACATTGTCATGACTGCAGTCAAACTGTTTCCTGAGAAAGGGAGCAAAGAGGATGGGCAGATCATCACCGCTAGGGCTCATCCTCCTCACCCAGGCACATTCTCAAGCCAGGCAGACCATGACCCCAAGCATCTCTAAGACACAAGGCAGCCGGGCACAACGCGTCCTGGGTAGAGAAGCGAGGAGGTTCCTGCCACACGCTTTCAGCTTGGAAAGTTCCTGTGCTGCAGACAGCTAGAAACCCAAGGTTTCAAAAATAAAAAAAAAAAAAAAATAAAAAATAAAGATTTCCTGAAGTGCAGCCTTTTAGAAGCTGGCTATCCAGGACAAGCTTGAGGATCTCAGCTTGGCAGATGCAGGATTCCTGTCATGCCAAGGTAAGTGTGTGACCAGTGACACACAGAGGTGACCAGACCAGCTTCTGAAAGTGAAAGTATCATTTGATCTTCACACTGAGAGCAGAGCACTTGGGGAAAATGTGTTTTAAACCTGTGTTTCCAAGACAAAAGTCACGGGGGCTGGTTCTGCAAGGGGTCAAGCCAGATTTCTTGGCATTACAGGTTCCTCCCAATGTCCTGCAACCACCCTGTACTGACATGTCTTATCCTGAGCCATTTTTGCCCCTTGCATGTTTTCTCATGTTTTTGTGTCCACGGATATGGCAGAGGACTTCAACCTCCATCACAGCTCTGCCCCTACTCCAGTAAGTTCTCTCTAATATCCTGAAGCAACACCAGGTCCAATGACTAAACTTCCACTTATAGGAGATAGGAGCTAACTCGTGCTGTTAAATACAGCTAATAGAGTATGAGTTTTTTCCCCCCTCTTAGCAATAAATCTCTAAATAAACATGTGCTTGGGTAGGGGTGCAAGACAACCAGAGTACTGCTAACGCCAAGGGCAACACCTCGGTTACTTGAGCATCATTTCAGCAAAGCGTATTGGAAACGGAGCTCGCGTAGCACAAGCAGCAGTTAGAGGGTTTCTGCAGCACGTCCCCAGCACTCCGATTTGCGCTCTACCAGCTACACCTGCAGCGCTCCCCACCTGCTGCGTGTCAAGGCAGCTGCCGTGACAGGTCAGTGCTCTGGCAAGCGCGCTCCTCGCCTGGGAGCCACAGCTGTACCAGTTGCGCACCCACCGCTGAGCGCGCGCTCCCCGCAGTCAAACCGCACGCCAGGGCAGCGCAGCAGGCGAGATTACACATTAAGCAACCCCAAACAAAACAGGAGCAATTACAGAGCAGCCAGGGAGCGCTCAAATGCGTAACCGGATACTCTCCCAGCCAATACATATCAATACAAGGTATAAAAACACAGTCAAGCTGCACAGCCCGCTCCCTCCGAGAGTTATAGTTGGGTGGTCTTGCAAGGAAAAGCACGTGTTAAATCACATCTCGTCCAGCCGTAAACCTGCTGCCGACACTCGGGGAGCCTTCCAGCCAGCGCCGCCAGTAACTCGAGTGGCCCCGCAGAGGACATTTCCAGACGAGGTAACGGCAGACCGGGACTTCTCACAGGAACGCAGCTCTGGGGGGAACCTCGTGAATGACAATCCTAATGCACCGTTTCCTCCTTTCACACCCGGGGAAACAAGGTTCCCCCTGTGCATCACTGGGGAATGTCCGGACCTACACACCCATACCTTGCCGGCTACATTGCTTATAACGTAGCACGTTTTCAGCTGTTCCCAGCCCTGTTAGGCAATAAGAACCTTTTCTAACCAGTGAACTCCTAGAACACGGGCTTCAAATCATCCGAAGACAAATAGAGCATCCACAAGTCCTAACAGAAAAGGATAGGTACGGCCACGTATATTCAGGATATTGAGGATAGAGTTGCACATAGGCAGCAGAGCAGCCCAGGCACCCGAAGTACATCAAGAAATTATTAGGGGACTGTGCAGGACTATGCTGTGATGGAGGCTATGATGGAGACGGCAGCAAAACACAGGCAGAAACATGAAGCAGCTCAGGACCTGCGGCAGTACAGAAGGGAGAAAGGAAATAGGGAGGTCTAACCTTTCTGATCAGCTGAAACAAAAATACACAAGCAGGAAAATTCCACAGATTTCCTTAAAGGCTTCATTTTCATTCTCCTACGCTGAAGAAATGTCAGGATACAACACAGTGAAAAGTCAGAACTTGGCAGAAAGCTGAGAAGGGCAACAGCTTTTCTTCTTCCAAATAATTCTGGACCCTACGATTTCAAATTTCTGGGAAATGTACATTATCTCTGTTGTCACTTACCTGATGCTTTTTAAAGTTTCTTGGGCAATGTTAATAGTGCAATGAATTCTACATACTGTTTTAAAGAATGCCTTTTTAACTTACAAACTTAAAATCAAATTTTTGCTTTCAATTCACTGAAATCCTCTTTGCAATAAAGTTAACTTCATTATTAACACACATGAAAATAAGCATAGACACTACAAGCAAAATTTAAGGGTTTAATACACTCAGATTGGGACTAAAACAGATAGAAACAGTACTAAAATACAGTACACCAATGGGGAAATATATATGCAGGAGGGGAAAATTTAAGGCCTGCACACAACTAATTCCAAGGTTGGGCTGAAGCAGATGTGGTGGAACACACTTTCCTGAACACAAAATATGATGGAAATTGAAGGGAAAAAGCAAAGAGTAGTGTGCTCTTTCTTCCCTTCTGCTTTGGAAAAACTGGGGCTTCAAATGGCTTCTTGTTAATTTTCATAGTCTGTGTTTCCTTCTTCCAAGGCGGACTCATGAAAAGTGGAAATAAGTAAGGGTAAATGACCTGTAAATTCATGTACTGCTTAAGGTACTTCCATAGACACCAAATTGGCCAGTTTGAAAGACCTTATTTCATGTCTCGTTTCTCTTCTAGAACAAAGATTTTGCTCTTCTTGGTCTTGGGAGGTGTGTTGTGGAGACCTCCACCACCTTGTCAGCAGGAATGGCCCACACAGTATGGATCAAATTCACTGTGGATGGCAAAATTCTCTCCTGTCTCAAAGTTTCATGCAAAATATGTCACCAAACACTAAGTTGACAATAACAGAAACTAAACAAAACAAAATGAACAAATTAGAGACATTTACCCTTTCTTGTCACTGCAAAGTTAAAAGTTCTTTCCCTTTAATTTTTTTTGAACCTTGAGCTTAAGATTAAAAATACAAGAGGAATGGCTAAAAAATGGTGGGCAAAAATCTTGTTTTTATCTGCCTACAAAAATGCTATTAAAACTCACTCTCAGCAATTTATGTAGTATTGCCCTGTGCTTACAGCCTCTGTAATTCAAACTATTGAAGACAAAAAATACAATCCATACGTGCAAACACTCATGCTGTATTTTGGCTAGGCTCAATAAATTGTGGTAGAGCCACGCAGTAAGACTTGTATGACTGTAAAAGGTTCAGAGTAATTGCTGCTGCTTTCCCCAAGATAGAGACATTAACATGAATCGAGAGCAGAAGTAGCAGCTGTCAAATAATGATCATTTCTTTTAAGAAATGATTTGTTCCTTACCTGAAGTGGGTACTGTTAGAATGGGCCTCTGCCTTGAAGCATCCTCAGTGTGACCAGTTTCAGAGTCACTCACTGATGCTGGGTTAGTGTTAAGCATCCAAAAAAGGCAGAAAAAGCAGGAAAAGGAATGTGACTCTTGTCTTGTAACACAACTGCAGGAAGAACTGGTACTTAAAAGACAAATGTTCGCCAGTAAGACACTGCTAGCTTACTCAAATCCTTGAGCATTTAGTAAGCCCTAAGCATCCAATTATTCAGTGAATGAATAAATACATATCAGTGGGATCAAGTCACAGATTATTCATGGAGAGGAAGAATTTTTTTAAAAAAAAAATCACACTTTATTCATATAACCTTGCCTACAGAATTCCTTTATCCTTAACACTCTTATACACTCAACCCATGGTATGAACAAAGTATTTTATTCAGAAGTAAAGGGGAAATCAAATGGAAATTTTTTTCAAGCCAGTACTTGACATTTAAAGTGTCACATGATAAAGGCAACAACCTGGCCACAAGCCTTTGCAAGAGTGAGTTTCTCAAAGTTACGATGATGCACAAAGCAAGGAAATAGAAAATCAATGCAGAGTTAGGATATGGGTGATGCAGGGAACAAACTATCCATGCAGTCGCAGCAAGTCTGAAAGAACACAGATGGGTTCCCATTCTGTTATAGGCACTGGTGAGGCTTAGGAGAGGTGGGAACCAAGCAAAGGAACCACGACCGCAAAGGGCACCTGCAAACTGTGTCAAGCAGCATCTGCTTGGTCAGCCACACACTTCCAGTATGTATGTACAGACACTCTTAGTGACATTCAGAAATAGCATTCAGAAATAGCATCTGCTGATGCTTCCTTTTTCTTTTCTCCCCTTTTAGAAAAAAATCTACAACCTGCTCCTGAGATGACTTCCATCAAGCAACACACAAGGCATCCAGATGCCTCCCGTTTTATTCACCATATTCCTCTCCGCGAGCTGCACAGTGCAGCCCAGAGCGGCTCCATCACCCCTGGGCAGACCCTCAGAGCGTCACCTCTCCCTGGCCCAGGGCTCTTTTATACCCAGCAGCACAAACCCGACTGCACCGTAATGAAGAGCATGTCCAGGGATGGGAAGAGCACCAGGAGGGTAACGAGAGCTCTCCAGGCAGTGCAAACACGCCGGAGAGTGCCCCCAATAGACAGGAATCACGACAGAGCTTGCTGCCTCACCAAGGGTAAGGCACTGTTCCCAGACGCCAAGGAGAGCGGATTTATAAGGCTGGGAGAGCGCAGTTAGCCAGCGAAACAAGGGTTCGCTTTACAGAGCTTGGCTGCAGCGCTTGGAAACACCTATCAAAATCTAAGCTGCTCACGCTTTACTTAGACACCTTAGTCTTCAGACTGATTATGGAGAACCGTAAGGAGGTGACCAAGCACCAGGAAAAGATCGGCTTTTGGAGATCTTAATTATTTCTTAGCGCCTCCTTGGGTAATTTTATCAGGATTGTGCTATTAAAAGTGTTCTTTGTGAAACCATTTTTCTCAGGAATATATTTACCAAGGAGCTGTGGAGGCCGCAGCTCATCTGTCCGTCACTCCCTGTGGGGAACGTGTGACACGTCACAGGGCAAAGAGAACAGCATGGAATTATTCGGTTTTTGGAAGTGCACTAATTAAGAGTGGCCCTGATAAACAACAGCATCTTATCAAAATGACAGTACCAAGCTTAGAGGAAAAGATTACAGCTTCTGATAAAAGGAAATGTCCCCGTAAACCGCCGCGTGTGAAGAGCGATGCCGGCTGTGCCTGCCTCGATCAGCTGCAGGGAAACGCGAGAGACCCAAGGCCAAGCATGATGCCTCCCAGCCACCAATGCAATGACACAGAAGAAAACCACATGCGCAGGCCAAGACGCCTTGTTTCATGCCAGAAATGGCCATCAGAAATTCCAGTAAGCAGGAAATCCTTAATAAGAACTTTACTGGCAGTTAAGGTGCCAATCTAAGTCGCTAACTTAGCTCTTATGCTCAGCAAACCTCTCCGACCGAACTGTAAATTCATTGCATTTATTTAAGCTTCAGAGGAATAATAATTCCCAAATCCACGGGTGGACCACAATACCTAATAGCTTATAAATCATAATGTAAATAGACTATGTCTACTGTCAGCACTACATTAAACTGATACATTTATACTTATTAATGCTTACTTTGCTATTTGAAAGAGCACTTTGCACTGATAATGTAACTTTGACCACTTACGGGCATTCAGAATACAATAATTAAATATTTCACTATCTTTAATAGGCATTTTTTTCCAAACTGTAGATGTGAAAGAAAAAAAAAAATCTAACTTAATTCACTATTCTAAGAAAAAGAAATGGGTTCCAGACTTGCATACTTTTCATTTTAAAGGAGCAAAAAGAAAGTTGGAGGGAAGAGGAAAGGAGTTAGTTGTGGCAGTATTTGTCTTCTTCACAACAGATAAGGGGTTCCTATGTGATTACAGGATATACTGAATATACATGAATATAGAAATACTTTGGGTAGCAGCAGCATGGCAAAACTATGGCTGCTCCTATGGAGCAGGGCAGTTCAGATCCATGCGGGGATTTCCTAGGAGGAGAATCCTGCACCCACAGATTCACACCCTTTCCCCTGGGTTCATGTTTTGCTTTGAAACAGAGCAGTTAGGAAATACAGACTTCCTTGGATTTTGCAGAGGTGAGGTAAGGGGGAGCAATACAAGGTTTTGGCCTGTCAGATTAAATTACAGTCTTATTAAAAAAAAAAAAACAAGCAGACAATTAGTAAGAACCCAATGACATAATACAAACATCTTGCAGTTCCCTTCTGTAGATTAAAGGCAGTGCACAAATGAATGTTTCAAAACAGCAAAAATCAAGATACACCTTCCCCTCAAACACTCTTAAAACCTAATTCTAAAATCTCTCCATTGCTAATTGTTTTTAAATAGACAAAAATCCTTTAGAAAGGATCACACAGAAAGGAAATATAAATATCAGTAGAGGTTCA
The DNA here is from genome assembly GCA_034781795.1 of Crypturellus tataupa. Taxonomy (NCBI): domain Eukaryota; kingdom Metazoa; phylum Chordata; class Aves; order Tinamiformes; family Tinamidae; genus Crypturellus; species Crypturellus tataupa. The sequence goes on from JAWLRI010000274.1 coordinate 1,275,316, forward strand.
AAAGAACCAAGCGAGCTACAGTCAGGTCAACATGGTAGCACTCAGACAAGCACCAGCATTTATTGAGCACACTGATTATTTCTCCCTTTGATACTTGAACACTATTTCTTCTAAAAGTCCATGTGAACTTTGAAGTTTCACATAAGATCTTGAAAGAAACACAGACCCTAACCAGCTGCTAACTATGATTCGTTAGTCATTTCCATGTATATCATACGAGTAGCTTAAAAGAGAATAACCTGAGCAATGTAAAAAACCAACAATGAAACTCTTTGAAAATTTATACCAGATAAAAGAACCTGCAGTCTCGACACTTGCACCATGTAGTCTATAAAGTGATAAAAACACAGTTCAAGGGAACAGCTGGAGGCCACCGAAACAGGGCAAAGGCAACATTCGATAGGCAATTTGTTCTGGACACGCCGAGTTGTACGAGACACTTTTGCATTGGCAATAAACCTCTGGTACCAGCTGCTCCACTAGACCATCCACTGTGCTTGAAGCTCAAAGTCATGGGTACCAGAACGGGCTAAGAAGGGTGTTTTGAAAAGAAAGGCGTGTTACAGAGACAACACATCTGAAATGACACCACAGCCCCTCTGAAGCTACGCAGTGTCGTGCACACTCTGCAAGAAGCTCAAGTCATGTATTCACACGAAGGGACCACTAGGAATTGCTCCTCGGAACATACACGTTTCCCAGGAAAGAGCATGGACAGAAACACGAGGACACGCCAGCAGAGTGATGCAAAATAGAAATACAGGCTGCAGGGTTACATAAGTATATCGCGGTACCAACTGGCTTCAACAGACTACTACACTGAAGGCAAATGTTTTATGAAGGCAGTCAGAGAGCAATATATCAAAATGAAATGACTTGCTAATGGAATTGCTCTTGCTTAAATACCTAACTTATTTCCTTGCTCTTCAGAGTGTTTTTAAACACTCATCCTGAACCATCTCCTGAAGGGGGAGAGAGAATTTAGTCAATATTGTACTTAAAGTAATGTGTGAAAATTAGAAGAAATATGATCCAAAGTAAATGTTATTTTCACAGTGAACAAACTGCAAAACTGCAGTATAACCAGTGAATACAAAAATTATTTTACCATTGATGAGCGGAAAACTGTGCTTTTACTAACCTTGAAATTTGAAACACATGCCCTGATTTCAGGGTGAAGTTCCGGTACGTCTTGTTCCTTCGCTCAAGTATTAATCCACAAACCAGTGGGCTTTTGCAGCCAAGGAAGGAAAAATAGAACAGCTGAACTGAATTTTGTGAGGAGAAAGCCAAGAGCCTCCTAAGGCAAGTGCTATCTGCACCTGGCTGACGTGGTTGAACACTGCAACGCAGTCAACATGTTTGACAACCATGGAGCAGCACCCGCTTCGCTCCTGGTACCCGAGTAGCACAAAACTTGGGCCTTGCAGAGGAGAACAGTAATACTGCTCGAGGGCTGAATAAGTGAAGTTTTAAGAGAAGAATAAAGCTGCCTGCACAGTGGTTTGAACAAAAGATAATGTGAAGGCTCAGTGCAATGTCTTCAAGCAATCAAAATGGGTGACCCAAGAAAAGAATTTGTGAACAAGCAACACTGGTAAGTGATACTGGGAAAAAAAAAAATAAAAAATAAAGAAAGGTCTGCTGAAGATTCATATTCTTATAAAAATCTGGGCTCGTTTCCACAAATGATGTTCCCTGAATTCTCAGGAAAGGCAAAGAGCAGGGAGAACTTCCCACTATTGCCTGACCCCGGTGATGCCTCTTGGAGCTGGGGACTTCTGACAAGTCCCTCTTCCTCAAAGGCGGATTTATAACATAGCACAAAAGAGCAGAAAAGGAGGGTCTACTTTTCTGAAGAGAGAAATGAGTATTTATGGAATAATACAATGAAGGCTCTCTTCTACTTGGAGGAAAGTGTTAGAGGCATGAGAATCTACCCCCAAAATTTCAGGGTCATAACTTAATTCTAATGGCCTTTCCTGTTTAAGTAATCAACTTAAGTTTTGTTGTGTTTTGAAATGGAAAAATGAAGTACCCAGTACTTCACTCATAGATGGCATCATTTGGTTTACATGTAAAAATACACATCTGTACCTCATAGCACTTCAGCTTTTTACGTTACTGCTTCTATTTACTACTATCATATTCTGAGGCTGAAGATAGAACTATAACCAGGAAAATCTGATTAAGATTAATATGGCAAATGACATTGCATCCTCAAGGTCTGTAAAAATGACTGACTGAGGCTGTGCAGTCTCTGTAAGTTCAGAATTTTTGGTCAAGGATAACAGGAAAGACTGGAAAGTTCACCATAGGCAAATCCTTGCCAGCAGCACAGAGAGGGGCTTGATTCCATGCATTAACATGAGAATATACCTCCCCCCCGCACAAGGGGTTTTGAAGACTCCTAAGCAAAGGATGCTTGTTTCTCATGAGCAATTCACAGTGGTTTATTCATCATCATTTGAGTTTCTCAGCACATTTTCTGCATATTAACATATTTTTGAAGTCTGTTAAGAAGCAATGACCTTCCAGTCTGATGTCATTCGCCTCTCTTGGCAGGGTCATTCTGAACTGAAAAAAAATCAGCTGTTGCTTCCATTTCAGACCTTTCACATCCTCTATTGCCACTCCTTCCTTTCAACTCACTGCCACAGTACTTGTAATTCCATTACATTAAGAGCCCATTTCTTCTGCTGAACACAAAGGAAACCTTGAAATTACAGGGTCAGCTTTAAGGAGTAAGCCTTAAATCTGAATAAACAAACGTAGGCAGAGATCATCTGTGTTGTCAGCTCTGTTACACAGCTGATACAGCAAAGGAAATTTCACCCTTGCGGTTAAGGATGCCAACCTGGCCACATCCTGGCACTAAACTGGGGAGCAGGCCACGGTATGCACATTATGAGCCCCCTTGCACGTGGGTTTCTGTGTCAATGAGTCAGGTCCTTCACCTGCAGGACACCGCATTGGGGAGTCTGGAGAATAAAGCAGAAGAAAATTGATATATATAACTAGTATCTTATAAGCACCTCATGGTCCGTTTGTCATGCCTCCACTGAGCAGGAGTACTGTCTTATTTGTATACGGTATATTAAGCACGACTTGCAGCTCAGTTATCACTGCGTATTAAATCATCATCGTGGTTATCACTGTGTCCAGAATCTTTGCCCAGTACCCAACTTGGCTGTTTTAGGCCAACAGATTTATCACTGACTGGACGGTGTTATCGCTAAAGGAGACGACTGGGGCTGCCCAGCTCTCACTGCACAGCGGTTTCCACAGCGCAACAAGGGACCCCACCTGCACGGTAAGGGCAGCTCGAGTTTCCAGTGCTGCCTTACGGACAACAAGCCCAGAAGCTGGATGCCTCCGGCAGGAATATTCCCGGGAGAGAGGGAACGACGAGGGATGGGAGCAGCAAGCGGCTGTGGGGGATCAAGGAGGCTCCAAAAGCCACTTGAGTGAGAGCAACTGGACACACACATCAGAAAACACCCTCTCAACCCAATTCGTTCATTAGATGAACAGCCTGCCTATTTTGAGCTTGCAAGTCAATTAAGGAGTTACTACTTGCATCAGGTTCTGCAAAATATTCTTACTATCAAGTGAAAGAGTTCCCTTTAAAAATGAGTTTAGCTATCAAAGCTTTTATTCGCTACTATATTTCCTTGTTTCTTTCTACTTAGATACAGTAATTTCTCTCTGGGAGCCTTAATGCTACAAAGACTCAGTAAAATATTTAACCAACATGGATAAACATATTCGATTTCGCCTCAAAACATATTCTTCCCTGAAATAGTCTTATGGAGAGGAATAAAAAGCAACAATTGTATTTAACTGCAAACCCCTCTTTTAAAACAGTGAGAAACAGCCTGTACTATAGTATAGAAGTGCTTGCACCAAAGGAACAAGAATAGCATTGAACTCTCTAATGCATACATGTTCGTAACAATAAAAATCTGTAACTTTATCCTGTGAATTCTAATGTATTTCTTCACCTGACAGAAGTCAGACAGCTATAGAAGAAATAGCCTTTTAAAAGACATTGGTACCAGTTCCTTGCTCCCCAAATGGTTACCTTTTTCCAAATGTAACTCTTGGCCTGAACAGATTAACAAAATCTAAAGACTTCTCAAGGGCATAAACAGGTCCCGTTGCACAGTGAAACATTTGCTGTTAATGATCACAGCTCTTCTGCACCTATTGGAGCTTTCTGTTTTCCCCAAAAAGCAGAAAAAGGCAAATCCTCTACTGCTTCTCCTCCTTGTTCAGCCGTTGAGCTTACAGAACAAAGTTTGTGCCCGTATCTGAGGACAGGCACAAATATCCCAAGCTGACAGTCACATACCGCGTCCGCCTCAACTACTCCTACACCGTATTCGCCTTTCCAGGCAACAGCCTCCACAGCCCAGAGCCGTGTGTGGGTGCTGAAATATTGGTGGAATAAAAAAAGAAAAACGCCACCAATTCAGGAGATTAATGACTCCGCATGGGCATCACTAGTGCTGCTGCTGGAGCACGCAGCCTCCTTGCTCCCTCGGCCAACACCAGCACGCAGAGCCGCCCGGGTGGCCGTGCGGCCAGGCCTCCTGGCACCCTGAGGAACCCTCGTTACCCCCTCCCCGAGAAGGGCTTTTCAGAATTCAGCCCCCTCCTCCTAAGCCTTCCCTTATATTGGATTTTGCCATAGATATTTTGGGACATAGAGAAAATACAAATGACCTACGCGCTTTAGAAGAGATAATTCTGCGCAGAGTAGTTTCTCATAACTCTTGACATTTGCCTATTATTCATTTTTTTCTACCCTTTATTTGATGATAGAGCTTACAGTTTGAGGAGGTAATTTAAAGCTGCTAGCAACTGTTCTGTGATACTTCCCAGGCTCCACAGAAGGAGAAGCCACTAATTACACTGCTTAGTTCCTCCTACACCCTTGCATCTAGAGGGAACATGTAACTGGATCAACATCTGTTAGAAAAGAAAATGATCTGTAATTTAGCACATCCCTCTGAAAAGAGAGATTATCACATGGGACAGCTCACAATTCTGAAATAAGTCTTCAATAAGCGAAATAAGGAAGATAATCTATTTATTTTTGAAGGTGCTGAGCACTCAAACTGCTCTACCCAGCATCACAGAGGCCCTCACTTGCTTCAAAATCAAGCAAGGGAGGCACCAGATCGGGACGGGTCCCTGGTCACCTACCAAGGACTATCTGGGCTTGCAACAGCTCCCCAGGACAGCAGGGTCTTCTATGAGAAGGATGTTTTCTGCCCACTTGCACATAATTTAACTATTGCAGTCTATACCAGTTTAAGAAGTGAAATAACCTCAGGAATAACAAAAGCTAATCACGATACTCATTAAATTACATCCACATCAGAGCTACACTGGATGTAATTTAAAGCATAAGCCAAAAGAAGCATCAGCCACGGCACCTGGAATAAATACAGGAATAGTTATATGCATCCTGTGAGGGATTTTATTGTAATTTCTTCAAATGCCTTCCTACCCCTCCCTTCTCGGGGCATCCTTCATCATTTTCAATTTAAAAATGGAAAAAAAAAAAAAAAAAAAAAAAGTTGTCTGTAAGCAACTTGAGCTGCAAAAAAAAAAAAAAAAAAAATGTTTCAAAAACTTTTTCTAGCCTTCAATGTCTTTGTTCAAGTGCCATCTGACAATATTGCTGTCACAATTGCAAGCTACAGAGAAAAAAGATGAATTTCTGAGAGAAATAATATCATTTAACTGTTCATTTCTGTCCTGAATAACCCAGCCAAGCAAGACTTCACGCAACTGCCTCAATCTGCTCGAGTGCAGTGAATGAGGCCATCTCAAACCACAACGCAAGGCAATGAAGATGTCTTGGCAGGGATGCAGGCCAGGCACATTTGTACCACCCCCTGAGAGCACCAAGAACCCTATTTTCCAGAAAATAAAGCAACAAAGAAAAGCTAGACACTGCAAATCATTAATGCTCCAAAAGATTCCATAGTGACTGCCTTCCTAGGCCCTTAATTTTACACCAAATTATCTCTGAACACTTAGGATCAGCCCTCAAATCAACAAAGCTGCGTTTGGTTGATCAGACTATTTACTCTTGCTGCAAATCAAGCCCAGTGCTTCAGTATGGCTATCATAAAAAACACTTTAAGGTATTTCGATCCATGTTGACTGGTATGTATGCAGATACCCCCAATAGCTTCAAAAAAAGATTAGCATCAGTGATTAAACTTGTAAGAATATATTCATTTACCAAGGCAAGTCACACAGTTTGTAGCGAGAGCTATGAAATGCCAAGAATGGTTTATAGAAATAGTCAAAGCGCTCCTAAGGAAAGGAATGACTTTAGGATTAGGCATTTCAAATATACGTGTAGCATTTAAGAGCAGAGAACAGGGTAAAAATAGATCAAACCCTTTTGACGGGGTCTCATTTCTTCGCACCAATCCAAGTCATGCCACCTCAACTGGCAAGGTGAATTAGAATATTTCAGTTCTGCGCAACGCACGAAATCTCTGCTTCGCAGAGAGCTAGGAAAACATTGATGCACAAATTCATCTCCAAGTAAAGTAAACCTGATGGTATTAAAAACAGACGCAAGCAAAGTCAAACAACTCAAGAAAGCCTTTCAACAGGAGGAGCAGAAACTATTCTTTGTGTTGGTTTGTTTTTGCTTTTCTTATGAAAGCCCTATCTTTCAAATAGCCCTCAACTTCCACGAAAGCTTAAAAAAGCACAAATAATAAGAAAATTCCACGAGTTGAATACACATCTGTGCGTGAAGCACACACCACAAGTTAGTTCATCAGGAGACCATATTTCACTCAGTAAACAAAACAGTCCTGAAATCTCCACAGTTCAGTTACAAAAGAGCTTGATCAGTACCTGTCAACAGTTTCTGGAGGAAAAAAAAAAAAAAAAGTTATAATCTTGATTTTTTTTTTTATTAGAACAAGCAGAGCCATAAGACTGAGCAACCTATCAACACCATGCATTCCCCATTGGAAATGACCTTTTTTATTTGCTTGTGCCTTCTCTCTTGCTTGCTCGAGGAGGAAGAACTTTGGAAAAGACAAGCCTAAACTGTTGTGCGATATGGGGTTATCAGAGAAAATTAATTGGCTTCAAGTTCAGATGTACTCCTCCTCTGCAGACACACAAGCGTGGATCTGCCTGCTGCTGCAGGAGCTGCCTGATAGAAACCCTGTCCCTTCCGTGAAGCACAAACACACAAATCTGCTCCTGCTTTGCCATTACTGCTCCTGCACTGCCAGCAAGTAAAACTAAAGTGCCACATGTAGCTAGAGCTAGCTCCTAGATAAAGCCCCAGAGTTTACCATTCATTTGAAATTAATGTGGAAATTCTAAAGAAAAGGGAGTTTGCCAATTAGCTATAACAATGCAATAATTATCTGTGCCAAAGTACGCTTAGAAAAGAGGATTCCTACTTGGGGCAGAAAGATTTACTATCAGAAGGAACATGCTTTCTGTGACCAAGATAGGTGTCCTATGACAAGCAAGTCAAGCAGAGTGGAGATTGAATGCACACGCACATGACAAGTGGACGCACCTCTATCCATCTTGCAAACAGAAAATACATTAATCTATTAACCCCCAAGTATAACACTCAGATTCAACTGTTAACTTTCAGTATGGCTTCAGAGTACCGAATTTAGCAGCCCTGAAGGCTTGGCTACAAGCCTTCCTGAACACAGGGGAGAAAAACATATTGATATTTTTCAGATAAAGGCATCAACCAGACTTCTGCATAACCACATTCTCATTCCGCTCATCAACAACACTAGCATGAACTCAACCTCCTACTTGACTCAGGGTCTCGAAACACTTCATAAGGATCACATTACACTTGACAGAAACCAAGATGCAGGGCAGTCAGGGACCCGTCCTGGGTTATCTCCCGGAAGCAACAAGACCTCGCACAGCTTGAAGATTTTCTCTCGTTCAACTATATAGCGGGGCAAGACCCTGCAAGACTTGCCTTTGAATAAAAAGCCTATGATGCTTGTACGCGCTTAATTGTATTTCTGCAGGCTACAAAAATCTTGCTCTATTCATTTTAACAAACTCTAACAGATAGTTGTGCCTCAAGAGAAATTCCCTGCTTAGAAGAAAAAAAAAAAAAAGCAAGCTGTTCATCCAACCACAGTAGCAAATGCAAATAGCTAATTAACCTTATCTCCATTACACTATCCTGACTTTGCAATACATTTAGCACAGAAGCAAAAAAAAACATTTGCTTTGTCCAAATCTTCTCCCATAGATACAAAGTCTATAATGAGCTGACTTGGAATCAAACATAACTAGCAAAGATTTAGCTTCAAATATTCTTGTACCTTGTCTTCTATAAACATATTAGTCTGCGTCGTTTCATCACTTCTGATAGGGAAAACAGAAATTGGTGGATACATGAATAAGAAAATTGCGTTTAACCATCTATTATAAACAAGACTATTTGTGTGTATGAGCTGCACGAAAACAACTAGCCAAATGCCACTCTCCAAACACACATTAGCCCTCTGAGGGCAGCAATCAGCTTCTCAGCCCACCCCGCGTGTTTGTTGTTCTTCCTCCCAACTAAACAGTATCTGCTTGAACAGTTCCCTTTACATCACTTTCAGAGCTTCAGCACAATATACTTCCGCATAAAAGGCTTTGGGATTCCAATTTTATAACCTAAGACAAGCTCTTCGCCAAAACTTGCAAGAAAAAGAAAGTGAATTCGGCAAAAGGGCAGAGATTACACTGAAATTGAAGTGTTTATCAGAACAGCTATTCCTTGTAAGGAAGAGGATCACAAAGCTAAGGACTCATTTGATCCTTAATTGACCTGGGTGCTTTTAATTAGAAAGGGGGGGAAATTAACCTAGGGCTATTTTAGGTCTTGATTCTACAAACCTGTGAGTGCATAATGTTGTTCACATAGGTATTCCTCAGTCAAGTTATGCATGAGCAAATACGTTTGTAGCTTCGGGGAATAAGTTTTGAATAACTTAACCTTTTAAAACTCTTAAGTGAGTTCCTTTTAAATATTAAATTTGGTATATACAGCCCATTACAAAACATATTTTAGCGTTACATGTGAAACCATTCTTAACACCAAAAAATACTTGCTTTTCCTTCAGAAAAGCAGCAATAAAATTATTAAAATGCTATGGTTCTAAAGAGCATATCTTTTAGTTATGTGCCTTTATTCACACAGGTCCTTGAAATTATAGTATTTGACTTAATGACATCAAAATTCAGAGGTACCTACCAATGTATTTTTGACATAAACAGTTAATTAATTTCAAGTGTGCATCTGAAAATCAATGAGAGGAAAAGTCTTCCCAAAGTGTCCCAGTATGTGTGCAAGACTCTGTATACTAATCCCTGTATCCAAGCAATAAATAATGTACATCGTAAATAAATAAATAAATAGTAAATATTGCTTGCATAACACCCTTTGGGAACATTTAAATATATATTCATCCTATGAACCTATATTCATCAACATTTTTCCTGCATAAGTATCCTGACTTTTTTTCCTTTTCCTTGTGTTCCTGTTTCTTCTTTGCAACTCTGTAGACTGATACTTACAGTCTTGTAAACCACCACACAGTGCTCAAAACTGTACCTAAACCTCTCATGAAAACACTCTCTCAGCTGGCCATTTCACCACTAGATGAGGAGTTGCTTTATATCCAGGCTCAAACAGAAGAGAACTCTATCAGCCTAGTTTCCCAAGGAAATGTTTATTGACAGATAAGTGAGTGTAAACAAGTCTGCCAGAGCCTCCCCAGTGAGTTTTGAAGCTATTGACCAATTATAATCAAATCTGACAAAGTTTCATAGCCCTAAAAGTCATTCATTCTGGCAAGCGGTAGCAAAATAAACAGCCGGACAGAAAATACAGACCCTGTTAATGACCCTGCAAAGGAAAAGGCTAAAATAGGAACCTACAACTGCTGTACCAGGTAGAGTAGCCATGTTCTACCACTGTTCTCTCCAGCATTGACACACAGCTCATAGGAAAACAGGGTTTCTCGGTCTTGCCAAAGACCCCTGCAGCATATTTGATGTATGAGAGCAATTAAACCATCTTCCCTGAGCACCAGAGACATGTAGATGCTCACACCATTTTGTGCAGGCAAACATCATAAAGAATAACTGATCACATACAAATTGCTTTACAGCTTGATGAGGTGTTGACATTTTAAACAGAAAAAAGTGGATTCAACAATATCATGCATGAAAACATGACATAAGGTTATCAAACATTACTTGACAATTATTATAAAGTATTTTAGTTACCTAACAATTGTTTCCTTATTAAAAAAGTCCAGTTCTTAGAGAAGTTGTAGAAGACAAACCTTTCCTCTTTTCACAGTCAGAAGAGCAAGTTTGTTGATAAAAAGCACAGCAAAACACACAAGCCTCATCAAAATATTACCATAGGTTGACTTTTTGAAAATCTTATCATGTAAATTCTATTACATTTCTCTTCCCTCACTCATACTTAAAGAAGGAGGAGTAAAATGTCAGTCAGAAGCAAGTCTAGCCCAAAACATTAACTTGAGCAAAAATCAGTTTGGCATACACAAACTTTAGACCTAACTGCAGCGTTTCCTCAGGATTTTGTCTTTTGGAAACAACATCTGTTTAAGATCATACAAAATTAGTAGCTCGTCTCTTTCAAGAGAGAATTACTACACAGAAAGTTACATGAATTCTACATTTTGTTTTTAGAGAGAAACGTTGTAGGTCTAACTCATTCATTGCTGTTAGAAACTTTCAAACACTTACAGTATAAGGATCTGGATCACCTTGACTTGGCAGTCAAACACTGACGCATCTATAAACCCCAACCAGCTTCATCTGAGTAATAACCAAGATAAACACGCCGATTTATATGATATTTTACCCCTGTTGAACAACTGCTCAACAGCCAGTAGAAAATATCAGCAAAGGTTTGAGACACTTCTCCGAATCACCTCATAACTCATACGGGAAGGCTATATAAACTACTCCGTAGCCGTTGCTGTTAGCAGTAGTGTTTCGGCTGCACACAAGAGGCAGGACAAAGCAGTCTCTCCCCTGAAGGAATTACAGCCTAGGCAAAGACTCAACTGCAAGCGATCTATGGTTCAGAAACAGAGCATGTCACAGAAACTCATTTTCAAAATAAGCCAAAGTAACCTCATTTCTCAAGGGTCATTACACGCTCCCACCTGAGCATCGGGCTTCCTCCCATTGCTCCCGTGCACCTGGTCACAGATCCTATGCCTCACGCACGGAGCGTCTCATCTTCCAGGAAACAGCACGCGGAGAAGAGTGACAGGAACAGGCAAGAAAGAGCAGATTGCGGGAAGGGCCTTTGCCAATCCGCCAGGTTACGTTGTTATCGAGCGAACTTCTTTAAGGGAGCGTTTCAAGACTTCGTGCCAAGCGGCAAGCCTCCCCGTGGCAAGGAGCCCAACGCGCGCATCCCTTTAATTACGGCAGCGCAATTAAAGCAGAGCCCATGGGATCCTCAAGCGAAGGGTGTACCTGAGCGCTCGCTCGGTGCACGGTGACCCACAGCAGGGCGTACACGCACGCGTGTACGTAAATATAACCCCCAAGGCATGCGTTTTTACCCGGTTGTACCAGTCCCGACCGAGCCTAAAGCCGAGCAGGGTAGTAGGTTGCGGGAGACGAGTCAAGACCCTTGGGCTGCATTCGCCGCGCAGAACTTCTTGCTTTCCATTAAGTTCAAGGCAGTTTCATAACGGTGCAGAATTGCAACACACCAAGTAGGGAATTTACAAGTTTATTATGGCTACGTCTCACTCATCTAAGAGCGAAGCGCTACTGGTATTTTTGCTTTATTTGGGGGAGGAGAGGCGGGCGTGGGTGCTTTTAAAAGTCGGGAATGACTCCCGCTCCTGCACGCGCAACCTTTGCGAGAAAAAAAAGGGTGAAAAGCGCCCGATTTCGTCCCATTAACACACAGTGCCGCCACGAGCCGTGCCCGCGCGCCGTACCCCGCCGGCAGCTCCAACCTCAGCTCGCTCCCACAGCTCCGAACAGCCCGTTCTCCACAAAAACGAGTAAATAAAAATACCGTCCGCATCCCCCCACCCCCCGGTCCCTTGCCTTACTGCCGCGGCCGCCGTTACGCGGTGCATCGGAAGCAGCGCGCAGACACCAGCAAGCAGGGTAAGTGCGCAGAGGGTCGGCGCCCCGGCGCTAACTTACGGTGAAGTTGGGAGCGCGCTGCGCGTCCCCGCCGCCGCCTTCAGCCCCGGCTCCCGCCGCTCCGTGCCCCGGCCGGCCCCGCAGGTGCAGCCGCCCCGGCACG
>JAWLRI010000274.1:1287764-1323929 GCA_034781795.1 Crypturellus tataupa
CTGCCCCGGGGCGCCCGCAGACCCCGCCACCGTTTTGTCCCCCCCCAGCATCATTTTGGGCGCCTTGGACCCCAGCTGGCCCCCGCCACCAGTTTACAACCCCCTCAACACACACACCGTTTGGGGGCCCCTCAAGCAGCATTTGGTGCCCTTCACTGCCCTCCTGGGGTCCCTCAGCACTGTGCGGGGGGCCAGCCCTGCAGGGTGAAGGAATCCATGGTGGCCAGCGCCCTCGGCTCCCCACAACCGGCCTACAGCAGGCACCGTGTCGGCGCCCCTGTCCCGACAGGGAGATTTCAGACAAGTGAAGCAACTCACCGCCTTGATCCAACTAGCAACGGAGACAAGCTAGACAACGCGGCATCAACTGGTGTTTTTAAAAGCCACCCGTGAGGAGTTCATTTTTCCCTCAACAGTCAGAGTGGATTAATGTGTTAATGCTCTACTCACCCAGGAGTCAATTCATCCCTGTTGAGTTGGGGCATTTCGTTTGCAGAGAAAACATTGTCTCAATGCTCTTTGGACACCTCCAAGGGAGTGAGCAAACAATTTCGGAGGAGGAGGAGAGCTCCTCGCACCCAACCCCTTTCTGTCATTAGGCCCAAACGGCTCTGTCTGCAACACAGCAGACATGTTTTTCCTGCACCTTTAAATTCCAGGGCCTCGGTAAACACCAGAGGCAGAAGTGCTGAAATATTGTGAGAAAGACTGATTTATATTGTGTGAAAGTGCTGAAAATCTAGGGAAGAGGCTTGCTCCAGCAAGACTTGCATACCACTATTTTGTGAAATCTGCATATGCAAGTCACCACCGAACACTTCATGCTCTACGCTTATATTTTGGCCAGTATCTTGGCTACAGCTCATTATAAAACAGGGCTGTTGTCACTTGCAAGCCTCAGGCTTCATCCTCAGAGATACTTCTCTAATTAATTTGTTTCCCTCTTCTGTTCATCTCCTGCAAACAAGAGTGGGCCATGACAAAATGTTCCTGCTCTTCTACAAAAGAGGAGAATAGCTACCCCGTGCTGTAAAAAAACAGAAAAACCTGGAAAAACAGAAGGGGAAAAAGGCAAAAAGTAATGAGAGGGATAAAGGAAGAGAGAAGATGTAAAGATTAAAGAAGAAAATAGAAGGAAGGAAACGAAAGATGCAATTGAGTCAAGAGAAGCGGTAAAGCAAAAGTGCCGGCAATGAGGAAAGCCACATCTTTGTCGGAGAGCTGGAGGACGGAAGAATGGGCTTTGAAGTACAAACAAGAAATTAAATACCTGTTGGGCGTGTATGAATCCAAGAACTGTACAACACCGCTACAGTGCGGGTGCGTGGCCAAACAGGAGTACAAGTCATTTACTAATTTCCTTGAACACAAAGAGCAGATCTTCAGAGGAACGTGCTTCAGGGCTGCCACAGAAACCTTTCAGTGCTAGACTGAGCACTGAGGAAAGCACCAGTTTCTTCTTCCCTCCACACCTTCCAGCCAATCTTTTCTAGGTGGAGCAAACTTGAACCCCCATTCTTTACCTCCCAATTAAATCAGGCCTCATAACTCTAGAGTAAGAGCGCTCAAAATTTTGAGCTCACAGTGACAACGCCATAAAGGAGATGTATTATTTCTGGTAAGACACTGCTTGAGGTTGCTGGGTCTCTGTGCTGAGAGTGGAGTAATTGTCTAAATCTTCTATCATTGCTTAGGTTAACAGCCGAAACCACAAAAAATGTTCAAGCCTTCTGGCAATGTTTGCAGCGTGCTTTCACCTCCCTGACCTCCAAGTGTCGAGCACCACACTACGCCTTTCTCCATTCCCTCAGACGCTGCGTGTTGTCAGTGTAGGAGCATTCCCACTAAACACTTGCAAATAAACTGTCCCGCAGAAACAAAAATATTGTGTGATCTCTTCACCTTTGGTCTGTGTTTAGAGAAGACAACATGATATTCTCTAGTCTAGAGGCTAATGCTCTACCTCTTTCCAAAACAGTAGTGCGCGCTTTGTCTCATGCAGAGCGGAGCTGAGCAGAGCTTCGTGCATTGCTTTTGCTCAGTAAACAACTTCTGCAAATCTGTTTGTCATTCAGTGGCCCTACGTATTTCACAAGGGGAAAACAAACACATGCAACCAATTTATTCCCATATTCCTAACTGCTGATCAGGCATTCCATTTCTCCGGCTGTCCGGAGTTACAGGTTTCCGTAATGCAGCAAAAAATAGCAGTGCTGTGTCATAGGAAACCGGGTCTGCTCTTTTCACGTCTTTATTACATGTCTGTAACACCTTTGCATCTCAGCTTCAGAAGTCAATAGCCGACTGTGTTCATCGCTGTTTACTCGCAGATTATCGCTGGCAGTTGTCTACCATCTGTTTGCTGCTGTGTGGTGCCCATGGTGGCTGTTGTGATTTTCACACCAGCCTTTAAAAGGTGATGAGCACAGAATCAAGACGCCCCAACCAGACAATTGGAAAACAGCTCCGGAAAAAGCCAGTTACCAAAGGCACTTTTGTCAGAAATTGTTTAGCTGGTAATCACCTATCTTATAACACGCTTACTAAAAGTCCAAGTAAAACACATTTTAATGGCCAAAAGCTGATCCATTTTTTTCTAAGGGACTCAAAGTCACACTCATTCGCTGCACTCTCTCATATTTGCTGCCCAATCGATGAGCTCAGGATCAAAAATTAGGTTAGTGCTTGTAACCTAACCCTGCCATATGATTCATATGCACATGTATGCGCTTGACTGCGTGCTGCGATGGGAATAAAGCACTGACAACCCATCTTGATGAAAGAAGAGGAACAAAGTGAAAGGGTACATGCTTCCTATGCAAGATGGTAATGGCGCGGGGGACGGCGAATTGGCAAGAACATAAAAGGCACCACAGCAGAGCAGAAGTATTTAAGAGGGCAAGCAGTTCCCCAAGGGAAACGCAGGGACTAACACCCTCCTGGGTAAGGCAGCTGGCACGGCCCACCAGCAAGAGGAGCCCAAAGTCAGCCAAAACATCCTCGGCGATTGAAACGAGGCCGAGCCCCTTCCTGACGAAGGTTTGGCACTCTCAGTTCTTACTGATTTAAATGGAACGTGAAGGCCATCGGGGCTGGATGCTAGATAGCTCTACTACACAAGAAAGCTAGGAAGGAGTCTTTAAAGGGAATTTAAAACAAGAATAAAAAACAAATGACTGTCTCTAGGACAACAGCAACAGGAAGAAAAAGTCCTCTGATTAAAAATAAATCTGTTGCCCATAATACTTTTAACTCCAGTTAAGCTACTCAGTCCTTAAACACAGACAATACAGCACTGATTTAGGGCGCATTCCCAAGTATCTGCACACACACATCACCATGCTGATATGAACGGGCCATTCAAGCTCAGTGAATTTACACAAATAGCTTTTCGCATGGCTAGGATTTCTAAGGACTGGGACTTCAGACTTTTTTAAAAAAGTAAAAAGCTTTAGCAGTGTTTTACAGCCTCTGCTTTCTGAACCACTAACTATGGATTAATCCTTTTTCCAGTTTAAAGTAACAGCTGAGCTAGCAAACTAACAATTTCATAGTCAGAAGTCTAATTAGTTTAAGGTAATGCTATTTAGTCAAGTTTCAGTATAATCCTCTCCTCCTTTTACATTTCATACTTCCCCAAAACATTTTAAATGAGCTTCTAAAAGGTTAACATGTGGCTTGTTTGTGCTAGTGTTTGCTTTGATCACTTCTTTGAAATTTTATCTAACAGGTGTTATTTCAATTAAAAGCAAGTCTGTCATCATTCTTTTATGTGTTAATTTTATTTAACTATTCTGGAGTACATTTTATGCATTTTCTTCTTCTTGCAACTCCATAATTTAAGAAACAAAAATGTATGACTCTAGTATAACTCCTGTTTGTTATTACAATATGAATTACTATATAAATAAATATTCTTCTTTTACTGTATTGTTATTTAATATTCTGAAAACTTCCTCTTGGATTTAAGCCCTCAAAAAGGGATCTGTATTCTGGAGTGCATTAATTGAATGCAGTAACAATAACCATTGTCCCAAAATTCAGCCCTGTTGTCCCTGCAGATGAAATTCAACTATTTTGAAAAATGACAATGAAAGATCTAACTATTCCTCAAGTCACCAGAATATGGGCCTTATTGCAAAGCAGTAATAGAAAGTTTTTGGAACAAAACTGTTGGACTTACTTCATGGTGAAAGCTAATAGTAATATATGATGACTACCTGGGAAGGGGACCTTTTAGCCACCACAGACTGCATTCAAAAAAAGATACTTCTTTTTGTAAATATATGCATTACATTGCAATATATGTCCCTTGGGAAATCTTCCCCTCTTTTTTTAAAAGTATGCCTGCAGTAAAAAGAGGGTTGGTCTCTACCCCAGCAACGCACCCAGCACAATAAATCCCATGCTGAGAGACTGCTACACTCTCCCGGCAGAGAGGAACAGTCAGCGACTTATTTTGCTTTGACTTAGGGTTGCTTCTATTTGTGGGTACCCATTTCACAAGCTACAGTCCCAGCTGTGCAGCCCATTGCTCCTCTATCCAAAGGGGAACATGCAAAAATACAAAAGACACATCCATCATCACATAAAAGGATCCTTTTCATTTCTTCACTGTTGTATGTTATGGAAAGCAAAGAGAAACAAGCCATGGAAAACAAAAGAAAGCTGACATGTAGAACATTGCATGTCAGGGATAAAACACCACAAAGAGCCAAGGAATTGTCATCACGCTGGAATTACATCAGACTGAAACCATCTCCAGCACTATTTCACTAGATCGCCCCGTACACATCACTATTGCATAATTACCTGTCAGTCAGAAAACACTAAAAATAACAGCCAAATATCCTCGTGTTTATGGCACTCCTTCCTTCCTTTATGTGCTATGCTTTCAAGATCTGCCATGTCACATAATCCACCGGGCCGCTTCTCTTTTTTTGTGATGCAAAGATGACTTCCAGCATTTCAGTGTCCTCCCTTTCTCCCTGCGAGGCTCCAAGGAGCCCGTCTTTGATCCTTCACTGACAGAGCGCAACGCGTCAGGTAAATCCCAACGGATACAACGTCCAGAAAAGAAGAAAGCTTCTTTGTCTCGAGTTCATTCTAAAAATCAGAAATTTCTTGGCAAGAAAACATTTAAAACAGCTTAAGAATGAAACCGGGAAACGCCCACTACATCTCCCCCACTCCAAGCTGTGCCTTTATACTCAAAATTTAAAACATTCTGCACTGCGTATTCCTCCACACACGCATCGGCCATGGGCTCAGCTGGGATCCAAACCATTGGAAAGGGAGCCATTTGGGTCAAGCCCTGCCATACAGGTCCACTTTTAAACTGAAGAGAAATTTCACGATAAAAAAAAACTTTTGTCTTTTTACGGTGCAGTAGAAGATACAAAAACACACTCTGAAAAAGCCCTTCCCGCTCTCAGATTGGTGCCCTAAATAATAGGTTCAAGAGCTCATCTTTTCCACTCTGGCCCAGCCATTCCATTTGGTATTCCAAACAAATTTTGTTTTCCATTCAAAACAGAGCGGTTTTGACAGGAGCAAAGGAATATCTGCCTCTCCCGGAGCACTCGCTGGACAGGCTCTTAGCTGCTCAGCGGGTGGCTTGTGTCACGTCCCTCAGCCCTCTCTCACAACACGTTGCAGCTAAGACACATCCATCACATCACATCCTTGATAAATGTCCCTGGAGGTCGGGCTGTGTGCTCTCGATATACTGTTAAAACACCGAGTTCTTAGAGGCTTTACTGACAGAGATAAGGAGGGAAGCCAAAACTCACACCTAGCTTAGATCTACCAAAACCCATGCCAAGAAGTTTCCTCACATGCCCAGGCCTGGTGGGCTGCATGAGGGAGATAAGGCAGTTAGGTACAAGGAAGCACTTGGTTGGCACAGGAAAGAGTTGGGAGAAGAACTGCTGAAATTACATAAACTACCAAATTCCACATGGTTGGGTCAAATCCCAGCACCACTAAGGACTATTCCACAGTGAGAGAAAGAGAGCGCATACTTGCTTCTTGCAGCGCTTGGACATACATCAGTTAAGTAACACTGTCTCTCGTTCAATAATTCACACAGAAATTCACAAATGGGATTACAATTATTTTCTTTCCATGCATCTTCTCCTAGACAAATGCAAAAAGGAAAAAAAAAAAAAAAAAAAAAGGCAGGACATCAAGACATTTATTTGCTGGAAAAAATAAGATTCTTTAATTCTTCTTTTAGTACATAGGCACTTATAATAGATGGCTCTTATTTCATAAAAAGAATAGGATGAAGCTGACAGTGGTTTCCGTGCACTGCCAAGATCTCAAGAGTAACACTCCTCCAAAGCCAATAGGCATTTCTTTCCCCTAGACACATTTTAGCAGGGCTGGGTAGAGCTGCACATCTGTACACTTGCTGCACTACTGTACACTTGCTGCACATAAACATTAGTGGCCTCTTTTAGCAAATGCTTGTTCTGCTCTGCTTTTCAGTGGGTGAGCAGAACATGGGCATCTCTAAAAACTGTGCATCATTGTATGCTGTGAAGCTGCACTAGAAGCAAAACAGAAGAAAAGAGGCTACCAGGTTAGGATATTTTTTTCCTTTCCCAGCAAGGAGCCATTTCCTTGCACAGTTTCCTTTATTCTGTCCAAGACATTTGCCCAGGTCCTAAGGATCATATAGGTCCTGAACATCAGCCTAGTTCCTTCTCTGTGGTTTTGGGATAGGACAAAACGTACTAGAAAAAAAGCACCTCTTTTTCTATGCATGCGTTGCTTCCCCTGCTACCAGCATGGAGGCATTATCTAAATCTGATCCTTACGCTGTTCCATTTAAGCAGATGAAAAGTTTATGAAGGCTGGTTTATCCACACTGATAAACACACTCGGCCTGTAATCACTTCAGTGGCATCTTGCACTCACAAGGGCATAATATACAGAGAAAACAGCTACTAATGAGTATCCCTATCTCTGCATCAGAGCTACAGAAAACATTTAAACCTCTATTACTGCCATTATAATAACAATAAACAGCAGCATCACGTGAGGATACATTCCTATTATCTCCATCCATCACAAGGATGAAACATACGATGGGTCTATATTTTATCACCAGCTCCCAGTGTGAAACAGAGCAATTATTCAGCAGTGCATCATCTCCTGCCAAATCTGGAAATCTTCTCACAATATCGAGATCCAGCCTACACAACCCTTCCTGGTCAGACTTTTTTGGTCTGGGTGTTCTCATATCAGAACGACCCCATCACGGTTGAGCGGAGGGCAGCCCCAGTCCCACCGAAACACAGTCTGGAGATTCAGGTGGAAGGAAGTGGGGCAAAGGGCTGGCACGAGGGTGCTTCAGCCGCGCGCACACCAT
Source organism: Crypturellus tataupa (assembly GCA_034781795.1). Classification (NCBI taxonomy): domain Eukaryota; kingdom Metazoa; phylum Chordata; class Aves; order Tinamiformes; family Tinamidae; genus Crypturellus; species Crypturellus tataupa. Next base: position 1,295,143 of record JAWLRI010000274.1, read on the forward strand.
TCTCTGTGGAAAAAGCTCACCCCAAACTGCAAAATCCAGCAAGCGCAAACACCAGAAATGACAGGAGATTGCCCACTTGACTTGTGTCCTTCCTTAACTCTCACAGGCTTCAGTTTCAATGCTGAAAATGGACACACTTGTGCAGAAAAAAATTAAGGTGGTGCACTGGAGGAGCAAAACATTTCTCCAATCCTGTTACTGCGGTGCCTCTTTTTTCATATAAAAAAAAACATGCAAAAGCCTTTCTTCTTCTTCCCCTCCTCACAGAGCTTCCTGAAAGGATGTTTTGCATCTTCTTGTCCCAAGTTAACCCTTCAAACTTTCAAAGAACCTAAAGACACATGGTCGCAAAGCTAGAGATAGTACATACAGAGTAAAAAAAGGAAAGAAAAAAGAAGGTGGAAATGCCTAAAACATCATTTGGCAAAATAGTAGTTGAATTTGAATGGAAGTTTAAGAACTTCCCTATCTTCCAAATACCAAACTCCCTCACACATTTATAACTATCACAACATAGGAACACTACTACTCCTTTGCCAGCGACACATCACAGAGAACCCATTCAAAAACAGCCTTATTTATCTCTTTGGATTTGGCTCCCCACCTCCCAGTGAAGAAAGCTAGAAGCATTTTGCGATTTGAAATGCTTACAGAGCTGCGAAAGAATTAAATCAATGCGCGAATATCAAGGCCATGGAGTTTAAAGCAGCTGCCGCTCCACCTCAGCTCGCACCCAGATGCAGCCAGCAACGGGTAAACACGTGGCTCCCCCGGCCCTTTGATTGCAGCCTCGTGCATTCCTTCGGAGTGAGGTGGTTTGCCATTGCAGTAGCTGCGTTTTTTCCTCTCTCTTCCCAATTGTTATTTTCCGAACACAATTTTCATTGAGCATTTGACTTCAGACGTATTATTTAACCTAGTGTTTATCAAACACCTGGAAAATCACTCTCCTTTAAAAGCTTTACGGTGGAAAAGCAATTACCTTTTAAGCCACATTTCAAAGTCACTCCCCAAGAATCCTTTGGAAGCAAACCCTGGCTTTCTCTCCTGCTTAACGCCCAGTGTCACCCAGCAAGCACGTAAACCATTGCTGATCCTGTCCTTTTAAGTATAGCAACAAAACGCACACAATGAGATTTTTCGCAATCCGTGGCTATTGAGTAAATGAAACCCTTAAAATATGCTGGGAAAGGACTAGTTACAAGTATTTCTATTAATTATCGTCTTTAAATTTACAAGACTACCAGAGCCAAGTATGTCTTCAGCTTTTTCCATATCCTAAAAAAAGGGCAAATAGGAAGCCAAGGCAGTTAGATTTTAGACAACAGAAGACTAAAACTAAAGAGACCAAGCAAGAAAATACTAACTGCACTTGGACAAACACAGTCACCTTAGAATTTTTTTCACATACCACACACCATCACAACTTCAATGCAAATCTATTCTCTGAAAACCCTACTTGTTTCTCTTGTGTTCCAGCTCTTCCTTTCTACCAGGAGACACATCCAGCCACAACCTGCTTTAGCAGAGAACTGTCAGCTCAGACCTGAGCTTAACTGAGCCCTGGGCCCAAGCACCCATGTGGGGACCCAGGTGAGGTGCATCAGGGCCAATGAGGCTCATTAGCCCAGCCAGGACCAGACATTCTCTCCCAGGTGTAGGATATCCCCCTTAATTTGCCCTGGCTGCAGAAAGCTTCTCCAACTGTATCTGGGGTATAACCAAGTTAATACAGTAATAATAATACTGACTTCTTGTCTTTATATTTTCAAAAAAAAAAAAAAAAAAAGAAAGAAAGAAAAAAAAACTGTATTATGTTAAAGCATACAGAAAGTCACTGAATGTAAAAGCAGACAGACACTTCGTGCTGGAGCAGTTAGGGGAACAGAATGTGCTGTATCAACTGGCATAAATATGCCTGGGTACCTTACAAAAGCATATGTATATTACATATGACAAATTCCAAAGAGTAGGTTGTAGCAGGTGCAAAACTCAAGACCTGTTTCTGTGATTTATCAAATCTCTTTTATGGGGATTTACAAACAAAATTTAACTATAACCTGTGATTAGGTAAAGGCTAAATTCTTTTGAGTGTGCTTTACAAATGTTTAGCATTCTAATTCCTGGTTAAATCAGGAAGAAGCAGCAAAATTACCTCTGGATCGTTGGACAATACTGTCACATACTGCCAATTATCAAATATAAATATAAATTATTAAATATAAAACCACCTGACCATGAAACGTTGCATAGTATTGGATACTACTATCTTCAAATTCCCTACCAGAGTTCTCTTTTGGCAGGCATGAGTCTCATCAGGTCCCCTAAAGACAAACCAATTCAATAAAAATACATTCCATTTACCAACATTGCAACATTTACCAGAAAAATAATACTGCAGAGGACTATTAAAGTGGACTCTTATTTCACAGTTCCCAGCAGTGATAATGTAATGTTTTAGCTTTATTCTCCAGACCAGATGCTTAAGATGACGAAGATATTAGTGTTGCCTTCTGGATAAATCCATTTCTGTTACAAAAGAGTAAGACTTTTTGAAATACAGCAGGTCCCCACTTTCTCCCAAGTGACATAGGTGACAGGCGGCTTCCCATTTCCCATACCCCTACAATCCAGAAAGGTGACAACACACTCGTAAACAGGCTCTCCATGTCACATAGTGGCAGAGGTTTTCTGGGGATGCTGCTCCAACGTTATAAACACAGTCATTTGGGAAAATCTAGCTAAATCAGGTAGATTTTAAACTCTCAGACTGTATGGAAACAGAGTAGAATTGGGCTTTCTGAGCTTCAGCATCACAAAATCCTGCCTGTTTTATCAGGAAGAGCTTGCATTAAGGGAGCCCAGGAATAGAACAGCACTGCCAGACTGCTCCCACTTAAGGGACACTTTCTCATGATGGATTAAGTTTTAGGATGCTTTGGAAAGGTCTCACTTTTCGGAGGAGGGGAATGGGTGTGTTTCAATATGACATTTAAACCCCGGATTAGTTAATTTTTTTTTTTTCTGAAAAAAATCGGAGGGTGGATAAAACTCACACATCCTAGAGTAACGCAAGGACAAGAGACATGAACTTTTCTGCTCGAAGGAAGAAAGGTCTTTGGCACAGAAGGTGAAGACAAACAGTATGGAAATAATGTTAGGTCCAGTGTCATCTGGTGCCTGCCTACATGAGGAGGATTTTCACATTCATTTGTATGAAGCCTGCACTTCTGTCCAGTGGAGAGAATGCTTTTTTCTGACTAAAAGTTGGATTGTCCCGAAGCATCAGTGACTTTCACTGCATAGAATTACACCCACTTAATTGTTTTCAAACCTTAAAATAAAAGCACCTGAATAGCCCTGAGAATCACTAAGTGTGAATCCATCCAAACCACTTCCCATCATACTCCCTTTTGAGCCAGAGAAGGGATGCGCTGATCTGCGCCTCAGGCGGCCCCTGACCGAGCATGAGGCGGCTCGCCTCTTCCCCCAGCCCAGGAAGGGCTTTCCACCACACCCAGGGTTTCTCACAGGTCAACGCTTTTTCTTCCAATTATAGGCTTTGGGCAACTTGTCAAAGAAAACTGCTCTTCCCTCAGGCTGGCCTACCTCCCTGCCTCCCAAGGTCCCAAGGTCCTGCCTCTCAGTTCCTCTGCTCCAGGGACTACGGCAGGACACTGCCTGGAACCTTTACAGGGAGCACCTCAACAGGCTCCAGACAGGTTTCATAGCTGCAGGCCTTACCATGGTAACTCTCCGTCATGCAGAAACTCACCTTTGTGTAGACACTCTCAGCACTTTCAAGCTTGAGAGCTCTGTCTGGTCACTTGCAAAAACGAGGAAGAAATGTCCCTTCCTGCCCATGCTCAAGGGCACGATGGCCCTCAAATTCTCACACCTTTCTCAGATCTGACACTGTACAAGGACTGTGCTGAAAGTCACCCCTACATCCTCATATCATGAGGATATAAGGATATTCACACAGCCTTCAAATCAAATTACTATCATACAGGTTCATTATCGGAATCAAGCGCTACAGAAAATTACACAGTTGTTAAAGAAGAAACCTCTAAATGTGTTTGGGCAACAGTAACAAATTGTCCCAAACGGGGGGTTTGCAGACCTACCCTCTGCTGAAAATTAGTTTCAGCATATGCTGAAACTGGCGCACACTGCACAGAGTGACCTGCCTTTCATGTATGGTAGAAAACACTGCCAGTCAATGGAAGTCCCATAGCGTATTTCTTTTTCTGCTCCATTTTACGACTCAACAACAGTTACTGGAAATGAGACTGGAATAGTCAATTATTCATAGGTGATCTTAGCATGTTGCCCTCAAAACAATTCAGGGCACTCTTTACAACATGTCCTCTGCCTTAAGACAAGAAGCAACTCCACACCCTCATCACAGCACTGCATATCCAAATACCTCCTTGTGCTTTTCCATCTGTGATGAATTAGCTGGCTGAGGTTTATCATTTGCCATGTGCATTCCCAGCTTGTCCCTCATGACTGCCAGCCCATATTTGTTCAACTTGCTCTTGACACTCAACGATAATTGGAGTCATCTGAAACAAAAACTTTGAGCTCCCCTGATAGCCAATGGGAATCACCACTTGAGACCTACAAACCCTCTGGTAGTTATTGCATTCCTATTGAGCCATCTAACACATATTTGCCAGTATCATGTTTGGTCCCACAATACTATTTCTTCATCACCAATACATCAGGATCTTTTATGCAGCAGCCACTGTTACTACGTTTAATTACTTCAACTAGCAGCTAAAAAACCCTTGACTTCCAAGTGGTTTCTTTGTGGTCTTCAGGTTATTAACATCTTTAGTTGTGAAAAAAATTCAAAAGTATTATTCATTTGCAAAGGATCTCATTTCACATCTGTGGAATGCATAGAATTTCTGAAAGGAGGAAAAGTATTAAGCACAGATGTTCTTCCATTTATTATCCTCAAGACAATGAATATAAAATATTAGTCAGGTTTGGAAAGCTTCTTGCCAACTGTCGATCTGCAAGAAAAACCTGCAAATAATTTAGAGAAGACTGATTATAGAACTGTCTGCAATCAATGTGTCTCACTAACTAAATGCTGAAAAATTGTAGAGACACCTCAGCAAAACCTAACTAAGAGCTAATTTATGTCTCTGGTGGAAACAACTTGAGGACAGACCTCTACCATGTGAGCTAGAGAAGCAGAGACCAGATGCAGCAAAGGACTCATAGTGGTTCGGTGTGGATCAGGAGAGCTTGGGCCCACTGTGTGGAAATAAAAACAGCTGGGATCCAAGAGAGGCAGAAGCTCAGAGGATGCTGTGGTCACATCCCGCTCATAATCCATTCCTCAAAAGGCAGTCATTTATTAGGCCCCCTCTCATTCAATGACCCCAGGTCCATTAGAAGAGGGGGGAAAAGAAAGTTTGGACCCACCAAGCACTAGGGGACTCATCTGTACAATTTGTCCAAAGACTGATGACTTATGAAATACACAAATGATCTGGGAAGGTGAGACGAGAATCCTAACCTATTCCCATGTTGAAGCTCTGCTGTCTATAAAACCACAAGCCTCCTTTAGGCCAAAGAATCTGGAATTATTACTATTATTATTTTGCTCAGAGGCAACTTAAACCAAAACAAAGGAGAAAAATAAATAAAATTAATAAACTACAGTATGGACCCTAGGATGCTTTTCAGAGAGGGGACTACCTGATACTGGCTTTCCTTCAAGTATAGGAAGAAATTAAACAACCTCTTGCTCCATGAATGATCTAAATGAGGCTGCTAATGTGGAAACAGAGGCCTTTTCTCCTTCTTCCAGTTATTTTAAAGGACAGGAGCTGCCATGACTTCACTCTGTGAGGACCCTAATAATTTCTGTTTGTATCAGGAATTTTTTGAGAATGTTTATGTCTGGGTAAACCCAGCTGTGAAAAGGAAAGTCCTTTTGGGGGAGCAGGTACCACCTCTGATGGCAAAACCTACTAGCTCCATTCAGACCTATATCCCTCTTTGAACCAGTCTGCACAGACCAATGTTATACGCTCCATTTTGGGAATATCTGTCCTACAGGAAAAGCTATTCCTGAGGACCTCAGTGGAAAAATGCTTTACAAAAAGATCCTGATTTATCTTCCTTACGTGCTCAGTATTGTCAAAATGAGGATGAATATCTCAAGGCACACGGAGAAGTTAACACGAAACAGAGAAGCACCTAAAGAGGTCAGGACCCTGCAGGATCTAGTATCGGCCTAGCTATTTTTTTTCAGAGCACTTTTGAATGTTGGGTCCCAAGCCCTTTAATGGCCCTTGCCTGAGCGCTGCTGGCTGGTAGCAGCAGCAGACAGCTGTCTTTTGTGAACTGTTCCACAAAAAAAAAAGATGGAAAATATGTCAAGCCAGCTTTCTTAGAAGTTCTTTCCAAGTTTCTGAAGCACACAGCAGTTGGCATCCCTGTGAGCATTACCACCTGTAACTTCTTTCTCATTATGTCAGCGGTGGGACTGAAAGCCCAGTTGTGTATCACATTCCCTCAGAGGCATCACGTCTGGCTTTGTCTTTGTCAAATGCATGATGCCTTGGTCCCTGCCACTCCAAAAACGCAGTGGCAGCTATCAGTGCACCAAGGAAAATGGATGGCTGTAGCGGGGAATTCTGCACCTCTGGAGATGCATCTGCGCCTCATTCCTGGACAACCACATGATGCTGCTAGATTATATAATGAATCTAAATCTGCCAAGAATGAGCAAGAATCCTATAACAAAAGTAGAGACCTGTTTCACATACTAGATCAAAACGGGCTCGAATGATGGAAAGAAACTGTTTCTCAGCTGAACTTCACACATTCCAGTTGCAAAGCTTGGCAGACTGTCAAGAGACTGAGCGGAGACTCTCGTCTGGGAAATGGGAGCACCCCGTCACAGCGAACGCCGCGGCATCGCAGCTGGTAGCCAATGGCGCAGACCCCTGATTGGAATAAAGCTTTCAGCCACGCTCTAAAAATGATGGTTTCAGCGCCGGGAGACTCCAAATGTCAGCAGGATCCCGGTGGCTTCTCATCCTCGTCAGGGCTTGGTCTGGCCGCTCATCAACGGCACAAAGTTCGTGGGTCCTCCACTTAAGCAATCGCAAAAGGCAATTTTCTCTGATTTATGAACCATTATGTTCCACATTGCAGATCCCAAATGTGTGAGGATGGGCAGGAATCGTAGCTGTTTCTGGGTCGGGGAACCTGTTTTTTCCACCAGCAGCACAGCCCCTGCTAGAGCAGATGCACAGTAGATGTCTGATTCCGCAAGCTGAGCAAGGCACACGCTGTAGTCACCTCCTTGGATATCTAAATGCACGTTTATCAGCCTGTATCTTTATGCATATTCAATTTAATATAAACTGCAAACATGTTAATGCCTTGGGTCACCAATTCAAGAATGATAGTTTGTGTCATCTGAAGCAATCTAAAATAAAATGGGAATAGTTTGATCATTTTATTCCCACAGGGAGTAGCTATCTTCAGCAAGACCAGAATAGTAGCAAATGTATCTTTTGTGTTGGTTCTTTCCAAGAGTTGGACCTTTTTAACAAGTTATCCCATATTTAGGAATACAGCTGAACTTTAGTTCACAGGTGGGCTTTGTCTGGAGTAACTGAAAATAAAACTGACTTTATATTCTGCCTTAATTCAAAACTTTTGAGGAACCCTTGGAGCATTTGGATGCTGGCGCCCAAATACTCACTCTGACTCTTGATAGCAATCTATGTCTGCTAATATTGTTGCCATATTTCTGTTTTTTGGATAGCATCAGGCAGACCTACTGATCTTACCAGCTTCTGTTTGAAGCCCTGTGTTACACTTATGGTAAAAAACGGGCAGTGTCAAACTGCGAGTCTGTTTTCTCCTTCTGTGGAGATAAATAAATATGCATGGAGGTGAGGAGGAGATTGCCGCTGTAGTTCCCTTCTGGAGTGCAAGCACACTGAGTACGAGCAGCCAGTCCTCAGCACAGCTCATGCACAAGAGTTTCAGAACACAGTCCGGATCCTTGGTCGATCCTCTTCAAAAATCTGCATATAATCAAGCACAGTTCAGCATATTTGCATGGCAGAACACCTGCATGCACAAAAACAAGGGAGCAATCACTAAGATAGGTAGAGACACTGACCACACCTATGACTTGAGAGAGTAAATAGGTTGTTTCGGTTTTAAACGATTCAGAAGACCAGATGCACTCAGTTTTCATCTATGTGAAATAAGTATTTCATTATATTTAGTGCGCAGTTCACTTGCCTTTCTCACGTGATACTAAAACTCTCTGAAGCTAAGCGAGTCACTCGCTGAATGTCACTTCTGGAGCCTGAACCCTCAGTTTTATCTCCAACAAATCTCCCATTACGACTAATTCATTACAATTGAGGGCTCAATCCCTTAATTATTCAAATAAAGCCTATTTTTTTCTCTTATACTTGTAAAAAATGTCTAAAACCAGACTCTGTGCTGTTTAAAAGTTGTCAAACTAATTTCTTTTAAACTTAATTGAAGAAAATAATGATTTGCACACCTTCATGGGGAATTTGTATTGGGACACCCAGTTGAGCGTGAAGCCTCATGTCCAAAATACAATCCCCCCAAAATATGGGCACATAATGGAAGCACTGATACTTCTCTAATGATGACAGTGCCAAGGTAATAAAAGCTAACACCACAATGGTACCGCTTTAAACCAAAAATATACAGAAATAAACAAATAAGAACACGTTGAAAAATTATACAGAAACTCTGTTAAACATTTTAAAAGGTAATAAAAATGCCTTTGGCCTGTTAAATGCACTCTACTGACTGCATGAACAAGTGCCAAAAAGTGTCAAAGCTTTTGCAAAGAAAAAGAAATTAGAGAAGAAAGCCCAAGAACTTGGTGGTGTATGTCCTTGTTGAATAATTAAATGAATGTGCTGGGCATAACCCTGGAAAAAGTATATAGGCAGTTTCATCTTACAGAAACACACATACACACATACAAATACTCTCACAAATATAAATGTCTGCATGTGTATGTGTATATATATATATATTTACATATGCATGCATATATGTATGTATTTGATATGCATGTAGACACACGCATACACTTTATATCGGCGGTAATACCTACATGATAGTTTCACAGGGATAGAATATGAATCTCAGAAACAACGTTAGAAAGATTTTTTTTTTTCCTCAGAGATAGTGCTAAAAAAATGTTGTGTGTTTTTCCATCCATATTAACATCTTGTGCAGTGGATTCTCAAGGTGAAATCCTAACCCGAGAGTTGACTGTTAAAATTACCCCTCTCGCAAATTCTTTGACAGAATTAAACCTTATATCCAAGCCGTGCTATCAGTCCCAGTCCCAGTTCTGCGCTCTGCCCTATGTATCACCAAACAAATCATAGTGCTTTCATTTATGATCTTATTCCAGCTCCCATTACACAGAATCCCTAAAAAAATTAGGTTGGAAGACATTCCTGGAGGGCATTTAATCCCCTCTATTGCCCAGAGCAGGGCCAGCTGCGAAGTCAGACCCCTTTGCTAAGCTGAACTCTGAAAATTCCCAAGCACAGAGGCTGTGCTGCTTGCCCAGTCTCACAGGGAATTTTTTTAGCATTTTTTTTTTCCTTACATTTGGTTGCATCCACCCCCGAAGCCGCCTTTGCTCCAGGCTGAGCACAACTTCCCCTTGCTTCCTGGGACAGACGTTCTTGCCTCTCTGGTCGGTTTTGGGTATCTCTGCAGAGGAGAAAGGAAATTTGATGCCTTGCTAGGAAAACCTAAGGGCGAAAGAAGATTTCTGGATTTTTAAATCAAGATTTTTCACTTGATTATTGGAAACACCCAGTAGAAAGAATGGGAAGTCGGTGGGGCGGGACTCCTCCCTTGTCTGTGCGCGCTCCCTTTGTGCGAGGGCGGTAATTTAATCTATTTACAGTGACCTCGCGAGTGGCCCCTGGAACGCGTCACCATAACCTTAGGATGGATCTATGGAAAACATGCTTGAAAAATTCATAGCTAACCAGATGACAAAAGGTTTGGCTTCCTGTTTGGGCCAGATGGAAGAGATTTTGCTTGAAGCCCATGTAGTCTGATTTTCTTGTGTTCAAACCCAAAGCAGCTGAGTTCTAAGTGACTTGGAATCACTAAATACTTGGCTGATTTTTCCTTTTAACTAAGTTCATTTTTCCCTTTGAAAAATGGGAAGCATTGAAATTACTTATCTTTCAGCTGCTAGGCTAATGTGTGGCACATTACCTTTGTGGAGCTTTCAGTGAACATTAGTACGTACAGCCACATTTGGGGTGCAACATAAGATATATGCATACACAGAGGCAAGAATATATGCTCTTCCTTTTGCTTATTCTAACAGATTTCACTAAGCAAAATAGTATTTTACTGAGGAATTTGGAATATTATGAATGGCACAAGTGTAAGATTTCTCATTCAGCCTCTTACATGTCTTTTTCTTCAGGTATATTATTGGAAACCTGTATTGGCACTAATATTACAAACATCAGAAAGAATCCTCTTCTGAGGATTGATGGCACAGATTTCATCTTATCAGCCAAACTGAGTATAAAAACAAATCAAGATAAATGTTAAGAATGTCACAGAGCCTGTCTGGCAGCTGGCATGAGTCCTAGGTGGGATGAATGAGGTGGTCCCAGAATCATTCCATATCAGTCCTTCCCCTTTAGCAATAACTGCAGAGCCCTTAATGTTTATTCTGCACAGTGTTTTATCAACAATACGCAGAACCCCATACACTAAGCTGACATAGTTCACACTGCTCCGTTACTTCCTTTGCCAACCTACCCAGACATTAACTGCTCTTGTGTTTCGTCATTTATTTAACTTCCACATTTTGTAATATTTTCATTCACACCTAAAATCATAGAAGGCTATTAATGAAATGGAAGGGGGGTTTGATATGGCATTTTCACCAACATTTCCTGGAAATTTTGTAAAATACATGAAGCTAAGCCCTTGCTTGCCATTAAGAAAAGTATCTTTTGCACACAATCACAAACACGTAATGCCTTGCCTAAAAGTGTGACTACTATGTTCTTCTAGTTGTTTAATTTGAAGACTGCAAAATCTATCCGGACAACCTGATTTCCTGATTAAATAAAAAATTTTTAAGTATGCCACAGTAAAACTTGTCAGGGCAAATCAAGGTCTTAGCAAACCCATGAGATGTACTCCTTAAGATATACAATCTCCCACTACATTCGCTCGAAAGCCAGGGAACTATATGTCAAAAAACAGGCCCAATCTCAGCTCTAATACTCCATTTTTTCCCCTACTTAGTTTTCTAGCAGTTTTCAGGCTATTCTGATATTGTAGACAAAGATTTTAATTTCCACCCTTTATATTATGACAGACCTAATCATCTGTAGCAATTAGGAATAGACTGCTATGTTTTCTGGGTGCCTCTAACACCGTTTTCTGTTTCTCCCGAGTGATAGTAGAAAAGGCCCTGACTAGGATCATGAAACTTCTTCTGGGCAGTAGAGCACTTTGTAGGAACGGTCCTACTAGCTGGCTATTTTTATTTCTTGGCATCACTAGATGGCTGGAAAAATGCCTTGAAAATTGAGTCCAGGCACATTGACTTCAGAAATTGTTATATATTAACCAGAAATTTCCTCTTTCCCCACCTACTTTTAAAATTTTTAAAAGCGGAATATATTGAAACATGTAGAGAACTGTAAAACAGCCAAGTGGACTTGCATAAAGCTCACTGAAATGATCCCCTTTTGTGGTGAAATAAATCCATGGAAATATCAGCTAGGAAAGAGGATATCCAAAGCAAGTGACTGTGAGCTGCTAGTTAAAACTGAAGTGTGATATCCCCTTCAACTCCCATTTCGCCATTCGTGAATAACCGACGGCGATTTCCAAATAAAGACCTTTTCTCCATTAATCAGTTTGCTTTCAGAAAGACTCCCACCTCATGCATTTGATTTTCCGTCCTCGACGGGGGCGGGAGGGAAAAAGGAAAGTCATCCCTGTCCTCGGATCAACCCAGGCGCCTCGCTGATGGGCCCGTTCGTCGGTCGGCGCGTGTAGATGCAGCCGCTTTGCGTTGGGTACGGAGCATCTCCCGGGAGAGGCGATGAGTGTTCAGGCACACACGGGCAGGTCTCATTCCTCTGTCAAATCCTTGCCCCCTGCGTTTTACAGCCCAGCAGCACTTGTCTGAGCTGAGGGAGTCTGTGGCGTGCCTTCAAGTTGAGGATACAGTTAGAAACAGCATCCGGAGCACAAACATACTCACATCTGCTGCAAGTACAGAGTTAGAATGATATTTCTGGGAACTCTCATTACCATTTGCTGCCACCTATTCCAAGAAAACTCCCCAAATGGTACCTGTTGTCCACAAGGAGGTACCAGGCTGTAAGCCACAGATGCACTATCCTTGTCTGCTTTTTGGGCAAGGTGTCTTTCACCTAGACTGGTGGGGTAGAGGGTTAGCTCCTGTGCGTCCAGAGCCAAGGATGCAGCCAAGCACTGAAAATGGGGTCAAAAGATTCATTAAATGATGGTTATCACCAATTTTAGCTACTTCTATAGTTGTGAGCTCTCAGCGAGGTGTGGGAATGTACCAGAAATACAACAAGATTTAGGTTTCATAGGTCTTCATCGCCTACGGATGTTGTGAACTGGTGGCTACATATTCAAAATCTAAGGGACTGGACATGTTCATCTCCCCCATAGATATCCTCTGCAGGCCAGGGCTGAGCATGAACAGATCCAAACGAATGAGCAATGCAGCAGGCATTTCAGCTGCTTCCCAGCAATCTCTCCCAAGCTCGGATTTGATTAATCATATCAAAGCCTCACCTACACTTTGGTTCCTATTTTTATTTCCCCCCACTATATTAGCTTCAGGTTTCACTGTGGTGTTCATTTTTTAATTAAAGACTTTGACATTTAGAAGCAATTTTATATTTCCTCCTCTGGCAGTGTCCAAAGGAGGACTACACAGATGGACAAATAATCATATCGAGATCTGAGGTGACGCTTCCCTTCATCTCAGTCCACTTGGATAAACTCACGCCACATGCCAGCACGAACTATGCTTGTAACAAGGGCTGTAAATCCCTGCTGAAACTTATTTGGGAAGGGTAATTTTGGCTATGCATAAGTGCCATACATTAAATATACTACAGGTGAAATCTGCTGGGAAGGGCTCTGACATTTATGAGTTACACAGACAGGCTGGGTTAGAGAGGTTACAAATTCTGAGAGAATGTAATTGAATGCAACTTGAAATGGCAATTTTATCCCTAGCCTTAAAAAAAAGAAAAAACAAATCTTCCCAATTCTATGGTTCTTGTTTTTTCTAAAAAAAGTCTAGAGCCACTGCAATTCAGTTATTTCACTTCAGCACTTCCCAGCTATTCTCTGTTCAAATGAGCTGTAACATTATCTCATTACTTCAGACATTTGCAAAGTTGGGAGAGCACCTGCAAGGAGAGCTACGTAACGACCCCAACATCACGATCTCCTCTCTGTGCGCAGAGCTCCGTGCCACCGTGCTAGATTCCTTTGCAAACCTTTTATTTCTCACTGAGCTCCGGTGGATTGGGGGCACCCGAGACTTGCTTGTAAAACTGCAGGATACGTGTTTCTAGCGCGTGGTGAAATTCTCATGAGGGGTTTCAAAACCTATAGCCAAATCGCCCACGTGAAGGTGGTCTACCCTAAGTCCCACAGGTAGATGGCTGCCTGGCACTACCTGGATACAGCCTGCTTTGAAGTTTTCTTGGCCGCATTGCCCAACTCTTTGGGCATTCTGGTGCTCTAGAACACCCAAAGTCAGTATCTTCAGGGGTATTTGTTTCACATTTAAGGGGAAGTGTTTGCTCAAGGGCTTTCCAGGGGCTGATAACAGTGTTCTGAGCCAGAGTTCTGCCACCTTCAGCCCCTGCCTTATTCCAGCGGTCTTCTTCCTGTGTCCAGACCCAAAGCCGTGTACACATTTACCCTACAGATTACTGTAACTGGGCACCTCTGTCCAGAGCCAAAGACCAAGGAGAGAAGGATCACAGGTTGCAACACTTCTGCATTTTACATTCATCATCTCTAATGCTGAAGGATCTCAAGTGTTTCTGTTCTTTGCAGACATTTGCACAACATTATCCACATGATAATCACAATAAAAACAAGATAATTGAAGCCAGAGTGATGGGAAATAATGCAAAATAAAAGTTTGCTTAACATCTCTAGTTAATTTCTCTTGTGAGAAAAGCAAAGCTAAAGCTTCCATCTAAGCCATTGGAAAAAAAAGAAGAAAATGCAAAATAAATAGCTTGCTTCATCTCAAAGCAATCTCCTCTTTCATCTTGTTTTGATCAAACTGCCAGCACCACTTTTTCTCCAGGATCATCGGTTCCTTCTCCATTGCTATGTGCTCCCTTTCATGCATCTCCTTCTTGCCAACTATTAAGAGTCTTGTAACGTATCAGGATGGTTTTTATTAAATTAACTGCAACTCCTTTCCTTACTTAAGTCCATATTTAGAACTTCTGCTTGCAAGAAGGGCTGTGTAGTTGGCCTCTTCTCCATCTACCCAAGCTTTGCTTTAGCTTTTCATGTCCAGGACTTGAATACAAATATCTGTAATGAGCTCACCCAAAATCTCTGATCAAATTCAAGCCAATGTCATTTCTGCTCATAATAAGGTGGCAGCACTTACCGGTGGTAGGTAGGCTCCTCACTCCACTCACTGCAAGTTTTGGATAGATTCTCTATGCTGGGACAGAGACGGACAACCCCCAAAGAAAGATGATGAATCACAGGCAGAAATCATTGTTTTAAAAAAAAAAAGTAATTATTTAAAGACGTCAACCTATGTGTAATGAGCAAGTGAAAAGAGCTTCTTACTGTGGGCATCCTAGGCTCATCAAACACAATTATATGACCAAGGTCATCGCTTCCCTTTCACAAGCTGTCATCATCCTAGAAGCGTTTCTCTGGGAAAAGTCGTCAGCTTTGCATTAGTTGAAACGCGTTGTTGAAATCCAAGTCAACAGGTCGATTCTGGCTCAGGAAGCAACCCTGGCAAAGCTCTGGCTCCCACACTGCTTCGTGACAAAGTCGCCTCCTGAAAAATCAGAAGAAGCAGGTGAAGGATTTTCCAGTGTTAACCCTCGCTGTGCTCCGCTCCTCGGGCATCCCCAACACTTGGCCTCCAGGTGGTTGAAATAGCCAAGACCTAGGGGACCGCAGCAGCAGTTTGTGCAGATAGAAAATACCCGCAAGGCCCCTCAGTAAGAGTCAGAGCAGATCTTGGCTGCAGGACACAGCTCTTCTGGCCCACTCCTCCCTTCCCACCCAACAGCAAACACTGCTGTAGCTGGTAGCGCTGAGGAGGGGGAAGACCAGAGAGATGCCAGATGGAGGAGAAGTGCAAAGCAGCTCTGCTCTGCAGCAAAACCGCCAAGCCGCGTGGCAGCCTGGAAAGCAGCTCTGCAGCTCCTCGTGCAATCACTCATCCCCAGATGACAGAGAGAAGAATATGAGACCCGTGCAACGGAGTAGCAGGGGATGAAGCACATAATCCGCATACCAGAACAAGCGAGGGATTTGTTTAACCGTGAGCTGTGGCAACCGGCTTCCAGAAACCCATCTGCTCCCCGAGCAGCTGGATCCACTCGCACTGGGCACGTGACGCAGCCCAGACGGGCGCTGCTCCTCCTCCTCTGCGCTGCATGTCAAATTGCACACCACAAGAGACAAAAAACCTTAAGATGAAGGTTTTGAGGTGTCAGCTGAGTTTTTTCCACTCCATTTTATCCACCAGTTGTTACAGTCCCATGGCCGAGGGTGACTCTTACACATGCAGAGCGGCTCCGCACGGCGTCTCCACAGCAGCTTTAGCAGAGGTGGCCGTGCCAGGAGGAGCAAAGGGCAGAAGGGAAAACGCTGCTACCAGCAGCTGTCTGAAGAAGCCAGTGCAGTGCGGGGATTCCTGCCTGCTCCGTTCTGCAAACCGCCACCTGGAACAAGTTGGAGTCTCCTCTCAATACCCTCCCTGAAAAACACATAGTTTATTACTACTTGGGCTCACGCGCATATTGATGGAGCTTGTTCACACCTGCAGTCAGCAGTGATCAGTGCCCACTGTATGCACAAGGCTGAGGTGCTTGTTTCTTTCTTTTTTCTTATAAGCAAACAAATAAACACCCACAAAATTAACTGAACCTACCTTAAAGGCTTTTAAGCATCACATCCTTTCCCAGAATACCAGCTCATTACAGCACTGTAAAAATATAAAAGCCTATTCTTTACAAGGCTAAACTATATATCAAAATATATTTGACAATATAGATCGTATCCTATGAAGAAATGTGTTGAAAGCTGGAGAACAGGAATCAGCTGTGATTACTAATGGTGGCTTCGGGCTCCAAGAACAAACTAGCAGCACCTTTAATTTCCAGGGACAGGAAACTATGTGCATTAACTATTTTTTTTTTTTTTTTTTAACAAATGAAACGATATTAAGTAATTTAAATTACTCCAGACTAATTAACAACATATAGGTAGTACAGCATTATCTACAGAATACCTTAAATAGCCACATTACCTGCAAGCCTCTCTCTCCCTCCGAAAGGTGGTGTTCCAACTACTGCACGTTGCATCATGTTCCCAATGAAAACCCTCCATTCCATGGCCACCATCTGGTTGCCACATCCAATATCCCCTCTGGATATCACAATTCACAACTATTAATTGTCAATGAGCAGAGAAATACAAGACATAGCTCATTCTCCTGCTACTATTAAGATGATATTATGAAATGTATAACAATTTTTTCAGAGACTTCATAATGGACAAAGTTAAAGGAAGACCCAGGTCTTTGGAGCATCATGGATTTCACTAAGCCACAGAGCCCCCTCAGGAACTGATCCACAGCAAGACATCACGTAGATGCAGCTGGAAATAAACAAACAGGCAAACAAACAAAAGAGGAAACCACCAAAGAATAACATCTGCCCAAATTTTCTAGAGGGAGTTTTCTAGCTAACGGAGGTGCATTCAATTAAAAGTGATTAAAAACAAACAGTCAATCTGCTATGGATTAGGGAAAATACACAAAGAAAAAAGGAAGAATATGTGAGATTTAAAGACAGATTGCAGTCTTATTGTAGCAATTGTTTTATTTCCATGGAAATGGAAATACACATGGAAGTATTTTGGCCGACAGTAGCTCTCTACTGATCAGCAAAGTTCATCTTTTGTGCAGAGCCAAACTATTTGTCAATTTATCATCCGTTTTATTTTGAGAGAATACTAATTCAAATATTTGATAAGAATAAAACAATTACATGTGGAAGGGCATAACGATTCAACTAAACTTCATCAGAGGTTTAGCAAGGAGCCACAGCAGGCAGATAAGTATCATGGAGAGGTTTTCCCTTTCCTATTGGATGTTATTTCCAGTTTGCTTGGAGAGACTGCTAAGATCACATTTGGGAGATGAAATACACTGCTATAAAGCACCATGGTTTCTTTTAATGATGCCAGAAGGACCTTCGTCTGGGGACTGGGGTACTCTGCTGCTTCGTCACCTATCAAACCATAGCATTCCTTTAAGAAGATTTATGGGGCTAATGTAAATCCTGTTAAAAGCAATGAGGCACATCCTCAGTTTAATTCTGATCCCAGGGAATGGGCAAACACAAGTATAAAGCTACCGTGGCTTTGATACCGCAGTTATTTTTAATTCAGCGGGGAAGAAGCTGCAATCAGTGAGGCGGTATCTGCTTAGGTCATCCATGAATCTGACCCTACGCACATATTTATGCACTTTCCTGTGGCCTGATGGGTTTCAAGGGAAGGTGAGAGTTTATGCGGGGTGTAATAGCCACTCCGGTCCGAGGGCTGAAGTTCTCTCTCCAGCGGAAACTTCTGGGTGGGAAAACTCGACACTTCGGAAAGCTTGCCAAAGGTTAGCGCGAGTTTATATTTACCGAAGGAACGTTTGACATTTCATTGATGCATCGCAAAGAGAAACCAAGGACACACCGGACGGGATTATCTCGCGCTGAGACTCTTTAAAACAAACACCGGGGCTGCCCGGTTGCAAGGGAAAGCGCCGTCGAGACACGAGCGCCGAAAAGGAAATCGCCGCAGCTCCCTGGAAGTGTGAGCCCTGCTCCGGGCACAATGACACAACCCACGCCTGAAACCCTCTGAGAAGAAAGGCAGTCAGCTATTTTTAGAGAGTTGAAAATAACTCTAGGGCAAATGCACACGTATTTTATTACAACCTGCACTCCTCACCATCTTAAATATTTTGAAAAAGATCTTAGGGAAGGTATTGCTCCAAATCAGCTATCTCCAAGTTTTACCATGGTGACTTTACATTTCAGAGACATTTTTACTATTTTGCTTGCACTCCCTCTTATTACAGCAAGCCTTTCCGAAGCAAATAAAAACCTATTCCTTCATGGGACTATTAGCAACAGACAGTAGTTTCCTATCCCCGACCTGCCGCAACCTGTGCCAGCTTTGGGCTCACCACAGAGATGAGATCCCTGCCCTGTTTGCCAGTCATCAGAACGTGCTTCCTATCTAGGCCAACTTCAACTTTCAGGAAACGTTAATAAGAGAGAGTCCTTTAGGAGCAGCAACAATGCACAGTATAAAAGCTCATTTTAAGACCAGTTCATAAAATTACTGGCTATAGTATGTGCTATGCACAAAGTTGAAACTCAAGGCCGCGAGCAGCAAACGAGAGATTATAAATCAGCTGTTGTTTTTTCTGTCTGGGAAAAGCAATTCTTTAATTGGTTTAGAAACACAGCAAGGTATTTTGTTTTATAAATTCAAGAAAAAAAGCATTCTACTCTTGAGCCTTCTGCCTGGGCAGCTCTTTCTCCTCTCTCTCTTCCTCTTTTAAATTTTAAATACTGCATAGGAACCATTTGCTTCTGAGGTTCCCATAGTTAGGACCAAACCCTTCTCAGAGGAATTTTGGCACCTTATTAATTAGTCGCTTATGAGAAGGAGCTGCACTCTTTCAGTGACTCCTATTTTGCCATCAGTAAAGTGTGATCCCATAATAAATTTCCATCAAGCAAACTATTTCTGGTAATTCCCCCTAATTAACACCAGACTGCTAATAATAAATTAGGACCTACGTGTTTCTGATATAACCAAGATCTTGTCTGAGCACAAGATATTAGCCAATGTCCCAAGAAAGTAAAACTCAAGCTTAAATTAAGGCTTTGCTGGTAAAAGGATTTATTTGCAATTTTGTGAGAAGCTCTTTGAAGATCTCATGCAGGGCATTCTGACCAGCAAACATCTTGAGTGACAGAGAGGTTTGTTCTGGGCTGAGCGGTGAAAGTGGATTTATTGTGAAAACACACTGTTGAGCTTTAAGCCTATAAATCTTGCATGGGATTACAGTGTCTTAATGAATGACTGACAGATCTCTTATTTTTGTCGGCGCATTTTAATGTTACATGACGTTGTGATTGATAGAAACCAAACTTTTGCCATTAAAGTGTCAAGCGTGAACTTGATGCTCTTAAAAGTTTGGCTTCTGGAGCTTAATATACTGTTTGCAAATAGACTTGCATTTGTCTCATTCATAGCCTAAACACAGGAGGGGAGGCAAATTTTCTGTAAAGTTGCTTCTAGGTTTTATAGAGCTCTGTGCAGTGTTGCCCTTGTATAAACACAGGTAGAAAACAGCAGGGCATTTGCCTGCTTAGAAGGTATTTGGCTAAGGAGGACCTTAGGAGGCTGCCGTTATGGTGACATATTTGACCATGCTGCAATAGGCTGTTAAGTGTCCCTTGGTGACAGTGGACGATGGCTTGTGCCACAGCGAGGCACAGCAGTGGATACTCACCACAGCAGGTGGCATTGCCTTTGCCTAGGGCGAACATTGAACACGCCTGAAGAAATCTTGCAAAGTATTCTAGACGGGCAATTAAATGAAATAAAGATACCAGAAAGTGATTGGCCTACATTAAGTTACGCGTTCCACAGGGCCTAATTTCCATTATTTCCATTTCTCATCGCATCTTACGGAAAGATGCAGGATTAGAGACTCGCTAAGGCTGGAAGGTGCCTCTGGCAAAAAACACTCAAGAAAAATATTCTGAAGATCCAGCAACACAGCTACACAAACATTTACTCATCAGCACTACAGTACTGTAGTCATTCAGTGACTAGGGTTCAGAAAACAACAACAACAAGAACAAAAAAACTAACGCAGAGCAACTGAGAACAGAAAACGTGCTTTTTAAAATTTTTTTTTATTAAATTTGCAAATGTGAACAGGCAAACCTTGAAACCAAAGAATTTTGAATGCAAGCAAGCAAATTATCCATAACAGCTGTTGAATAAAACAAAAGGAAGTCATGGATATTCAAACCACTAATCTGTGAACAGAAGCAGTTCCCTTTCCTTCTGATTCTTGTTTGCAAATCCGTTCATGACTGGAAGATGCAAGTAGCTACATTAAAAAATAAACAACCACCACCCCACTCTTCCCGCAAAAACCAGCAAGAAGTAGACACCTGAACAGAACATCACATCACATACTGAATCATGACTCAATTTTTGCTCTTAAGTAAGTTTATTGCATTGTTATATTAAGCATTTGTCCTATTTACACAAAATTCTGAATTATTTAGTTAAAATATACTGAAATTGTCTTCATGATTCTGTTAATCACTTACAAAGACCTTCTACCCGCCAACAGAGTCAAAACCAATCATCTTACAGGCAGCGTTCTGGAAGAGAAAGTAACTTCTGAATGAAAATGCATGCAAAAAAACTACAGTAATAATGTTATTGATATGTTTCTCCCTTTCTGAAAGAAGGGACTAAGCCTAGTGTTCCCTCAAAACAACAATATGATAAAACTGTCACAGGAAAAATAGTTGGGAATCTTATGAAAATCCCAAATGATAAGCCCAAAATAATAATTTTCGCTATGTCAAGTCTGCAGTCAAAGATATATGTGCATATATACACATGACTCAATATACACATACATATAGGTATTTGTGTATACAGAAGATATGTATATATAAATACACACACCTCCCCCCCTCTAAACATCCAAGGGGTTAATATGCAGGCTTACAAATAAATCAAAATACAAAGATACCAGCATGAAACAATCCTAATGAGAAAAAAGAAATAAATACTCAGTGAGATACATGGCATTATTATAAAGTGCTCTACTAAAAAATCTCACTTATTAAAATAACAACAAACATTATGTTCCTTTTCCTTTTAGTTCATTTATATAATTTGGTAGAGCCATTAAATATTCATTATGTATCAGAAATTCCTTTTCTAACTTTAAACAACTAGACCAAGCAGAACTTACAAGGCAAAGCAGCTACACGAAGCAGTACTACTTGAGCCATTCAGGCCTTTGTCCTCAAATCCATTAACATTTGCAGAACTCTGAGTTCTAGAGAATATAGATTGATTAATAAGTGTAATTTCAATAAAGTTTAAGATGACAAAATTTACATTTAACTTTAAAGACGCGGGCAAACATTGTGTCTGTTGAAGAGTTTCCATCCTACTTTAAAATGGCACGGTTTGAGTTACAGAAATTACTGATTGTTTTGTCCTGGACATTCCCTTCCTCTTTGCTTGTGCATGAGCAATGTAGCTCCACTGAAACCTGGTATTTGAGTCTCATTTCTCCACAACCTGCTAACTTCCCAAGCAACCTGACTCACATCACCCTATTTTGCCCAGCCTGCCTCTATCCTGCCGGTTTGCAGCCAAATCCACATCTACAAGTGCATGTAAACATCTTGTAACTGCTTCTTCCATACTATCAGAAGTTAAAAGAGAAGGGTGGTAGCATTGAAGAAAAACAACTTAGGAAAGTTTCAGGAAATAAACTGAAACAGCGTTTTGCGTTGATCTAGCTCACTGAATGAATATCAGTGTGACACTCAGAGAGCTGCAGAAGCAGCAGAGTGCATAAGGACAGTATTGTCCCCTTGCGAGAACCAAGGGACACTCAGCAACATGTTGTGTTATTCAACAATACATTCCTTACTTCTGGAGGAAAAGAGAGCAAAACTAAGCTAATAAAAGCTGCAACAGCAGAGCTAGAAAGTAAGTTTTTAGTACACTGACTGGCGAGCCACCAATATACATATTCATAAAGATAAAGAATGTACTGAGAGAAGAACAACGTCCTCAGCTGCACTTGAGAAGGTTCCCTCATTGGACACCAAAGCCTCACATTCTGGGTAGACAACTCTGTTGCGTGCAGATTCAACACAACTTCCCCTTTCCAAGGCACTTATCGCTATCTAAAACCTGAACTGTGAACGCAGGCACATGAACTCCCCACTCCCTCACATCGAAGATCTGATCTGACATTTGCTTCCTGCCAAACACACTTTCAGCAGCACTTTTTTGGTTACTAGTCTGGTAGCATGCACTATGATTTAAAGTGTGTCCCATCTACATTTTCTTCCAAGTGGCATCTTTTAAATTATTCTGGTTCACTTGAAAAAGGTAAACTATTTCCTTCCCTGAAAAGCTTTACAAAAGTCTCAGTACTTCGTAGACCCAGAGATGCAACTGCCAAAGGCACAGGTAGGTATAGCTGTGCAGGAGGCCTGATGAATATGAGCAACAGACAAAAATGCCAGTTACTGAACTCTGTTCCATCTAACCTTACCACTGCTTTGAGTTCTTTTCATGAAAAGCTTCAATCCTTCTAGAAGGACAACCCTTTCTAGAAGAAAAATCAGCACAAAAAAGTGACCTGGATAACTGAAACCAACCCCCTATTTTTTCTGTTTGTTTGTCTGAAAAGCAGCAAACCTCAAATTTCTAATATCAGGTTTGTATTTTCATAAAAGTTTCCCCCTTCTAATATTGAAGCAGATACAAATATGGCCACAAACTCATGAAGCCAATACAGTAATATCCCACGTAGGGAGGTAAAGGCACTCTAATAGTTTGGCTTGAGTGTGTGAAACCTTTTGTGAAGCAAAACCCTAACTGATAAGCACTCTAAAGATCAGTGTATAAATCCCTAAAGTTTCCATAATTCTCTTGCATTTTTAGAAAAAAACGTATATAAATACTTCTAACATATTATTGAGCACGGATGTTTTAACTTTCCTTTCAGTACACCTGCTAAACAAGATGTGCTCCCAGCATCAGATGTTGACAGCGTGGGCATGTTTCTTGCACAGTGGCTTGTCCTTCTTGGAGAAGAAAGTCTGGCCCTCCAAACTGTCAGAACACACCTGAAACGGGATTGAAAAGAAAATGTGAACCAATCCAGAAGGACGCATCGCAGGACACATTATTCAGAATGTCAGATCACGGTACGTACAAATATATTCAAAAAATAGGAGTTATCATCCTTATCTCAGCTTTATTCTTTGAGATAAAACAAACAGCTGATGTAAGTATAGTCTTCTCCTTTTTATGCCAATAAGTTCTTAACTGGGAGCAGAGTTAGACCACCATTTGAAAAACATTCCATCTTTAGGGTTGTTCTTTTTTCTTGGTCATAGATAGGAGCAGATGATGGGTTGATTACGGCACCATTGCATCAAAAGCACTCTTGCCATTTTAGAAATACAACATTTATTCCTTTACGGCCTGAAAAGCTTGCTCCGATGAAGTAAATGCCATGGGTTAGATGCTGGGACATGTGGCTGGGATTCAGCCAAAGCATCTGGACTGGAATCAAAAGCTCAGAAGAGTAACACACCTCCTCAAAAAGGCTGGGAAAAGGGTTTTGCTTGGGAGGACTCTTTCGGCTTAGGAAAACTCAAAGACACGTCCCGTAGCATTCAGGCTAGCACAAGCCCAGCTACCAGGGAGGGGCCGAAAGCACGGAAGGGCGTTACTTACGGAGCACACGAAGCACGTGTCATGCCAAATGTGGCCTAGGGCTTCAAGAAAGCGGTCGCCAGCTTCGATGGGGAATTCACAGCCCTTGCACATGGTACCGAAGAGAGCGTAGTAATCTGCACCAAACAGACACAGATTGTTAGTGTGAAGCACAAACAGAAAAGGAGAATGGTTACATTGCTTCTCCCTAAACAGCACTCGCTTTGCACTTGTACTGTCAAGCTTTCTAATACCTGGGACAAACAGGGAAATATCGAGTACCCTATTTCACACTCTTCCCCTTCCTTATGCTTTCCACCTAGCACTGCTTCCATCTTCTCGGTGCTTCATTTCTTGGGATCCCCGAGATCATCTGGTTTTGATCCTAAACTGCGTCTAATTTGTATCGAGTCAGACGTGTTTCCAGTCTCTGGAGTTTATTATATGGATTTTTCTCAAAACAGAGGCTTTAACAACAGTATTTACTGCACTTAAGTATCAGTAGGGTGTCAGGATGGTTGCTGGCAATTGGTATCACTAATAAGTATTCAGGTCGTTCCTTTTCAGGCACGGATTTTCTTGGGATTAGCCCATAGACGTGCCACACAGGTGCTGTCATGTAACGATGTCTTCTTAAGATGCTTTACAAAGTGACAACCAAAGCAAAGCTTTGGAGTACATCCCTTGCAAAAGCACTCCAGCATCGGCAGAGAAATTAGATGTTGAAGTCACTAGATGTTGAGGAACCTTATAAGCAGCATCAAGCAGAGCACAGGTAGGTTTTGTTTCTCTCCTCTATCGTATGGACTTGCTATAGTGCTGATGCTTACTGCAACACAGCCAGCAGAGGCTTAGCATGTGTCAAGCACACAAGAGTCCTGCTTTGAGTTAGCAAAACAGTGTTTTACATGACAACCTCCAAGAACATCACCATAAGAGGCACCTAAGCAGGCCTGGGAACACTCCTCAAAGCAAAGCCCTGGATGGCTAGCAGGGGCAAGAATCACCTTCGTCCTCCACTTTCATAACCCATGCTACTGGCACAGATTTGCAAATGTTTAAGCAAAAGAGAAGTGGTAAAGAATGTCAAACTGGTGGAGCATCTCTGCCCCAAGCCCCTGAAGAGCACGGTCACAGGATCACACTGCTGCAGCTCTTTCTATCCATGTTCATTTATGCAGAATCTTTTACTGTTATTTTCCTGGTGCCAGCAGTCGAAACCATTTTTAACTTCAGGCCTCAGTAGGTGTTGATAAGTTTATTGGCTTTTCTTCTAAAGAAAGAGCAATAGATAAGGCAGAATAAAGGGCATCAGTTTTCTTTTCCTTTCACACGCTCGAACTGTGATAGTGCAGAAGTCTTCCAACACAGACTTCTCATAAAGCAATAATTTATTGCTTGCTGCACCCAGCACTTTCAAAACTGAGATACTAGTTCTGTACTGAGATGAAAGGTTCAAAGTTGCAGATATCTGCAGATTTGAATAAACTTCAGCATCTACATCTGAAAATGGGACATTCGGCAGATCAGGCCCTCGATTGCTAATAATTAAAACTGTTAAAATTTCTAATTCAAATTTAAAATTAGAATCCCTCTTTGCACTAGAAAGAAGGAAAGCTGGCAGTGACATTTACTCCTTATTTCTTTAAAATTAGTCATAGGCTCTTAACTCCAGCTGGATTGAAAGTCCTTGAGAAATGAGCACATCTCAGATTAACATCTAGTTAGAGCCAGAGCCGTGACAACATATCATGGCCAATAACACTTCACAGAACGTGTCTGCATTAACTTGTGCTAGAAACTTTCTATCTCAGAAATAAGTGTTGTGAAAAGTGAAATATTCTCGACATGTTGTCACAGGATTTCCTGCCTGAGGTATAGAAAAGTGCACAGTGTGCATGGAAGCCATGTAACAGTAGCACAAATCAATGCACCGTGCAACACATGGGTCATCCGATAGCAGGAACAAGAACCCAGTACTACGAGAACAAGCCTGGTCATGAGCTCTCCACACACAGGGGAGTTATTGATTACTTCAGGACTATTTTTGAACCACCAAATAGTCTTCAGATTCCTCCAAGATGAAATTTCAGCTCACCGTCACTCTAGGGAACGCTCCCCTTCCTTCGCTACTCCCAAGATGCAGCAGAAGCAACACACTGCTCTGCTTGGGTCACTGATTTAGCAATAACCTATTTTGCCCTTCCACAGCTGCCAACAACTCAGCAAATCCACTCTGGCAGAGGAATTTGGGATAACTGTCCCTTCTTTCCATGCTGGACTTCCTCATAGCTTCAGTAGCAACCACCCTTCATGGCACCTGCTGTGAGCCACTGCAGGACCAACCTGCAATGAAATCTGAGCTCCAAATGAATGACCAGGTTTCAGACTATGTCTCTTCCCATTCATTCTACTTCCACCATCTGTACTCCAGATAAAATACAGCGTTCATTACAGTGAAGAAAAAAATAAGAACACACAGAAAAACTGCACGGATATTTCTACTGTGGACATAAAATAGCATGCAATGCAAGAATAAACATTTTGGGGATATTTTTTCTCTTTCGAATTTTATGAAAGTGTTTTATAAAAACACATTAATTTCTTTCCTAATGTGGGAGGGCACATGGAAAGTTTTATGCAAAGACATCAACAGGAATAAAGAAATATTATTCAATCTATGAAAGAGCTAAGATTCACCAGAAGTGCTAAAAAAATGAACCAAAACCTCTCCAAACTTCAAAGCAAGCTGTATTTTTCATACAATATTGCACATGAGGTTTTCAAGTACTATAATCAAAACATTATACTCCCACCCCTCCCTGACAGCCTTTTTATCGTAAGCTTATGTCCAACAGACGTTATCCCTGATTCTGCAAAAAGACTTCTTCCTGGGGGAGACCACTTACCCTTGGATGCAGCCTTGGATGCAGCTGTGAATAGGACTATTCAGAGGAAAAACACATCGCCCTCACAGGTACTTTCTTGTTTAGTAAACAAGCAGGTTTACGTAAGACCCGTATTACCCTAAAGCCAACCAGAAAATCACCCTGAAGTTAACACTTAGGTGCATCACTGATGCATAGAGTTCAGAGGGAACAAGTAAAACTGAAGGCAATGAAGAAAATCTCCCCAAATGCCCTGAGAGAGAAAAACCCACTGCAAACTCCAAGCGTCTGAAGCATTGGTTTTCAGCACGAAATCAAGTATCCAAGTGACACAGGTTTGTTGGGACGCTTTGACTGAAGTAAAGCTTGGGAAAACGGTACATTTTTCTGTCTTTAAGCTTCTGAAAACTCTGTCTCCCTGCATTAGGTCTTACCCGTCTCGCAGTAGGGATCGCCATCTTCTAAGTGGAAGACGTTATTGCGGATTGGGTTGTGACAGGCCACACACACGAAACAGGAGACGTGCCAAGTCTGCTTCAAAGCATTTATTACTTCCTGTGGGGATTAGAAAATGTGTTATTAGCACGTTATTCCGATGTGATGACTAGCTTGCGGCGACCACGCTCCTACACTCGATTAGTTTCGAGGCTACTTTGCTGCCTGCCGCGGCTCTGAAAAGGGGCCGCGCGTGCGATTTCTGCCAGCGTTAAACTTTACAAAAGGCTGTATCTATGGCACATTTGCCAGAAGTAGCTCGATTTTTGGAAGGTTCATGTCGAGCAGGACAGGCTGAGCGACAGATTGATTCCTTTTTTTCATCTTAATTCCATCCTGTTCAGAATGATCCCCTGATCTGAGAAAAACAACACCTTCCACTTCTCCTGGTTTGTGAACGGTTAATCAGAAGACATTGCATAGAGAATTATGACCACTCTGCTCTGTTTTGGAAGGGGAAGTAGTGCCAAGCATGACTGGAGAGGTGCTTTGCCAAAGCCCTGCATGACCCCAGTTACATAAGGGCGCAGACTCCTTGCTTTCTGCAGCAAAGCACTCGATGATGAGCTGGCGGGCTCACACGAACAACGCTAAGGAGGATATGTATCTTTCCGCTAACATTACCGTAAGGAATATTTCAGTACTCCAGAGCTGAGACTGCATGCTAGCCTACCAGCCTGCTGCCCAGTGTCCAGTTTAGCTACGGATGCCAGCATTATTATTCCTACTTTCCTTGATATCTGTAAAAAGCAGTCAATTACTAGCATTTTGTTTAGAAAAGTCTAGCAGTTACAGAACAGGAGCTGAACTTGGAAAGTAGCACCTTTCCTCAAACACTGACAGAGACTGAAAATGGCCCATGTGAGAAGAAGCAAAGAATATCTTCTGTAATACCAGTGCCATTAAAAATGTGCCGAATGGGTGGTCACTTACGCCCAGGATCTTCCTCTGGCAGCGCGAGCACTCGGGGGCGAAGAACTTCTCGTAGCAGCCCTCGCAGTAGAGCGCTCCCTTCTCCTCCACGAAGCCGATGTAGGCCATGGAGGCCTTGCAGTGGGCGCAGTTGAACTCCTCCGGGTGCCACGACTTCCCCAAGGCCACCAAGAAGGGTCCTCTGGTGAGGAGGAAGAGGATAGTCAAGAGAAGCCAACCACTGTGGCCTCCTGGGAAGACTGCCAACAGATTTGCCTACAATAAGTCCACCACTAGAAGAAAACAAAATGTTCCGTATATATCCAACTACATTCAGCTACTGTAAGCAGGTATTGGACTCAGTGCTACCCTCAGCTCTTTCAATTTGGATTTGCATCAAGGCCCTGAATGTCAAAGTATATTTGAGCCCATTAAAAGCCAATAACATCAGTTTTCTTGCTTTTTCTTCTAGAAGGCAGCTACAGCAGGCATATTTTGCCCAGTAAGGGCAACAGCTTCCCAGTCCTTGACTATTTGGAAATCTGGAAACACAAAATAATGATACCTTTCTAACATTTGCCTGGCTAATGCAAC
>JAWLRI010000274.1:1324029-1344834 GCA_034781795.1 Crypturellus tataupa
TCCCAGTCCTTGACTATTTGGAAATCTGGAAACACAAAATAATGATACCTTTCTAACATTTGCCTGGCTAATGCAACAAGGCTGACGGACAAGATGACACTGTCTATTTATAAGTGGAAAAAAATGTCAATTTATAACTCAAATCTCTTGTAAATGCCATTATACCAGTATTCATTTGAAAATATATTCAGTATGTTAATTTGCTACCTTCTTTAATTAGTGTATTTACTTTAATGAGGTGCCTTCTAGGTCCCAGTCGCCCTTCAGAGTTGAGGTTTCAGAAGAGCTTTGTGGTTCACGCTCTCCTCTCTTACCAGATTTCCCACTTTCGCAGTATCAATAAAGATGTCAGTCTTCCTATAATGTGTCATTTCTATCTGATCTAATATTTCACCGCAAAGAAAACAGTATAAAGCACTAGCATCACCACCCTGTTTGCTAAATACTTCTTGAAAGCAGACTAAAGAACAAGAACATTCTTGTCCTAACAAGATCTTCATATGAGCAAAGCAAACCTAATGGAGAAGGGAAAAATAAATAAAATTTGTTTTCTGGGTTACACAAACTGCAAGGTGAGAACTGAGGGGAGCAGAGGGCAGAAGGGGGCTTCACTGAGAAGAACGGATAGTTGTTTTCCTTGCTCTTCCACATGTTCTCCGGACACACTATGCAGGTCAAACAAGAGAGCAGGCCCATTAAAGATATACTAAAAAGTTACATGTCTAAGAAGTAGTTTTGGCTCAAGAAGCCATGGTTATTCAATGCCTTAGGGTAAAGTAACCAACTCTGCAATGCATTTTGGCTTCAAAACAGGTGTACAGTGCGATGCTACTTGATCCTCCTCCTACCTTTTCATAGGTAACGCTACCTCCAAGGAAACAAACGGTAATTATGCTAAAACCCACACTCCACAAGCTATCGCAACCCTCCAGACTCGCCATGTGCTGCAAGCATCGGGCATGCTTGGTGTTGATTAATGAACGTCCGCTCACCCCGAAAGGAGACCACGCTTGCTCTGAATAATTGAGGCATTTAGCATATGAAGAAACATGAGGATTCAACCACTCAGGGCAATTTGAAGACAAGCCACACATGCGTAAAGGTTACTCTTTGCCAAGAGGCATCACTTACAGTAAGCGAGGGCGGTTTAAGTGCTCTTAAGTAGAGTTTCCCAGTTTGCCACCGCATGTGCCCCGTTTACCATGCTCATCTCCCACAATATAAGGTTTGAGAAGCACAGTTAGCTGCTCACTTTTCATCCACGCTCCTCAGCCTAAGGGTCCCAGGGCACGGAGCTGCAAGTGAACTCAAATCATGGATTTTTACTGCGTTGGCCTTTTTAATGGAAATGGGAAGAACACTTTCAAAATACCCCAGGCCAGTAGCCAGAGAGTCATCTAAAATTAGCCTAATGTGAAGTGGACTAGTAGCCAGCTATCACCATGGAAATCTAGTGGAAGTCAGTCAGTCAAACTTGATTTGGTTCTCCAGAATGAGTGATTCCAGAGAGTGATTATTTTCTATCTATACTGCACAAGCCAAGGACACTAGCTACCATGACACACAGATATAACAGTACTCCTGAAAAAAATAAAATTAAGTCTCTTTGGATTTTTTTTAATATAGTTCTAGGAATTAAATCTGTGTTTCTTGCACTTCCTTCATGAACAGGGTCTGCTACTTTCCTTCCTCTTCTCAGTTAGACCCACTGGCTTACAAACAGACACCTCTAGCTTTGACAGCAATGCATCTCGCTCCGGGGGAGGAAGAGAGACCAACCTAATGACTTGGTTGCAGTGGGCACACATCGGTGTGCGCTTTCCTGCGGGGATATGCTCTGCCCTCTGGACCAACGTGTCCGGCTCCGCAGGGGCCATCACTGGCTTCTCCATGGGGGCGGCTGTTCCCGGCGCCTTGACGCTGTTTGATGTCCATCCGCTTGCAGGGGCTGTGCAAAGAGGGACAAAGACAGTCAGGAGAGTGGCTCGTAAGCACAGGACCCAGCAAAATGTTCCAAAAGAGGAGCTATGAGCAAAACATGTCTGCTTGCCTCCTTAAAAGAAAAAATTAAGAGCACTTGTTTCCCCCCAACCCTTCCAAGCAAGGCCATCCTACCTCTTTTACAAAATATCTGTGGAATAAGGCAAAGGAGTTTGGGCTAGTGTGCACAAGCAATGCATTCAACATATTAAAGAAATTAAGTGAAGCAATGTACAATCTGCAAAGGTGTTACTTTGTCCTAAACGCAAAAGCCGAAGCCAAGAATATAAATGTTTCGACAGAGACAGGAGACTATGACATACCGACTCCAAGTATTTCAGAGTACAATAGATCACGCTAACACAACGAACAGCTTAAACAAGTGTATATACTCAGTGCAACACATACAGGAACCTAAAATACAGTACTGTATACAGAAAGCATATTTCTAGGCCAAATTTAAACACTGGCCGAGATCACTCAACATTGCCAGGGTGAAGCATTCCAAAGGCAACGTCCACATCCGCTTTAGTGGAGTCAGGAGCTCAGTGGAAACCCCCGCACTCGGGGGCCTATACATCCATACGCTTGCGTTTTGGCTCTCGGGGCTGCAGGGTCGACACGAGCCTTTGCAGGGTACGAGAAATGTATTTACAAAAATGAAACACACAGATGACACCGTTACCGAGGGCAACGGGAAAAAACAAACACTCCTCTGCTTTTCTTTCTCCTCTATTGATATATGCACCTTGGTAACGTGCGAGCCACAGCGACACAAGTTTATGGGAGTAGTTATTCCTGTCAAGGAGGGAAATTCTTTTTGTTTTTTTTCGAGTGCTCTGAAGAAACACACGTCCATAGCCCTTTATTTGCACCCACAGGCAAGGGAAAGCAGCACTGTTAATACTGCAGCCCAGCCTCAGTGCAGCCATACCAAACCTTGCAGATCAAAAAGTAAAATAAAGAGCTGAGAGAAACGACCAGGCAAAGACCGTGTCCTGCCATCATGCAGCTTCCCAACGCAAGGCCATGGTATCTACAGTTTTGCCAAGATTTTTTTTTTTTTTTAAATCATTTCCCATTATCTCCCTAGACAAAAAGCCAAACCCTAGACAATTTATTTAAACCAATCCAGGAACCTTTATGAACCATCCTCCCCCTATTTATGCACATTTGCAAGGAAGCAGAGTTGGAAGAAACATCCTTTTTAACACCAACATCCTTGCACTACCATTATGCTCAGTATTAACCTACTGACATGGACTCAATACCTTCTTTTGCCTAGTCCCTACTAAATAAAGCAGCAAGCCACTTGCACGCATTTGCTGCCTAATGAACTGGCTGGTTTGTCATAATTCCTAGATTCGGGTGATGTCAAGGCTGACGCACTTTTGGATTCCTTCCAGTATCTGAAGTAGCAAAAAGTATACCAGTTCATCAGTTCTGTTGTTTTAATATAAGCCTACTGTTTATGTGTAATGCGTAATAAATCAGTGTGTAATATCTTGAAATACAACATTAGTATTGCTGAGTAGCATTCAGGATTATAGAAGTATTTAGAAATGTGCACTTCTGAAGCACTTGCTCTTGAACAAGTCACTGCTACTGTAGCTAATTCAGATTATAAATGCCAGCTAAACTGATAGTGTTGAACAGATAGAAAAGGAAAAGGTGTCAAAAAAGCTTTGAAGACCAGAGCAAAAGTGTTTTTGATTAACAGCACTTTGCTTCACTATCATCACACATAGCCTCCTAATTTTCAGGTCCTATTTCATGAAAAGACAAAAACACATGGGAAAACCAAATTTGCTTGAAGACTCCTTTCCCCATCAGTCAGACTACAGCAGCTTCTACTGCACTGCTAGCGGGTGTTTGAGTTAACCGCCGAATCCCGAAGAACTTCAGCAAGCTCCTGTTTACAGGGTAGTTAAAAAAGAAGCCTTTCTGCTTTCTTAAAACAAAAGGGAAAAAAAATACAAACACTGCAATATTCCCTTTCCTTTGATCTCCTTACAGCTTTTATTAATGCAGCTTTTCTGAATGCTGCCCAACTTCAAATTACTGCCCGGCCAGGAGCAGGATTTCTTAACAAAATCTTTATCCTAGTGTTGGGCAAATCTGACAGTCCTTTCTGAGCTACTCAAAGGTTTTAAAAAACATTAATAAATGAATGAAAAATAGGTGGAAAAGGAGCAATAACTGGGAAATACCTCTGGCCTACTGATGACCCCTTATTAAAGCACAAATTCTCCTTTGGAGGAAGACAGGTTACAAGACATGAAGGAAGTTGGGGGACATATCAAACAAGCCCTTGAGTCTTCAGGTGCTTCTATATTTACCAGAATATTTTTAGCTACTGGACTAAAAATAAGTTTTAAAGGGCTTTTGGGTTGCCACTTCTTGGTCTGCTTTGGTGGGAATAAGCACTTACTACCTCAGCCTTTTGCCTTCCTGAAAAAACGAAATGAGGGCAGCGTTTATATCCCACTGCATTCTTCCATGGGTCAGAAACCTGCCTTTGGTGCAATTTTAGCAAAGGTCCATTGCTCCCACTGTAGCCCAATGACCACTGATGCTTTCTTCTTACAACACCACCAGCTACCTACACGGACTCCCATCATCATTCTGCCTCACACAGCTACGGAACTGCAAAGATTAGACCATTTATTTTCCGAGAACGAACACTGCTGCTTCCCAATGAGTCCTTCTTGATCTTCTTGAAGACTTTCTTGAAAAGCCTTAAAGATCTTAAACGTCAACCTTTTGCAGGCTTAGCTCCACCTTCGCTCTCTCCAATGAAACCCACTGAAGCACGGCCGGTTTCCATTTGTGTATCGTCACAGCCAGGAATACTAAAGGAAACCTGATTATTAACTTTCTACATTATTGGGTTTAAGTTCAGCAGAGCCCTCATGTTTGCTTTCCCAAAACTCCTCAGTAGGACCAGCTTAATGTTTAACGTGGTTTTGGGCAAGCGAAAGTCGGAGCCGTCTCCTCCCAAAAGGCCGGCGCGCGGCAAAGCCAGGAGAGGCCGGAGCGAGGCGGATCCGACGCCGTGCCAGGGCGCTCGGACGGAGGCTCCCGGCGCGTAGCAACAATGCGACAGCCTGGACTGTTTAACGCTCACTTAAACACTGCATCAGGCTCCACGCAGGGTCTATAAATAACAAGGCTACTTGAACCGGTGGGAGTTGCCAGGGTTTTGGTCTCCTCATGCCGTGATTTATGGGCTGCTATTGAACTACTGTATTATAAATGGAAAACATAAAGGTCCGTACATCCAATTTTTCTGACTGCTCCCAATATATCTGTACAGTAAGAGATCTTCCAGTTCCTCCCTTCCCAAGCAAACAGATGGCCGGATGAAGCAACGTGTTGGAGAGGTTTGGCTGTCAACTCATTTCATGAGCCGTGCCTAACCCTCTCCTCACACTGAGGCCTGCATGAAACTACATTAGTTACATGGAAAAAACCTCAGGATAACCAAGGAGGAGAAAAAAAAAAAAAAAATCTTTCTCCTCCTTGAGGTTCCTATAGAATTCTGAAGTGCTATCAAAGCTACAGCCCACTGGTGATTAAAGGCAGGACAGCAAGAATTAAACCATATACCACCACAAATTGGTCACAACTGACATAAGGTTTTTTTTTTTTTTTTTTTTTTTTTTTTTTTTTTACAAAAAATGAGTTTCCAATAGAAAGACAAAACAGAGACCTTGTCACCTCCCTACACAAAAGACTTGTATTTCTCTGCAATTGCAAAGAAACCCCTTTGGTTGCTGTCCTAGCTCTAAGCTCCTACTTTGACCTTGACAGCTTGACTATACCCAAAGAGAGTGTGAAGGCCTGGTCTCAATGTACATTTTATCTATCAATACATTGAGCTGACATGTAAAGCCGAAGAGAAATAAGCATGTGTTTACCAAGGATATACAACTCGAAGCTTTCATTTTTCCATACAAATATGGACATAACTCCTGAACATCCTCCACCTGGACACCTGAACAGGACATTACTGCTCTAAGCCAGTAGCATGAAGATGCTATTGGCCTTAAGAAATCAAAGAACACGGAAATCCAAATATTGAAAGCAGGTTTCCCAGCAGGTTTGAAATGATCACAAAAATAAGCAGTCTTTATCTTTTTTTAAAAACAAGCAGAGAGAACATGAAAAGTGCATCAAAGTTTGGTACAATAGCATATGACTTTAGCAACATTGAATCATAGGAAAATCGACAAATGTCACATCTGCAACAGAAAGCAGAGTGGCAAAGAGGCTCACAGAGAGAAGTACACAAGGCCATATTGCCTCCAACATATATAGGGCACATTTCTGTACCACTCCTCTAATCTACCTCTTCTTTAGTACAGGTATTCAAAATATTTCTTTTTAATACTCTTTTTCACCACGTCTGCAGGAGTTGCAATTTCACACTATCATCAAATTAAGGTTGACATTTATAAATTGCCCTGTTTCACAATGGGTTTTGCTTGGCTAAGTCCGAGTTCACATTACTTAACTTGTAAGAATAAATTCTTGCGGTTGGCTGTCACACGACAACATAATCATTTAGATTAGATGAAAAATTAATAAGAAAAACAGCCTACACCCCAAGATCAGGAAGCTTTTGTGTTTTGACCTGTCAATCATACCACTCTATGGACAGCACTTTATTTTTCTGAGTAGCAGCTACACAGAGCAGGGGCAACCTTTAACAGCTTTTTCCAGGGAAAATGTCTGCAATTGTTTAGATTTTGGGACTGCTTCTGTCCGAGGGCCCATGGACAACACAAGGATTTGCCTTAACAACTCGCAGTGCTATTCCAGCCTCTTGCCAGAGCTCAGACCATGGGCCTCAATGCGTAAGTAGCCCCTGCTCGGAGCCCCCAGTAATTAGTCTTGCCTTTAATTTCCTGTTCTATCACGGGAACAAATTGAGATGAGATGGCGCTGAAAACGAAGTGCACAACTGTAAGGACAAGGTGATGTTGACCCAACTGGGTTGTTTGCATTTTCAGACTGTTAAGCACTGCTGGAGCTGAGGGGCCATCAGCCTAAGTACCACAACCTGGGGGGTCCCTCACATCACCAGGAGCATGAACAGAAAGAAGCATGAGGAATAAAACACAGGAAAAATAAAGGTGTGGAAAAATAAACCAAAAAGCAAACAAAACATCCGCAATAAACAGAGTGCCACAATCCATTGCTTTATGGGTCTCCAGCAAAGCTATACTGGGAGGATGTGCATTTTGCTAAAGCGCAGTGAATCTCGTTGCCTTCTCCACTCTCCCAAGTTTTTTGCTATTCAACCTTATGGAAAGGCTTCCCCCAACTTTGATACGGGCTGGATTTTTATTGCACGCCTCGTAGCAAACGTCTCCAGAGCCAGCCCTGAGGAAGGAGACGAAGACCTGAATCATCAGCATCTGTGGGACAGGACATCGACTCACACCTAGGAGCACGTTTCCATTTTCTGCTGCTCTTAAAGTTCTCTTATTATCAAGGGAGCAAGAAATTGGGGAGAAAAAATAAAAATAGAGTGAGACAGTGCACACAGGATAGCTCCAGAGATGCTAACTGCAAACCTACCAAACGCACATACACAACTGCAAGGAAATAGCAGATTTTTTCCAAGGGAGCTGCCTGGGGAGCAATTTTTCTGCGCTTCCAAGCTCTGCCGAGCAGAGCATGTGCACAGCACATGTTGCTGGCCAGGAGCTTGGCCGCAGGTATTGCAGAACACGCTGGAAGCAGAGGCGACCTCACGTAAGAGCCGTAGCGCTGCAGCCCACGCCGCTTCAGACCATCACGCATCCTGCTGCGCTTTCTGCAAGCACGGTTTGCTTCCTGGCCAAATTCCAGTCCAGATAACTCTAGATATTGCATAACTCTGCATTCTTAACTCACCCCGGCATCGTGGGCTCACACGCTGCTCTGGGTAGCTGGGCTTTTGGTGAGCATCTTGTTTACACATTTAAGCATAATCTTCTTCCAAGCTTGCCCCTCTGCTGGGTGAGTAAAGCATCAAAAATTAAGTTTAAAGGCTAGGAATGCTAATAGCCCTTATTTAACACACGGTAGCAGCCACAGCTTGGCTTATTTCAGCAGGGTTTATATCCTGCTTATCCTCAAGCCCAGCTTCTTACTCATACATGAACACAGAAGACAGCACGGGGAAGCCCTGAGCTCCTCTGCCAACGAACAGCCCTGCAACAACAGGATTTTATGCCAGGGAGAAATAAAACCGATGCTACTTTTGTGCTGGGTGACTAGCACATAGTAATTCCCTTTTAGAGAGGTGTCAGGAATCCCTGAAAAAACAACTGGCATGAAAGAGCTCCAAGCGGACACCTTTCCCAGGTCTTTCCAAAGACCTCGAATGCTTCAAGCACCCTGGGTGGAATTTTCCTAGGGATAGGAACTGAGGACGTCCTAGCATATGGAGCTGGATTTAACCCGGCTAAAGCACCGCGTTGCTTTGGCACATTTATATAGGATTATGTCTTGCTCCTGATCATTCGCTAGGATGGGCATCGGCTACAAAATCAAGCTGGCTTGCAGGGCAGGGGAGCAGCGAATTGAGTTATTGGTTTTAAATTGTTGGGTCTACAAAACCGAATTTTGTTCAGCCAATGTAGCATTGGCCTTTTTAGTTTAAGAAAAAAAAATAAAGGCAAGTTATTTCTGGTTTTCCTAGTGCAGTAAGTCCTAGCACCCAGAGAACACCAAAACTTGAATACAGACTTCCCTTTCCAGCATAGAGGGGTGAAAACCCTGCAAATGTCCCCCAAAAAGGTGTGGACAGGCCTAAATCCTAGTACTAGCTGCAGATTTGTAACTCAGGCCACTTCCACACTACAAAATTATTTAAAACATGCTGAAATTGCCTATCTGATTTTTTGACACATTTGCAAACTCTTCTAGAATAAAATAACTAACAACTCTCTGGGTGTTTCCCCTCTTATCCCTTTACTTTGTACCTCTATTGTGAAAGAAAGCACTTTTCAAATCATGCAAAGCACAATATAGACCTCCTAAGCAGGATGGAATCCAGTGCAGTTTTAATTCATCCTTATAAATCCCTCCTTCCTGTTCCGCTCATCACCAAAAAAATCCCCTTCTAACATTAAACTCATATTAATACTATAGCATAGGGGTAGGATTTAGCAAGGAGAGGCCCATCAACACAGCAGCAGTGCTACTAAGGCCTCAAGGTGACAAGTGCTTGAAATAAACCGATCACTTGTTGGCACAAGCATCAGTGGTATGGAGAAAGAGCAAAATCAAATGTGTTATACAGTCATTATTTTAAAAGCATAATTATATTCACACAAACGTATGCGTTAAGCACACTAGCTACCCAAAGCTCAGCTTTAGACAGACAGTTGTTTTTTTCTTCCAAATAGAGCTAACTCAAAATGGTAAAATAATGCTAGAAATAGACTGATCTAACTTGAAATAAGTCATTATTGTGTCAGCCTCAAGACTGTACTTGACATGTGAAAGTCAGGCGTACAAGTGACAGCATATTGCCATCTTCAGGGTGCTCAGCAGTACTACATGTCCACAACCAAATACACCCATTTGTTACCAACCAGCGCAACAGCCATTTAACCATATGCTCTAAGCACCCCATATGAAAACCGGCAGTGTTAATACCATGTTATTATCTTTAGTTTTATGTCAGGATCTTTGCAGCCTATCTTTTGGACTGGAAATACCTTTCAAGAAGGAAAAGCCTTAACAAATAACTCAAAAATTGCTATTTAGCAGCTCAGAAACCGAACTGAGAATATTTGTCTCATTCTTACAAGAGGATCTGGAGTTGAAACTTAATTAGTAATACGGATTTCCTGGGACTTAGAAATTAATACTCAAATTTAGTTCAGTGCCAGGGACAATTCAATTAAGAAACAAATTACACTAAAATATTATCTCAAATTATGGCATGTAATATTATGAAAATTGTATAATATCAACACAATTGCATATATTGCATTTCTTAATAGACATAGGAGCTTCCATTAAGAAAAAGGTATCCTTGTCAGAAAGAAGACATTTCAATCTTGTATAAAGACTGAAAGACATTTCAAAGGATAAGAATCACTAAACCACTTCCAAAATCAGTAACTACATACATTGTCCTCGTAACCACCAGATTTAGAATACTTCATCACGCCACAAACCTACACAATACTTTGGCATCCTTCGAAAATAAAGACTACAAATGCCCAATATATAACCACCCTGATGTTTCTGAGTGTGTGCATTTAAAAAAAAAAAAAAATCTATTTCAGCAAAGATCACCTGGACAAAACGCCTGTCTGGTTTTCCTGAAATTGGGCAGAATCTGATGTCAGATTCTGTCAGTCAGACAGGAAATGCCAACTTGAAACTGTGGTGTGCACTCGATAGCTATATATATATGCCTTTAGCAGAAGGTCAGGGACACAGTGTTCTTTTTAATTTGTGAATGCAGTTAAATCTGTAACGCTAAATTTCAAAAAGTTTACTTATTTACTAAAACCAAGCCTCCTTCTTTTTTATATATATATATTTTATTTTTCCTGCTTTCTAATCAAACTGGCTCAACACACGTGTCATTTCACGGCAGCTGCCTTTGCACCAAGGGTCAAGCAGAGTCTCACGAGGCACCCCGAGTGCCCGAGCGCCCCCCTGGGAAGTTACCTGCTCGGTTCGGCGGCTGCCAGCCCGAGTACTTGGCAGCGCCCGGGGCTCCGGCGGGCTTGACGGCTGCAGCGGACGCGCTGTTGGCCGCAGCGGGTCTCGCGTCCGCGTTCTCCTGGCTCGCGGGCATGCTCCTCGCCGCGGCGGCCGTAAACGCAATGGGCTGGGCAGCCTCCAGGGAATCACTGCTCAGAAACGAGAGAAAATAAATCCATCTCTTCCAGGAACAACAGCTCATCGAGACAAATGCATCTGTGAAGCGACTCGCAGCCGTGACATGCAACAGTGTCTTGACTGCTGCCACTACCCTCAGGTACTCTTGCACAAAGGAATACAGGAAAGAGTCAGACTGGGCTAAAATCCTCCAAACTCTGCACGTAAAGACTGCCAAAAGTTAATCCCCACTGGAAAAACTCTCTCTCTTGTGCACTGCCATCCAAAATGAACATGCAGAATACACAGTATCAGTGATTTCGGCAGAGTTGTTAAAATTAATACATTTTTAGGAAAATATTCATATAGTCATACTGTATGGGTAGGTCCTAACAAAAATGATCAAGTTCTAAGTGATCTAATTAAATGCAATTTTCCATTATGGACCACTGTTCCCACAAGTGATCAGGTATATGAAAAGAGGTACAGTTTCTTTGTTCACTAAACACCATGCACAATACTTTATAGTGCTACTTTAGAGCCGTTTACAGCTGCTTGTACATTTTAAGGGTTAGCACAGCTCTTAAACCTATTTCCAAACATACACAATTGAAATGCACTTGATTAGAATTCACATGTAATGTAAAGTAGCCACTAATTAAATGGATGACAAGATAATCCTTCTTTTCTTATTTCCAACAGCTCTTCGAGAAGCATGACATTATCATAGCAGGGCGCTCGCATGTGCAGGACAGCAGTATTTGCACGAAGGGTACTCACCTCTGCAAAGCTGAAAACAAATGTTCTCATTAAAATTCTTCAAAGCAGAAATTGCTAATGAGGGTCATTTGCAAGTTCAGAGGAGCACGACAACAGGAAATAAAATTCAGTCAACATCATTGCAAAATGTGACTGAAACAGTCCCCAATACGTACTTTGGGCAACACATATTTCGTTATGTGTTAGGACAACTGCACAAGGAGGACTCCGGCAGCCGGCTTTGACTGCTAAGCTGTGGTCCTGCCCTGCAGTAAGCCCCTACCCTGCCAGTGCAACCATGAGAGCGATGTTGATGTGCCTCTTCCACCCAACCTGCCCAAGGCAAGGGGAGCTGCGTTGTGAATAGACACCAACTTCCCTCCTTTGTGTGCAACAGTTTTGAATTTAGGCAAACATGAGCTAGAAAGTCTTCCTCTTCTGACATATTTCTAGGGTAATGCAAGATCATATTTCTCTAGCAAGCAAGGATCTAAATTTGAGAATAACCAAGATTTATTACCTAGAAAATCCATATTCTGAAAGGAGAAACATGATCCATTCATGTTTTTTTCCTAAATTTCCATACAAGGAAGAGAGCCAACCCACTTTTCAGCATGGCTATTAGGAGACTCACGGAGGAATGATGATAAACTGTACGCATTTACCAAGCTCCATACAAGTAGCTTTCTCAGGCTTCCCAAACCACACAGGAAGGCCAGGTTGAGCACACTTCTACGTCTAAGCATGGTTAACTGCTATTAACATCAAGTCTACCTTTTACCTCTGATTTTAACCTTTTAGCTATGTTTTATAAATCTAAATGAGAGACTCTTTCCCCTGGTTGAGGAAAGCTCATGTGGGAGATAAATAAATGCATAAACGAGAGACTTCCATGATCAAAACTGATGAATGCTATAACAATAAACAATGTTGTAATTCTAGGATAGAAGAAAACCTGGTTCCTATTAAAAAAATAAAAAACAAACACACACACACAGACAAATGATGACACGTTTCCCAGCACAAATGAAGAGACATCTCTGCTTCAAGGAAGATGTGCATGTTTTCCTGTCAGTTTAAGGGCAAAGGGTTTCAGTTCTGCAAGGAGCAGTGTTGCAAAACTGGTCTTAGTGACAGAAATGAGTCTGGCTTGAAAAGCCATTACATATTTTATTAATAAGAAGTTATGGAAAGACTAGTCAGAATTATTCTGGAAATGGGTTGCAGCAAAAAGATTGCAAAAAGTAGCCAAAGAAAGCACGCGGGCACACAAGCAAGCATCTGGTATCTGAGAACTAACTTCTAATCTCTCTAATGAACACCAAGGAGGAGATGACTTGGTCCTCTCCTGAATTTCTAAAGAGAATAACTTCTCTGGCACAAGCGAGCTCTCCACCACATTTATCCAAAATTCATGTGCTCCAGGGTAAGGCCGAGCGCATATTAGAAGCATTTTAAGAACTTCAAGTTCCTTCCTAAAATAAACTGTTTGCAGAGGTTCTGATGCACTCCCTTATCTCCCTCCAAATACTGCAGAGAAAAGGACACGTAGTTTGTGGTCACAGACACCTTCATCTCCCTCCATCCTTCAACACAAACTACAGCACAGAGGTGTCTAATACATACTTGAAGACAACCACGATGTCTCAGTTTTATCAACAAAAGGAGAAGCTAAAGTCCTAACAGAAAAAGAAATGCAGCTTTTACACAAGTAATTTCTGGCAATGCTGGAATGATAATGAGGGCAGAGTCTCACGTACATTTCTGGACATGATCTAGATGCTCGAATGGACTTTGACAAAACACTTTCATGCAAGCCCATCATCCCCAGGTATCTACCTGCAAATAGGAGACTATTTTGCCCATAAGTCCCTGGGATACAAACGATGTTTATGCTCCCATGCGCTGGCCACAAGCACTGCCTGAATCGGAAACAATTCCCTTGAGTTTTGAGCAAAGAAAATTTATCTAGAGCAGGTCTTGATCACACTGCTCAAGTCTTCATCTCTTGTGTTGAGCTGTATGTTCATGATGCATTTTGTTCAGCACCAAAATAGCCATTACCTGAAGCAATGTATGACAGACTAAACGGAAAACACTAGGCATGAGGATGACGACAAATCCCAGAGAATCAGCAAATCCATAAACATTTTTGCTGAGCTACCTGCAGCAACAGTATAGGAAGAGCACACAAGAGATACTAAGTGCTGACCTTGCTCCCAACCTGACTGTAGACCTATGCTCCCAGGCAGCTTTTCTAAAAACAGAGATTACATTCTGTATTAGCCTAAGAGTAGAATCTCCAAGAAAAAAGAGTAGAATAAAATAATAAAAGAAATAGAAAAGCTGTGTGGGTGGAGGTTTTTCTTTATTGAGTTACAGCAAGGGCGTATGTGACGTAAGACATGGTCTAAACAGGCTCAGTTCAAAGTTGCTCTCAGAAAAAGCATAAACGTCTCCTCCGAGTCGGTCACGGGGTTTATTGCAACAGGCCAGACTATCCCCTTATCAAGTAACTTTTTATGGACCATAATATTAGCTATATGTGAAGCAGCAGCCATATCCACATCCATTCCTGCTAGAGCCTCCCAAAAATCCCACAGTGCTTTTGCCATATGGTTTAATTTTAGGGAAGAACACCAATTCTTGGAAATGCAAGATATTAAATACTTCCTTTGCTTCATACACTCTGCTTGTTCAAGAGCGCAAACCCCGTAAGTTTGATGATGCCTCTGGTGCCAATGGGGTGACAGTAAAGGAGTGTCAACCTCAGAGAAAGATTGCACGGCTCTGCTGCAAAACCAACCCAAAGAGGATCTTCCTGAGGAGTCTGGTAGGGGATGAAAATGTGTGGATGGATGTTCAACACCGCAGGCCAGTTAATAACAGATATTATATGAGTCAGAAAGGGGC
The DNA here is from genome assembly GCA_034781795.1 of Crypturellus tataupa. Lineage (NCBI taxonomy): Eukaryota > Metazoa > Chordata > Aves > Tinamiformes > Tinamidae > Crypturellus > Crypturellus tataupa. The sequence goes on from JAWLRI010000274.1 coordinate 1,338,520, forward strand.
CAAGTCCCCTGGCCACTGCCCAGCACAGAAAGGTTTAAGACAGGGAGTGTTTTGGAATACAGACTGGGAAGGCAAAGGAATAAAATGAAAATATGTCCAGAACATTCCTACTGCCGAGTAAGATGGAAACCTGGTTCTGCTGCAACCACCACAACCACCACCATGTTCACCAGAGTTTCTGCACAGAAGCCTAAAGTACCACAACAGAAAAGATTTGTTCTCTTCTCATGAAACACATACAAGATGCAGATGTAAAACAGGAAAAATAAATTTTCCAAGCTTATTTATGCGCCTTTCCAGGTTGCCACAGTTGGCCTTTTTTTGACTTTTTATTGTCCTGTACAACATTGCTGTTTCTCCTTTTTGGGTAAGGGACATAAGAATGGGATGGCAGCTCATCCCTGCAGGACGCAAAGATCAGGATACCCAGAGAGATCTTCCCTACGGAGAGGGCACACAAGACTCATCCTGCAAGCATCACTCAATGGCAGAACCTAAATTCATGATTAAGTTTTTACTGTGCAGTTGTTAAATATGTTAAATATAAGCACGAATATAAATATTCATTTCCTTTTCAGGTGGCTAAAACACCCTTTCTGCCTCTGAGGATGCAGTCAAGCCCAAGAACAGGTCTTTTCACAGCAGCTATCGCACGCATAGCTGTGATCAGGAAAGGAGAACACAGCGTCCCGGCGCACTGAACAGGATCAGCCAGGGAACAAAGGGCCGAGACAGCAGATTATTTTTACACTACCCATTTGCTGCCCCACATGCCACTTACTGGATTTCATATGTTAGAGTGATCTTTGGAAAGGAGCTGTGCTTTGTTCCCCTGCCGCTGCCTTGCTCATGCAACTGTTGCAAATAACTCACCTGGAGCCGAGGTTTCCAGCCCAAACGGGCTGTTTGTTAGAGCAGCGGTGGCTCCAAGGCCACACACAGACCACCGGTGGGGCCCGAGGGGAAGTTAGTTCTGCCCAGGGGTGAGACGAGCAGGATGTGGGGCTGGTGACAGTGTGAGCAATAAGCTGCGGGCAATCCCGCGGGCACTGGTGGGAGAAGCCCGTTTCTCATCCGTTCTCCGTGCCAAGCATGTGTCATGCTCACACAATACCTCTGATTTTTTGGCAACTCCAAGGCGCTGGTGGATTTCCTGGCGGGCCGGATAGCCTGGAGAGGAGGTTTAGTGACAGGGGTGATGAGCAGGGCGTCCAGGAGCGCGCGGTAGGCGCTAGGTTCAGAGAGCCTAATGAGCAGTGAGAGAGACCCATGAACAACCCAGGCGACCAAACTAGAGCCCATTTCCACGGGATACCTCAACACCAAAATAAACAGAAAGCCTGACGTTCCTGTAGCAGTATGGAGAAACTGAGCCCAGAGCAGACTGACTTAGAAACAGTCACAGGATCATTTAGAAAAAGCAACACAATGAAGATTTAGATACAATTGTCCCTAGTGATTGCCCTTGGCACCCAAAAGTTATTGAAAACATATTAAAAACCAAATGCCAAATGCAGCATGTTGTTATCGCCTTATACTACTGGAAGGCAGCATGGATGCCATGAGGTTCCAAAAAGGAGAATTATTCCCCCAAGTCATGAGTAGCAATGTGCAGCTAGCCTAAAAGAGGACACAGGAGCCTTGGATGTACAACAACCGCTCACCCCCGTGGTACCCTCTTTGCAACTCTGCTAGGGGTCAGTTACCGGTGTATGAGTCTCAGCTTTCTTAAACCAAGCTTTAAAAAGGTCCTTTCAGAACTGATGTCTACCTGGCCCGGACAGCAACAGCAGCAGACACAGCGGCAGCAGCCATGCTCTTAATTATGGACCTCTGCTTGAAGGGAGATGGAGCAGGAGGCGGAGCGGGGGCGGACCAGGGCCGGTTCTCCAAGGAGGGTCCCAGCAGCACTCTCCCAGCACGCACACTTCGGGTCAAAGACAGGAGAAAATAGAGAAAGCAGAAGGCTCGGCAGAAAAAAAATGCACTGCGTGGCACTTGAAAACCTTGCATATACAGAGCAGCCTGCCCGCAGGAATACCATAAAGCATTTACCTTGTATAACTCAGGGATGATTTAGACTGATAGCTTGAGATTTTGGTAAAAGATTTCGTTTCACAAGCAAGCACAGAAGCATCAGGCCTGCTCAAAAAGCAGCAAGAGAAAAACCATTAATCAAGCATTTATCACACCCACTGGCAAGCCTAAATAAAGCTCAGGAGAAGATCACATAAAGTATTTTTAAAAATCTCTCCTTGCCCATTAAAAAAAAAAAAAAAAAAGAGTAGGTATAGGCTTAATATTCATCATTATTCACTTCTCAACATGCCAACATGCATGGTGGAAAGCCTGGCCTAATCATTCCCATGAGAAAAAAAAAGTAAACCCAGGCAACCCCTTTCTTGGAGTATCCAGGGTTCAACCCTACAAAGCTTTTTCTTCTTCTGCCCTTTTTTTTTTGCAGGTGTTCTTGCACTACTGGTAAACCACACGCTTCAAAAATTAAAAAAAAAAAAAAAAAAAAAAAAAAAAAAAAAAAAATATTATCATAACAAAAGTCAATGCTTAAATTTGCTCCAAGAACTCTGGATTAGTCGATCACCCCAAAACGCACATTTTCTAGCAAGAGTGACTATCCGTGGAAAACGTATGGTCACCAGGAACCCCACATTACGCAAACAGTGCGCTGCAGCTCTCCCCGAAACTGCCTTGCAGCTCCCTCCTTCCCCACCATGACTCAACATGTCTACCCCAAGCCACCACCCTTGGTCTGAACCAAGGCCATCAAGTCTCCTACCCATGGGTTTGGCTTCTCCACCTCCCCAGCACCTTAGTTTCCAAATATCTGTTCTAATGTTTGGCTAATATGTCCTCTACGCCAAAGCATGGCTTGGCTCACGCCTTTCCATGTAGCCCGATCCATACCTGGAGGGCTCAGGAGGCTCCCAGGGGCCGGTTTCCAGAGGTTGGGTGGCCACCGCAGGCAGGGACGGCTCTGGAGCCTGTGTGGCCACCGTGTCACATGTAGCCAAAGGAGGACTCTCCACGTCCGCACCTGGAGCCTCCAGACACGCGGATGCTCTCCTGCTTGGCAGGGTTGAAGGAGAAGCAATCATACGAGAGGGTGGGCACATGGAGGAAGCCTCTCAGACCATTAAAAAGTGAAAACATTTCTTTGGGACGTTTTTAGAACCAGTTCTCCAGTGGCAAACCGAGGGCATGCTGAGATCCCCCTTCCGAAACTGTATTCAACTTCCCACAGATTTCATAAAGACATTATATAAGCCATAAGGGAAAACCAGGTATGGGATTACTGTCTTTGAGAATATCCTTGGCTGTCTTCTAATCAAAAGGTACACACCAAAACTCACAATTAATGCCCAGTTCTTGTAGGCATTACTTTCTTGTATGCTATACAAGATATATGGGCTTATACCTATAGGCAATATGTACTACACTACTACATACTGTACGTGTGTGTATACCATAGTTTTTTTTTTTTTTAATTATAACTATGAGGAATAATTGTATTAATGACAGGATAAAAGGAAGCCTGCTAAACTATGAAAAGTACATCTATAAAAGATTAGTTTTAAGAAACTTGCTGGCATTGGATCTGTTCTATATTAGTTTTATTTCTCAGGAAGTGCCAGATTCTGAATTTCGGAGAGCCTAAAGCTGCCAGAGTGACTATTTAAGGTGACTCTCTGCAACTTTCAAGAAAGCTTATAATTGTACCTAAGCATTTTAGTAGTGTAATACTGACAGGATGATATTGCACATGTGAAATTGAGTAATAATGCACTATGAATTGTAGTGATTGGATACATTGCCATACAACTTGTTTAGGCTTTTATCTAAGAAATAAAACTACAATTAAAAAAAAAAAAAAAAAAAGCATTATACCATATGTTATAGAGCCTGTCTTATAAGCAGTGAATCTAGCTCTAATCCAGTAATCAAATCCAGACCCTTCACACATTTCACAGCAAGCTCTTTCTCCTTCTTGGTGGTTCAGTAGTGGGTGGTATGAATCACAGCACTTCGGCCAAGAAAAGACGGAGTCCATTAGGAAAACACAGATCTGTGCCAATCACGGACAAAAAAAAGCAGGGCGCTAGCGGCAGGATGGAGTCTGCTGGCCTTTGGACAGCCCCTTTCTGCATTTCTAAAAGTGTGACTTGGCACCCGGCAATTCCTTAGGACCGACAGTTGTCCTGTCAAACTGAATGACTTTTGGAAATCAGCTTTGGGTGTATTCCCCAGGCAAAGCGGGGGGAAAATAGAGACACCGACTCAGCAGCAAAACAAACACCAGACATAGCTTGCATATCTATAGTGACAGATCACCTCGCTTTGGAGGACAGCGTCAAATCTACACAACAGTGTCAAGGAATTTATGTTCTTCCCACACTAAATGTTAAACCTTCCTGAACCTTCCAGCTCTGCAGAAGCTGCTCTGATTCTGCCCTTCACGGGTACAAACTACTCAATACCCTTTATTATTATTATTATTTCAATAAATATCTTGGCTCTCACCTTGAGCCACCATTTCAGATTATCTGAAGCTAATCTAATTTTGCCTTGGATAATATCTTAGCCACTGGAGCAGTTTATCAGCATACCAGTCTCTTCCGTAAAGCAACATATTAAGTGAGTTAGTACTAGAAGGAATAAAAACACAAATTGCCTCAATAACCTAATCTGCCTGAAAACCCTATGGTGAGGAAAAGGTTGTAGAGTATGTGACATATCCAGAGGTTACTTCTAACAAAGGTTCTCACCATTACTGTCGTGATCTGCTTAAAATATATAGAGAGCTTCTGTGAAGAAGACACAGAAGCATTTGATATGACAACAGAAAAATGGGCAGGAAAAGAAGTTGTCCCTCAATTTAAGATTCTCCTTGAAATAAGTTCCCACCTTTCCATCCATAGCAAAGAAAAATAAAATAAGAAAAAAAAAGAAACTGACATAAGACAAAGAAACAGTATTTTAATTTCCAGATTAAACAAGAGCTTCAAACTACAAGTCAGATGGCCAGGAAGAAAAAAAAGGTAGTTGCTATTCTTTGCCAATATCAACACAGACATTTAACCAGCTGGAGAAAGTTCGCAAAAACACCCCTAATTGCAATACTGCTCAATACGTAAGTGGGATATGGATAGTAGCATCTCATCTATATTAGCAGCCTTTGCTTGCACGAGTTTGGCTGTCGCCCCGCTCAGGTAATGGGTTTATTATGCATCCCGAGGGGAACGTGGCCATGCTGTCCGCATTTTCCTGGGCTCATTTTAAAGCTGCTCTCTGACTAGGTTAATTTTGCCAAATAATAAACTCAGAACCATAGGTCCCGAGAGAAAATAGTTTTAAATTTCCTCTTCCTGGACTCAGAGACAGGATTTCAGAAGAATTCCTTATTACTCAGAACACTGTATTTGCAGCAGTATCAGCAAGGCATCTGCAGCTCAGCATGTGTTGTAAAACTGGAGTTTTCCTGGTAGACATGAAAACCATTTACTGGACTGTTATTTTTTTTTACTTTTCCACACCATCTTTTCTACTCCCAGAAAAGCACTGCCGTATCCCTTTTGTATGAGTCTCTCTGACTTCTTGTCCCACTTGCTTCCTGAGATTTAAGAAACACTGCAGTGTAAACACCATGACCAAGACTTCCCCAAGGAGAAGACCAAAGGCTACGACGAAGTCAGTGGTCCACTGTCCATTTAAACCTCTGCCATCATCTCCCTCCTTCACATGAAGGCATCCTTCCTTCCCCGGCCTTCAAGGAGCCTTCTACAGCCACTGCAGCAGATCAAATCAGACTGCAGTCGTTAAGGAAACCACAAGGGCTTTTCCCATTTGTTAAGGAAGGGCTACTGTGAAATTATTGAAAAGGGTCAAAGCAAAATGTTACTATCACCATGGCAAAATCTGTTCTGCCTGAACGCTAACAAAACATCAAAGTGCTCCGCTCCTGAAAGACTTCATCATCCTCGTACACAAGGAAACACTCCTATGCTCTAACCTCCCTGCAGGCAGAAAACTCACTGCATTCTCCTTTGGCCACAACTGTTGGATCTTGTTATTCTGAAAAGGTCCTAAGTAAGGACAGCTGAACACGTGAAGGGCTAAAAAAGAAACAAAGAAAGAACCCACAATATATGTCTGTGATGTGACACTGCAAAAAAACAGCAAGACATCCTGTAAATCGCGGGGATCGAATTTACAGACAAAGAGCAAAGGCACATTTCAACAGCGGGCGCAGAGAAACGACTGGCTCAGTCGTCCAGAAACCTCCTTTTTCTGATGTAC
>JAWLRI010000274.1:1344934-1400573 GCA_034781795.1 Crypturellus tataupa
AGCAAAGGCACATTTCAACAGCGGGCGCAGAGAAACGACTGGCTCAGTCGTCCAGAAACCTCCTTTTTCTGATGTACGTTTCACTTGGAGCTCTACCCTGCCAAACACACACCTGAGTAGCTAGTGGTCATTCCATAGACAGTCAAAGTCCCAAACTACGCAGTCCAATTGGTCCGGAAACGTTATCAACCTTCAGTAGCAGCACCAGACAAACCCAAATTACTGTCACCATGTTATACCCAAAGATGACCTCCAAAACACCAACAATTTGTTACGAAAAGCACCAGTGAAGCCACCCAAGGCCAATGACAGGAAATTTGCCAAATCATCTACTTTTCCACTATTGCAGGACAGCATAGCTGAGTGCTTTAACACAACCATCCACTTTGTTTTGATATTTGTAAAGGCTTTTTTCCCCAAGTTGAAGTAGTCTGAATAGAACTTCTGAGTTAAGAGCAGTGAAATGCTGGGCCATCAGGAGAGGGGAGAGACAGCCACTGATTACATACTAATACCTTGAGGTATACTAATATCTCATCTTATTTTATCTGGTCTCCACAAAACTGTCCATTGATATATTCAGCTTGACATTTCCCATTCCCCATTTCTGCGAAGAGCAGATCAACCACGTTCATGGTCAATGAGTGGCAGAAAACCCCCTCTCCTGCAAGAAGACCAAGTCGAGGGCAGACTGATGCCAGAGCAAGAATGCCATTAAGGTGCCACTGCCTGGGAATGCTTTACCTCCCGGGATCTGCAGAGACAAGGTGCTCGGGAAGCCTGGAAGAGGAAGCACTGGCGGGCGAGGGGGCTGCCAAGGGCGATACAGCTGCCTCAGGCTCCGGTCTAGCACCACTTGTATTGCATTCACAGTGACAAGAACACAGAAAAAGAGGTTTAATCCACACTGAAACAGTATGCTCAACAGAAAAAAAATATCTATATCTGCACACAAGTGTTAGTACTCTGAAAAAAAGATGAATTTTGCAGTGAAGCATAGAAGAGGTAAGACAAGATGCAACAGGCTTGAGACCTGCTGTGCTTTTAGCAGAAACGACGTGTCCTAAAGCTTGTAAACTCATTAAAAGCCAAGCAGTGTGTTTACAAAGATGAAACACGTATTTTGGATTACATTATGTGGCAGAAAACTAGGAAATACTAGAAAACAATCAGAATCAACTAAGACTTGGGATTAGTTTCCTAAATTTTGTGTATCTTTTGCTATGATTTCTTTAGGGTGTTCGCTTTGTGAGGGTTAGACTACGTATTCCTTAATATTTTTTCATCTCCTTCAGTTTGCTCAGTAGAGAAGAAGAATCTAGAAAACACGGGGCTTAAGACCCTCTCCTCGAAGGACAAACATCTCACTGCAATGTGCAAAAGTGACACAGAAGCTACAGAGGATTCACAACATTTTTGTTGTGAGTTTTGAGCAGACTGAGCATGCAGGGTAAAGTATATTAATAAGTAGGTAGACTTGGAGGGCTGCAAATTATCAAACAGACTGAGGAAGGAGCACGAAGCCGACCTTGCAGGCAGGAGAGGTGTTGATGGCAATTCTGACCCCAGCGGCACCTCACAAGTCTGGGTGGCCACAGAGGTTTTACTCAGACTAACAGCGGGCTCCTCGGCTCCTGTTCCGTTGGGCAGATCTGCAGGTCCGCTTTACAGATATTTATGACATGGGGAGGAAAAGAACAGCGTCACGTGATTTAGGATAGAGGTTATTTCAGGCCCGACCACGAGGGCAACAAATATCTTCTGGTGACAACAGATTAGCTAAACTCCAACTCTGGAAATCCCAGAAAAAGCTTCACTCAGGACAAATACTTGATTCTGCATTTCCAAGAACGAACCCAAATCAGTACTTGGTGGGTCAAAATGGTTAGAAGTGCTCAACATCAGAAACATGCTTGGAAATTGGATGCTGTGGAACTATAACTAAACCAGTTATTAAAACATGTAAACAAGTGTAAAAGCTAGACTTTGCCTTTCCAAGCTTTCAGTCAATTGTTTAAGAGGTACAACATACACACTCTGTTTCAAGGAGGGCTTTCTATTTGCTGATCTTTTCAATTTGCTGATCTTCCAAATGCTGAAAGGAAATAACCATTTATCTACACAAAAATCCCCAGGAAGTTGCAGTTTAGGGCTAAATGAAACTAGAAAAATATACTAAAAATAAAAATCATTGGACATTTGTCTTGAACAATGCCTGAAAAGTTGGGATATTCAGAAGTAAATTACTGATTAGAGAGAAGTTCTCTGTTGTTTAACAGTATGATACCCTGCCTTCTAGCTGATCATTTACTTTTAAACTTATTTATATTAAAAAAAAAAAAAAAAAACACACACACACAAAATCAAAAGCATTAGAATACTTTTCCAAAGACCAGACATATATTGGCAACCAGAGAGGCATAGTTGGGTACTAGGCATGGGGCAGCTATTCACACAGGAGAGTAGACTAATGGGAAACAGAGTTTAGGAGCTCCTTCTCTTCACGTTTTTATTTCAGAATATTATTAGAGATGATACAGTTGAGATATATCCTCTCAGATACACAGGTAAAAAGTGAATTTTTACAAACTTGTTACCTGTTTGTACAGCTGTAACTGTAATATGTCAACCTTGACAAAGTTCCATTCTCAAGACAGGCCAACTTCATGTTCTTGAATTCAGAGATTTGCTTAGCCATTTTGAGAATACTTTTTGCTAAAATACATGGTATCTTAACATGGGAAGTGGAGTGCAACATACCACCAAAGCATGTAGGACAACTATCGATTTGCTACTAATAGTTTTGGTAGTTTTTCTTTTAACTCATCTCATGCTCTCAGCTGGCAGACTCTGGTTTTCTCATTTTACTTTCAATCATAACAGAGATATCCATGCTCTAGATTATTTAGAGTGGCTTAAGCAACTAAGGGCAAAGAGCTAGTTGGACACACAAATATAATAGTAAATTAATTACAGACGTGAAGGCCTGTTCACTACCTAGGAAATGTCCAAAACTCATAAATCCTTGCAGTTCAAACCATACCACCCTTAAAGAATATGCTACAGACAGCCTAAGTGAGAAATTTTCATAGTTTTCATTGCATTGATCATCTTCAGCTCCTTTCTAGTCATAAAAAAGCCCTCTTTAAGGCAACAAAACAACTTTAACATGCTATTTTGCATTCCTACTGTAAGACACAGTATTCTACTGAATGATTAACTTGTGCAACAGCAGTAACTCAGTAACTCACACCACTTTAGTAATGCATGACTCAGTCAACTGAGTTATGTGACAAAAATCAAACCAAACAGCAATTCTCACTCAAATACCCTCTTTAGGGAGATGATTAAAGTGTGCGTTTTCTACCCCACGAGCCTTACGGAGTTAACTGTAAAAGGTGTGTAAGATGTGATACGCTTTGGTCCATCTTATAGGTGCAATTTTAATAATTTTAATTGTAATTTGTGCTGTGCGCAGTTATATATCCACATCGGTGGCTGTTAGATAACTTGGCTGTTACCTGCAATCTCCATTTTCTGTTTGGTTTTTCCTAGAGGCAAAAATGACAGACACAGTAAGCTCCTGCTGTATACCAACACAAACCAGCTGAAAAAGGAAAGAAACAGCTGTAAAGCTCACACCACAGGTTTCCCCTCCTCTCAGCTTTGAGGCTGTAAAATAAAACAGAGCTCCCCATGACCTCCTCTCTGTCAACAACAGTGTTTGTAGGAGATACTCATCTGTTCACGGGACCCTTTTCACGTGAGCACTTCATGCAATACAGGGTTTAGGGCAATCACAATGACTGGACCCCCTGTGTGTGCTTTAGACCTTGGAGGTTTGAAATTTTTCAGCAGATGTTGCAGGCTGACAGGGAATTTCACTTAGCAGAATTCTGACTCCTGTCGCACCCCCAGAGTCAGTTGTTTCTTGCAAACCTTTGTGTCCACTTTGAAAATATAAAAATATATCTTTTTAATCCCACTGGGATCTCCACTACTCTGATATCCTTGTACAGTTGGGGTTGGTTCTGCTGTGCCGCAGGAAGGGTTACTTCTCCCCCTACAATCTGTGGAGCTTTCACAAAACTACAGGTCTTTGCAAGAGAAGACTCTGCTAAGGAGGCGAAAGATGCAAAAGAAAAATGAAAAGAAGAGACAGAACTAAGTTAAAAGCAGCTTTTATTAAAATACTCTTCAAGCTCCAGAAAGCATAAATTAACGAATGTGTAGCTACTATAATACATTATTTTACAGGAGAACCACAGGGCCATGAAGCTTTTATGAACACAAGAAATCCTAGGAGCTTCACTCTGAAATAATAAATACCGCCGTCTTATCTTACTCTTCTTAGAGGTTATATATTGAAGCCCTTACATGTACACAGCAACATCCTGCTCCTTTTTCTTCTTTTTTTTTTTCCCCCTCTCTATTTTTTCACAATATGAACAGGTTACTTGTTTAAGCGGCAGGCTCCTTACACTGAACTTGCACTAAGATATTCAATACTGGCAAATGTCTTCTTGCTCAAAAGCAATCCGTCTTCGCGCTCTACTTCATAAAACATTTACAACCGCTCTAAAACTGGCCTGCTGGAAAGCTAGTGAACTGGAACAGCATTATCCTGTTGAGTACGGTAGTTTGCAATAAGTGTATACAGTCCCTCCTCTGCTCCTATTCCACCCCAAACCTCTACACTGCCATTTCTTGATCTTTTGTTGTTCTCTGCTTTCTAACGACCTACAGTAACTCAAACTCAGCAATGCAAATGACTCCTTTAAGGCAAAAAATAAGAACTGCAACAGCCATCTCCTCCCCACTTTGGAAGATTCAGTCACCCGAGTCGTTCCGGGTTAAACGCATTTTTTGTCAACTAGTGATTAGCACAAAAACATTTTCATCTCTTTTTTTTTTCTTTACACATCAGTAGGAAAGTGTTAGAAAAGTATAGAAAAAGCTAGAATTTCTCTTGTAGTAAAGCTAGTGAAATAGGTTTTCTTTTTTCTTTTTTTTTTTTTTTTTTTTTTTTTTTGCAAAGCAGTTGGAAAGGAAGAAAGGAAGCCAGTGTTTGTAACTTTGTTTTTGCAACGTGGGCAAAATCACTGGACATTAAGAACACGTGCTGAGACTTCATGGTGCCAGTCACGTAATTTTGTGTATTTGGGGCTAAAGACGTGGCTGGGAATCTTTTCCCTGTGGAAAGAAGTAATAGAAGAGAAATAAGAAAGAAAGAAAGTCGGTCTTCGAGCAGTTTCACGAGTGCACTGCAGCATGCAAAGGCCATGCACTACGCACGTCCCAGCGCCTCCTCTCCGCCTTTCAAGAGAACTGATCTGATTTTAAACACAAATCAGCGGAAAGATGCCCCAGGACTGCAACCACCAGTCAGTTTAGCCGCTAGCCAGTCCCCGCTTTGAACTCCACACCGAGCCCGAAGCAGCCAGACAGCTGACACTTGTTCACCAGCTAGGACGGCAACACTTTCCAGTTATATCTTGAAATCTGACCCATGCTTGCAAATCAAAAAATGCCTGGTTAGATGTCGGAAAAGAAAACACACCGACACGCTGACCTCATAGAGAAAACCAAACCAGCCCGAGTTTATGGAAAAAGCTCAAACTCCTGCGCAAACATTAACACTGGACTGCACAAACAGAGCTTTGAAAAGGTTGCTCTATGAAAAAAAATCTTGATTTTTACATGCTGAAATACAAGGCAGAAAACAAGCAACGACTGAAAAACACCCAGACTTTCAACAAGGGCACCAAACAGTAACACATTATCAGTTAAGAATTAAGACGTGCACTATATTAAGGTGAAAAGAAAGGGAAAACGTGAACTCACTTAGTCTTCTTTGCAGATTCAGGTTCTGGTTCTTTCACTGCAAGAAAAGAGAAAATTTTGATTTTCTGAGCAACTAAGTAGTAGCACTAATCGCTGTCATTCCTCTGCTGTACTGAAGCGTTCTCCACACTAGGAAATTACAACATCAATCACTGGGAAAGGTGTGAGAAGGAGTGTCAGGAAGATGACAAGTGGCATCTCAGAGATGTGTCTTCTGGAGGAACATCCAGGAGGTTTGTATCAGATGGTAATAGCAGCCTCTGTGTATAGCCATCATCATGACCCCATCACGGTGTGCAGAACTCGGCCAGGACAAAACCGGGACCGGGAATCCATGGAATTTATATATAGTCTCACAGGTACTGCTGCAATCATATTCCTGTATTATTTGTCAACGTGATTAATTCACACTTCAAGTGAACACTGACACGCTTGATGTTCAAGTCTCTTATTTTCTTCCTGAAAGGATTAGTGAAGAAAAGAGTCCCAGAGAGCTTAAACACTCATAAAACAGACTCGCACAAAGCAAGTCCATGAACTGTCCAATTTCAGATTTATCACACCTACAGGATAGTCCTTATGCGGGGAGAGTAGCACCGGCAGCCTCTGGAGGAAGTCTGCCAGTGAACTCAGAGGGGATTTAATCAGCCCTGCTCCCAGGATGGGTCCAGTTTTGTCACTGCTTCCTTTTAGTATTAGCTATGAAAAGCATAGGAATGAAATAATCGCCCATAGATCAGCTACCTCAGTCTGAGCATGATAGAGGTTATATGTCTTGACGGCATTTCTGATGGATTTATCCAGCCTTCAGACCTCTGCCAATAAATTTCAGGTGGCAGCGTGATATGAAACCAAAGCTTTTTTTTTTCCATACAACAACTAGGAAACTGGGCTTTTTCTGCGTTATCGCCTCTACTCTTCAGTATACGGAGCAATAGCACTCCACATGCGGATGATGGAGACATTTCCTTGGAATACCCTGAGGAGCTAGAGGTCTGTGTTGCTGAGGTAAAACCACTGCACGTAGTAAACCTCCGTACGACCCTCGAGCATTTTCTACGTGCCTAGGGGAGCCTTACAGCGTTTCAAATCGCTTTCTGGAGCGTTAATTCAGAACAGGAGCCTCCCCACTGCAGTGATGTGGAAGGAGACGGCAGTAACAAATATGTACTTTCTGCCAAAGTTTTGGGGAATAGGAATGACAGTTTGGGGCTTACTGAGAATGTATTAATATCCAAATGGGAATAATGCAGCTGCAAGAGATTTACAAATACATTTTCCTATTCCATAGCCTCCTGAATCATGTTTCTTTTACAGAGCACACAAAACTGTGCCTACTGGATTTATGAGCCAAGACGGGAAAATCTTAGAGGTGCGATTAAATCATTTTATCCTTTTTTCCCCACACTGCAATCTTTCAAAAGCACCTATTGCCCAAGACCGCTCTCCTGCTGGCATGAGGCTACTCACTGTGATCGGTGCCGGTGATCTGGGCCAGGATGCGGAACGAGCGCGACTGGGTGGTTCCCGTGCGGGGATGCCAGTCCTCCGTGTCCTCGATGAGCCGCTTCTTGCTGGCGTCGCTGTGAGTAGGAGTGTGGTAAAATTCAGTGTACGTGTCCACGATGTGCTTCCGCGGCGGGCTGCAGCGAGGAGAATGGGGAGAAACAGTGAGGAAGGAGCCGCGTTGGGCTATGCCATCAGGCGTGGGACAGCGGCAAAGACACACACGGCCTGGGGCTTGTCACAGTATCTACAAGCAGCTCCTGCCACGCAGGGAACGCCACGGATCCAGCTCCCTGAACCAAGCAGGGATTCGGGATTGCCCTAATGCAACCAAAATGTTGCACCTTGCTTCACTACTGGAACTCCTCGACCGGGGCAATCAGTTATTAACACAACTAGCAAATTTAAACTTTTACCGTTTAGGTGGGTTTTTCCTTGGTAGGGACAGAATAAGACAGCAAGAGGAGTAGTTTTCCCAGCATAAGCAGGAAGAGGAGAGAAAAAGAAAACAAGAAAAAAAAAGTAAGAAACAAAAATGTGGCTAAGCTATTCTATTCAATTAGTCTTGCAAGAAAGCACTGAAATCCAATTAATAGTGTTATTCTGCTGCCAGTAAATTACCCTTCTTCCATTTAATATGATCTTACAGGGAGCTCCCTACAGGTATGAGAGGATATAACATAGACAGGTATAATATTTCTTGCTTGTTTCCATAAGACAGGGCGGTATATTTAGTTGTGGTTGAGTTAAAAGCCCTGGACAAACTTTGTGCCCTTCATTCACAAAAGACCAAACCCTCGCTTTGGGCAACAGCCAGGTACAGGGGATGCCTTTTGCAATTAATAAGGCTGGATCTGAATTGAGTATTTTGAAAATACAGGATGGTCTGAAGCAAAGTATGGAGGTATCAGTGCTCCATTCCCTCTCAAAAAGTCAAAGACACGGAGCCATTATTTACTCTGGAATTTTTCCCCACCATATTCCATATGCTGTTACCAAGCCCTGAGCTAGCAGCCTCCAATATAGGGTTTTAAAGCTTTGTTTTTACTAACTGATGCAAAAATCCATGTAAGAGCACTGCTCTGTTTAGAAAGGGGCAACACAAAACTCATACTATGTATCCTATTCCCCAATTCTACCTTAATTATCTCCAAGCATTCATCTTGGAGACTCTTTGCACATATATTTATTTTGACATGACTTACGGAAGATTAACTTTACTAAACTATCCCCAAAGATATAACAATTCTATTAAAAAAAATAGAAGTAATTTCTACTTTTGTCATTATTTCCCTGCTCTAATATCTAAGGTGGTTCTGGTAGAGAAAGGTGGGACTTAGGAATGAGACTGAATTATTGATTTGTCAATAAGGACAAATCAATGGGGTGTATTAGAACAGTCAAGCAGTAGCTTCCAAAACAATGTGAAAAGTACCACACAAAATGATAGTAGAGGACCAAATTTACTAGAAATGACACATGATATTAGTGAAGTACTTACACCTCAAAGTTACTGCTGGAGGGAGGGGTACAGAAACAAAGACAGTGGCATTCCCAGGATGGAGGACAAGCAAGGAGCACAGACAAAAATGAAGTAAAGCAACAGAACAGTTAATGAAAAAGGAGAAATTATGAAAATTAAGGCAATAAAGTCATCAAGTTACAAGAAAAGGTAATAATTTGCATGCAATCTACGCTATTTTACATCCTTATAGATTCTACTGCGTCCTTTCCTGAATCTGGTAATGACTCGTGGAGGCACAAGGTGGTGCCAGAGACAAAGGAATATTAAAGGACACAGGCACTCCTGGAAAACCGAAGCAATGAAACCTCCACCATATCCATCCTCCCCAATGCATATAAATAATTATATATGGAATTTGCACTTCTTTTGTTGCTCGGCTTCAATACCCGGTCTTTCAGCCCATGCTCAAAGTGACAATGATTTTTTAAAATTGTGTTTCTCTTATCTGCCAGTTTTCCTACTGGTGCAGCAAGAATTTATCAGTACACACAAATACCACACAAAACTTTCGTGAAATTAAAAAAAAAAAAAACTGCAAAACTTAATGCAGTGAGAAGCCAGATCACAGACCAAAACCATTTACCACATTAAGAAGTTACTAAAAGAGCTGAAGCGGTTTTGCAAAATTTAAATTTAAAACTCTATGAAAGCTATCATTTTGCAAAACAGTAATACATGCTGGTTATTCCAACAAGAAAAAACATCATAATTCAACTCCAGTGCTGTTGATACTAACTTTGTCACTGTTGTTATCTGCAAAGGAAAAAAAAAAGTATTTCATATGTTAATATTCTTTGTTTCTTGAGCTTTTTTAGGATCTTCCAAATCCAAGCTCTGCTAATGCCATGTATCATGTAGAGTCAAACTTAAAGTTACCAAACAGCTGTAAGTAAAACATTTAACCAACAAATACCAATCTTAAATCAAGTGAAATCTATGGACATCTACCTCTTGCGAGCAGCAGGCACATTTTATGCAGGAGCTGTCAAGAAGGTCTTGAAAAAAAGCAAAATTGCAGCTAGATTGCTTCCTTTTTTCCCTTTAAAGCCTTTTCAAGCCAAGATCGAGCAAGGGAAACAGATCTTCCTCCCTTTTTATTTTAGTTTTCCCCTCCCCTCGCACCGCCGAATCCCCTAAGTCAAATTTTGAGAACGTGTATTTTACCCAAATCTGCAAGCATGATATCTGAGCTGTTATCCCACAGAAAATAAAGACTCTACTCAATGACCTACAGGCAACAGATTTTGCACTGGTGCTTCTGCACAGCTGCAGCAATTTCCAGTCTGCTAAAACAAGGAGATGGGTCAAGTTGTCATGTCCATTGCTGTCACCTGGCCACAGATCTCATCTATGCAGCTTAATAAATGCACAACTTCACCTCAATCAGGGAAGTTCTCCAGAGGTTAATACACTTTTTTCAATTAACAAAAGCTATCAATGTTTTTTTTTTTTTTTGCTGATAATTTCTTTTAAATCAAATGCTGATTTTTACCTACTACATGATAAGCAGACTTCTGCAAAGTCCAGGTGAGTGGCTCTGGTTTTGATCAGAAGCGAGCAACCTGACACTGGTTTAAGCACAAAGGAGCTTGCTCAAACTTACAAAAAAACACCCCCCAAAAAAACCAAAATCAGAACAAAAAAAAAAACAAAAACCCACCCAACAAACCAACTTTCCCCACTGCATGTGGTGAATAATGACTCGAGAATATGTTTTGCAAGCAAAGTGTGCAACTCTAGTCTAAATAAATTTGCAAAAAGGACAGGGTAAATTGTTACTGGATCACTTTTTTTGGTAAGAAAAATTAAAAGCAGAGAAATGGGCTTTCTTTCAAATTGATCAGTTATGCCAAATTTTAATATTTCACAAGTATTTTCAATTCCACTTTAAACACAGGGAGATAAGCATCACTGTGCAAACGCACTAAGCAGTTACTCGGGTGGCTGCAAATGAACATATCCCTTTTCCTTCTGCAAACTGCCTCCACAAGCGCTATCAGCATCGTAGCGCCTCATTCCCAGCCGCGGCGAATCCTGCCGACCTTCCTAACGAGCTGCTCCGCATTTCCGAGTGCCTGCTGCTTGCCAGGACCTAAAACACACAGCGGGACAGGGATGCCGGTGCGAACGCCGAGCTTGCTGCAAGGTCCAAAACACATCGAGGTGCAAAACGGTCCTGCAAGAAGCACTTTGGGCCCTTGTGCAATTTCAGCTAATTTAGCACCTGCCGATCTTGCCCTTAACAAGCACCACGAGCCAACTCACTCGACACAAGGGTTCCCCCCAGATGGCTCTGCAGCGGACCAGCTCGCCCCGACGTGCCTGGCGTGCAGCAAGCCCTGCGAGGAGCACAGCGGCGCGCGTCCCCCGCCGCGGCCACCTACCCGTTCTGCAGCTTACTGTCCCCCTGCGCGTCCCCAAGCGCTCGCCGTGGCCCCTCGGCCGCCCGTGCCTCCGCGCCAGCGCTAACATGCGGCCCCGGCGCCGCGCGGGTGCTCGGGACGGCCGTCACGGGGCACGCGGGTGACGGGGCGAAGGCGGAGGACGGTGACGGGATGGAGGTGGCTTTGGAGCACGCGGCCGCCCCGAAGGGCCTCGGCGTCTTATTGAACGCCCCGGCGGCCGGGGACACGGCTTTGGGTGCGGCGGGAGAGGCAATGGGCTTAGCTACCTCCTTGGGTTCGCCCTAGGGGAAATAAAAGACAAGAAACACACAAAAACACAGCAAACGCATGCAGTGTTCCTGAGCGGGTATTTCTGCTGGCAGTAAAAACTCCAGTGCTTTCAAGTACAGAAACGGAGAGATATACGGAAGGAGAGACAAGCCATGCACTGCAGGAGAGGGAAGGGGCTGGGCATGCAACCACAAGGTGCTAGGGTCATCATGAACTGCTCTCATCATGGCCAAGAGCCACAGGCCACAAAAGCCAATGTAGGACAAACTCCACTGCAAGATCCACCAGACAGTTCCCACAGAAACTATTAGTAGGGGGTTTTAAGGCCACCTTCCATCTCTCAAACCCAGCCATGTGCGTGCTTTCCATAGACAGGAACGCGCATGGTTTACAAGGTGCATATATTTCAAACAAAAAGAATGGGAAAATAAAAAAATATCTATTTAGTTTCTGAAATTTATTTTGGAGAGGAAGTATGAGGAAGCAAATTCTTGTTTCATTTTCTGTCTTGGTGAGACAGTATTTACAGCAAGAGCAGATGAAAACAAATTGTTTCTACTCATACCCTCCAGCTTTTTCCGGATCATCCAAGGGCTTTTGTTAAAGCTTTGCAGCAAGGTGATAGGATTCAAGTAACACAGTGGGGAGTTAGCAGCTGTGAACAGCAGAGACAATTCTCACCCTATGAATGTTCACGTTGGTCAGGTTTCTCCCTAGTTTCGGTGATAAGTGTTGCAAGGGGAAGTCCCCCAACCTATTCCAGCATTTGAGAACATTCATTCATATTAAAGTTGTTCAAAAAGAAGGATTTTATATTCATCCCTTTCAGATCAAAATCCTCAAAAAAAATGCAAATCTGATGGTTTTTGCTGGGTGCTTTGCTTTAGCAGTTTCCAGATGGTAGCACTGACCGTCTTGGAAAGATCTTACCTAGTAAAAAGCAGCACTAGTTTTAAAAGATAATCGGAAAGCTGGAAGACAATATATTCACTTGCACCTTTTCATGGACAATCAGTTGAGAGATTCCTCAAATCTTTTGGAAGAATTGTACTACTACTGCAAAATTTGAATGGTGTGCTGTACTGAAAGTAAAGTTTAAATGACAGTTCTCGTCAGTGACAGGGTTTGACAGATGGGTAGCAGTTAGTGCCACATGCTGCAGTTCTTGGCTGTTGATAGTGAACATACCTTTTGTACGTGAACGGGATCAGGTTTGGGTATGGTTGCCACTCTGGAAGAAAACATATACACATCATTTTAAAAAACAAGTTCCTTAATGGTTAAGTATCTCCCTCTTCCAACTCGCTACGTCCACCCATGGATGTATGAATTATGATTTTGTTTTCCTTCCTCAGAAGGAAACAAAAATTATTTGGGTTGAACCTATGACATTGTGGTTAATACAAGATAAAAGCATAAATAAATATTAGGAGCCCTAACATCTAGCAGCAAGTACTATTTGATTTATATTGTAATGATATCATACCATTGGTTAAGAGGCATTAGCTCAAATTTGCTTTTCCTCCCTTCGTATGAAACTGCATTATATAACTTAAAAGGCCTGGGCAGAATAACTGAGTTTTACCAGAACATAACCTTTATTCAGGCTTAAAGCAAAAAACTTAAGCACAACATGACCAAATTCCTTCCCAAGGACTGTTATCACATTAAGCAGTATGGAAACTTTCTGCATAATGTTGAGTCTTCAAAGGTAACTCAAACTCCACAGCAGACAGCACAAAAATTCCTGCCGAACAAAGAGCACATTGACACTACAGCGGGGCGGTGGGAAGCAGAGGAAATAGCGCATTAGGGAGGACAAAGGACGACCCACAAGTTTAGTTACACCAAAATCTTCACTGGCAGCATACCACGGTAAAAGGTTTTCTTTTACAAACTAATTAAATCTGAGGTTGCAAGGGATGAGATTGCGCTACAGTCATCTGTGCAGAATGGCATTTTTGCACAGCGCTATTTCCAAACAATCTGCAAACATATTTGCCCTTCAAAATCCATGTTTTAAAATACCCTACAAAGGAAAGCTTGTGATAAAAGAAGATCAGGAACATTTTAGTTAACATTAGGAGTCAGACAGCATACCATTACTTTATTTCTCCCAAACATACTTGAAACAAGGACATAAATTTGCGTGTCCCAGACATACTTGAAGCAATTTTACTTGGCCTTGTTGACTCCAGACCATAATCGGACTACAATCTGTGATTTATCCAGGACCGCATAGAGAAAACGCTCACCCAGCAAAGTGAGCCACCAAGATCTGAATGTGAAAAATGTGCAGTGGTCAGACAAGACAGCGCAAAAGGAAATGCAAAGTTCAAGCGCAAAAGCAAAACGCACCTCGCATGCTTCCTTCAGAGATTACAGGCTTTTTAATAAAATGAGCGCTACTGTTCTAAGGTTTGTGATAAATATCAGTAATATAGCAAGGCAGAAAAGCAATTTAACCGCAGACCCGTTTTTGCCCATTTTTTAAGTGGGCAGCAGATGGCATCCCATCTAGTCTAACCTGAAACAGGATTTCATGGTCTTTTCGTTAACTCGCTCCTTACTACTCATTAAAAGAGATGGATGGCTTGGAACAGAAAGGCATTTTCTGAATGACTTAAAACCAGCAGCTGAGAATGTTAGTTTATATAATATTCTAAGTAGCGTATACACAGAAGACATTAGGAAGACAAAAGCTTGGCCTAAGTGCTTATTATAAGCAGCACACACTGGAGATGCTGGCAAATTACAGCTGTTTGAGCTCCAGGCTCCATTCGCAAGTGTCCTGAGAGTTATTAGACCCAATGCAAATACCAGCAGCATCCAGCCCTCACTCACAGCCCTGAGACTGAAAATGAAAGTGCAGGTCGTACATTTTTTCACATGTGCTCCTCCAGCATGCCTTGTGTCTACTTTCAAATAAAAAAAAGGCTATATTTAGGCCATGTAAACCGTTCATTCAGACCAGACAAACACGAGAGGATCTGCTCTGTAAACATCCCACAAGCAGTCCTCCCCAACAAACATTTTGGGGAATTTAGTGCAAGTCAAAACATTCCAGCTTCCTGTGCAGCCTTATTAGGAGAACAGATTGGTCTGCACCCTGCTGCAAGCAACCCACCAAGCAAAGACTATTCATTCTTCAAATTCTCGCCTTAGTCATTTCCTTTCCAAGTATTTCACCCATAAAAAAGAGGCCAACCAAAATAATAGGATCCTTCTGCAATTTCCCAGGAAAATCCATAATAAAAGCTAAAGTTACAGTATTTCATGCTACCAGAGAGGATGCAATTTGGTATGCCATCTCCAAAGACAGACCATCTGCAAAAGTGCTATGATCTCGAATTCAGTGTTATGGAACCAAACTCAACATAAAGCAGGATGCTTTGGACGAGTCTCAGCTGACATATCCAAAAAGCTTCACCAAATCCAGATTCCCAAAGACATTTCCAAGTTAGCCCCATCATGCAAGTCCTTCTGTCCCTTACCAAGGAAACTATATTTGGGTTACTAACTTCAAAAGCAAATGCAAAACTCAAAGGAAGAACCACAGGGAGGGCACTGCATTTATCAGCGTATCTATACATAAGAGGAATACCCAACACCATTAGTAAACATAAGTATTTGTTTTTTTCCCATCTCAGTATCCAAAACAGTTGTTCGTAAAGTTAACCTGAGATACAATAGCAACAAACTGCACAAATCTTAACTCCTAAGAAAAAAATTGGTCCAAGCCCAGGCTCAACAGAGATTTCTGCAAGACTTCCCTCCCTTCTAAAAGCTGGAAAAGCAGAAGGATCCCCCCAAGACATTTTCAAAACTAAATCCCTTCTTTCCTAGCTGATCAATCAGGATATAGTTCTCGACAGTAGATATTATATCCCTGAGAAGCTACTGCTCTGATCTTCTTTCTGAAAATCTGATCCTTTAATGGCTTTGCCATTTCAGTCTACAGCTCTGGGGTTTTTTGCTTCACTTTATTTCTAGACAGCAGTCAGCTGGTAGAAAGCTAAATGCATTTGCTTTCTGAAAAATCAGCCAACTCTCATGGAAAAAAATGACAGGCATAAAATGTTTAATGTATATAACAAGCCAGGACTTTTACTAGGGGTTATCTGAATGAAAACAAATGCAGATATAATTTAAAGCAAGGAAAAAAGAGCTATCCAGATAATTCTTTTCCTAGACCAAAACCCTTTAGCTATTACAGACATAATTCATTTCTTACCAACCTTGTCCTGGACTGCATTCTTTATAGCTTGTTTTTTCTTACGTCTACATCAGCAGGAACGATTGCCTTACAAACACTAATAATTTGAGCAGCCCACCAGGCAGCAACAGGACATGCAATGATGTTTTGTGCAACTAACTTTGGGTATTGATTTGCTTTTAAAGCCCAAATGCATTTTAGATACTAGATAACTCAAGGAGCCTCCCTGCTAACCTCTCTTTTTATATAAACCAATCCTTTCACTCCAAATGTGTTCATGTCCCTCTTGCCCTACAAAACCAATACTCTCAGCATTAAGAAATATATATATATATATATATATATATATATATACATACACACACACATACACACACACATACACACACATACATACAAAAGTGCTTCTGAGGATTCTCAATTTATATCTGAGAGAGTTAGATGGACATTTTTTAATCAGCTTTAAAGCCCACTCTGAAAGAGAGGGCATTCAGACTTCTGGTCTTCGCACTCTTTGCTGAGATGAACTTAACGGACTATGCTGAGAATACTGGTGTTTTCTTAACAGAGTATGCACCACCTCTGGTAGCATATATACCTCTGGTGATATATATAAATATTGTTATATTTTGCCTAGGAGCATTATCTTGTGAATCACTCTCAACTGAGTTGAAATTTTCAGTCAGTTTAAAGAGGGGGATTGAATATCAGGTAACATAACATAAATGCAATGTGAAATACTGACATGTAATAGCTTTAAGTCCTTACACCACACGCTCCCCCAGGACATCAGATTACGGTCAGGTAGAAGCAAGAAAAATTATATTCTTCCTTCATTACTCCTTCAATATTGAGCCAAATCCATCCGAGATCCTCCTCTTAAATCTTAACATGGTGGGGGATTTCTTGAGTAAGTGTTAGAATAAACCACACGGACATTTCCAGGGAGGACGAGGCTGCCTCTGCTCCCGCGCTCCCACCCACAAAGGAGCCCTTGTTGTGGGACCTCCCCGGCCAGCGCCGCTCATAGTCTCATTCCTGTGGTCTGCGGCAGCCCCTACCGAACACATTTGTAAAGAGAGCTGGAGTGCGGGCGCACAATATTTTATTCCACTGAAACAAAACCAAACACAAACCAAGCAAAAAAAAAAAAAAAAAAAAAAAAAAAAAAAGAACCAGCAAAGGAAATATACCTTCTCCCTGACAAAGACTTTTTAAAATACGCTTTTAACCCCCATTAAGGTAGATGAGGTTTAGGCACCTACAAACCCCATGGACATGACCCAGTGCTATTTGCTCTGGGTACATATGGTTGGACTTGGTCTTGGAGGTCTTTTCCAACCATAATGACTATATGATTCCACTTCACCCAACTGGGTGATGTGAGCACCAGGGCACTGAGGCCAACCCAAGACCAAAACTTGGTCTGGCCAGGCCAGGCAGCAACATCTAAACAACACCTAAATGCAAACAAGACACAAAAAATGACCTTCAGCATCTCTATCCTGGCTTATAATGAAGTGGAGGTTATATACTCAAAGTCTTTGGAAGTGTTTATTAGATACTAATTCCAACACAGCAAGTTACCTTTTAAAAATAGCAGGCTTAATAAAAAACATAGGTCTAAATGACTCGCAGACCTAGTCATTCTTTCAAAACCCTCAAAAAAATGCTGGACTATGTGCTGACTTAAGTCTGTCATCAAATCTAGGTTATAATTTAGGAGATTTAAGATATTAAATTATTTTTTCCAGAGCTTTCCACCATATGGTGACTTGTGTTTATGTTACCTCCTTTGTCTAAAGCACAGCTCAAACGAGCTCAAAAGTGCAGCCACATGTACTTTAACAGGAAATCATCACGACAACCCATCTCCTCAAGGCTCAACATACCCTTATTTGGAAGAGATTTCATAACTGCATACTTTGGAAAGATCATTTCTACCAAGTTCCTGCTCTCGCATGAAGAAACTGGCAATTTAGACAGGCATTAGATAATGGTATTTTAGTAAAAACATCTTCTCTGCTCTGTGAAGCAGCTCACCCATTCACAGCTTTATGAGGAACTAAGCAAATACCCTTGAAGAGTAGTTAACCAAGGAGATAAAAATCTCAGTTTCCAAGGTGTCAGGCAGCTACATTAAAAAAAAAATAAAAATATAAAAAGCCAAGTTCCCCTTTCCAACACCAGCAGCAGGAACAGTCCCCAGCCCACAGTGACACTCATAACATCACCCAACCTTCTTTGTTCCAATCCCAGCTATACTCTCAGGCCTCCCTTTGTCATAATGCTGGAACAACTTTAACCACCTAATACTGGAAGTAGATTGGGAACTACTGGGAAGGTTTTCAGAAAATTGCTGAATTTTTGCCAATTCTGTGAAGGACTTGCAAAAATTGTTCCTTTGAAGTTCTGGACTAAAATGTTTACTCCACTGCAGAGGGTACGTTGGTGTTGGGAGCTGTGCATCTCCAGTTGACTTCATGGACAAGTCCTCAGCCTGCCCCACAAAACCCAGAAACACAGCAGAAACCACTAGTAAAAGTACATAAAAGCAAACACCTTAAAAAGGATCAACTCTGCATTCTTTTTAACAGGCTATGCAATGGCTTTAATTCTTCACAGTTAAGGCAAAAAATCCGAGTACCTGTTTGACTCCCGAGTGTGATCCACCACCAAAAATGTAAGGATTTTCTTCTCCTAACAAATGTTTTTCCCCCTAATAAACACTAGAAAACTCAGTTTGGCCCATCAGACATCTCATCCTCCCCTCCCACGACACTCAAGGGGGGTGGCATGACATTCATCTTTGCAGTGCCTCACCTTGGGGTCCAGCTGCCAAGCTGCATTCCTTCTCCCACTCCATTACGTTTATTGCAGAAACAAATTAATGAACATGCACTCGCCAGACCTCTAAAGTCCTTTGCTTTTGTTGGCCTTTACCATTTCCATGTATTGTTTATACATTGATGTATTTAATGTCATTGGCTTCACAACACGTATTGTAGGTGTAGCACAAGGAGAAGACCTATGAATGTTTTCAGCACTGCTGTCTGCAGAAGCCTATTTCTATCTGAAAGAAACCTTCTAAGAAGGTCTCCAACTATTGTTTCTAATGGCCTCAGGTCAGCATGACAAACAGGTCCCACCGCACCCTCATGAGAAAGCAAAGTTGAAGTCAGAGCAGCTGCCAGAGGACTTTCTACAGCTAGAAGTTTTGTTTACTGCAAGAGCTAAGATACAAAAATTGCAAAGAAATAACAAAAAAAATAACAACCTCAAATAGTTAATTCCTGTAGTCCACACATGAAGCAGGTAGAGAGGAAATTTTAACATTTGTTTACGTAAAGATTACATAAAGTTTCTCCATCATTTGCAGCAACAAGGAAAAAAAAAAAAGAAAAAAGAAAATTAACAATCCCACGTGACCCAGAATAGTCCAGCTAACCAAAGCTTCCCCTGCCCATAGTCTTAGCTATAGAAAAGTGGGAGTTTTTATTTTTTACCATTTTCTGCTCAACATACATGGGGAGTAGCATTCACAGCACACACATAGGCATACAAAGCAATTAACTGCTTTGGAGAGCACCTAATCGGTGAGACAGAGGACTTGACCATCACCAAACAGCTCCTATTGCAAAGAAAGACAAAAATTAGCAAGCAGCCCTTGACAGGAGCAATAAATGCTTATACAGCCTCATGGGGTTTTGCAGTTCTGTGCCACAGACATGACTTTCTACTGGTAATACCTTGGAATTTTTCCAAGGTTGCAATTTTTCAAAAACTGGGCAATCTAAAAGCCTTACTGTAGAAGCCAGCTGTGCTAAGGAGAACATCTGCATTTGAAAAGGAGGATTTTTCCCCTTCTTCCCCCCCACTTTGCAGGTGGTATCAGACTAAAACCAAATGAGATAGGAAGGTTCTTATTCAAGATGGGATTTCATCTTTTCTAGGCTAGGCAGACCGCCTTTTCATACAACTTTCCATTTGCAAGGTAGCAAGACATAACAATAGCGATTTTTCAACAACTGGTTGAATATTGCTCATGACAAAGGACAGGTTTTATTTGAACACTCTGTCATTTCTTCCCTCGGGCAGATCTTAGGAACAGTTTATCTAAAGCCACAATGGGGCAACTCCCACATCTACCTTGTTCTTCTTGTCTTCACATCCCACGTTCACACAGAGCAAGGAAGTTCCCACTTGAAATCTAAAGACTAAACGCAAGTTTTGGGCTACCTGCACATGTACTAAACACGATATACACATAATTATTCACCTTGCTGTTTTGGTTAAACCTGGATTATTTTTAGTATATGAAAGATGCAGCACATTTTTAAACTACATAAGCTTCTTTTAATCCATGTAGAGACAACTGTCCCTTGACAGATCATCACACAGCCTTTTATAATTAAAGAATGCCTGCAAGTTAGCATCATGAACTCGGCATGTCTGGGAGAGGGGCTTTTCAGAGGAAAACAACAGGTGTGGAGTGTGACCTTCACTCGGAAAACTGAAGTGCAAATGGAGGCATCCGAACAGTGAGCATATGTGCGACTGGGAAGGAGACAGTACCACTTGTACAGCAGCCTCTGAGCAGGTTGGACTTCGGTGTTAGACTTTGCCGTCAGGTCATGACTTTGGTATAGTTGTAAGGCCTGACGGTCCTGGGAAGCCCTAATGGGGAGGGCACAAGGAAAACTATCTTCCCTCCTTACTATTAAGATGACAGGAGCCAAAAGAAAAGCTAAATTAAGTGACATCTCTAGAGTATAATATACAATCCAGATAATACACCAAGCACAAAGTCCACACAAAGTCTTGGCCAAAGAAAGGTGGCACAGTTTCAGCACCAACTACATTCATGTCCTCTTGGAATTCAGCAGTAAGACGGAGCATATTCTAAGAAAGGTTTTGGCTTCCCAGGGCGTAACCTTTTCCATTTATCTGGAGTTGGCCGAAAGCACAGGAAGCACCACCGTTCACACGCGGCTGCCAAGCGATTGCCAAATCCCAAGGCTGCTTCGGGTTCTGGGAAACAAACCAAGAGCGCTCTAAAACTTTATGATCAGAAAACTTTTGGACCCAGGTCAAGCAGTTATTATTCCAGCTTGCTGTCTCTCTGGCAGTCTCATTAAGCTGTTGCGTTCAGGAGACATTTAACTAACATTGTCAGTGGAGAGTCAAAATGGGCTACAAGAGCACTTTGCCCAACAGCTCCAGAGTCACCGTTTTCTTGCCGCTATGACATCTCCCTCTTGACATTCTTCTTTAATAAACACGGGGAAAATACTGCTCAGTGTCGCAAAGCACTACAACCAGCACACTTACCTCCAGATCTCACAAAGTTTGTAAAATGGTCACATAGGTGCTTACTGCCATCATCTGCGGTATTGCTTTCTGCAGTTCAGAGATCTCTAAAAGCTTCCTCAATTAAAAACTCCCCGTGGAAAACAAGAGACAGGTAATAGGAGCGCGATGGTGGTCACTGTGGTTTCCATCAAGGGGAAAGGATTTCATCAATTTTATCCTCAGTTGATCCTCAACTGTTCACCCCGCAAAGCCGTTCACCTGCTCAGATTTTGGAAGAAAACTGAGCACTAACAATACCCACAACAGCAATAGCTTTTTTAGCTACCCAGCAGCATGCTAGGAGATGCTGGTGTGCCCAGAGGATGCTCCTTCCTAGTCCCTTAGCGGTCTGTGTTGTGACAACTAAATCACTTCAGTTGTTCTTTCTCTAGCCATCCTACAAAAGGCCTTTGCAAAGTTCAAAGCAAACACAAGTACCTTCCTACACAAATAAGTGAAAAAGGTAGCAATTAGTGCAACACTGCAACAAAACAAAAAGATTCAATCAGTTAAATTGTATCCCAGTCATCTCAGTTTCATGACAAATTTGTTATCTTCTGTGTAGGTAGTAATGGGACAAATTAGTCATACTTAAAGGCTGGGACTGAGAAACGGATTTTGAGGATATGAAACACTGGAAAACTCTTTTCCTAGATTGGACCTGAGGTGGACAACAGTCAACATCTAAATTGCTAAAATCATTTTAGTGTCCTTGATTGTATACTTTAAGTGAATCAAATGTGGCATCCTCAACATTCATAGAGGCCAGACTTGCTCTAAATGAATGAGTGCGGCCAGAATAAAAACAGAATTAGCAAAATTAGAAAAGCAATTTATTATGTGCTAATGGAAGAGCAGTCTTTTAGCTGCAGATGGAAGCAAGAAGAATTCTTCCACATCTCTAAGTACTACAACCTCTTTTAAGATACCCCTTGCATAGTCTCGGTTACAGAGTCTGCAGAAAGGCACCCAAAACTTCTCCTTACACACAGATGCAGACAGTTTATCTTGACATATCCGAGTGCCTTCTCCCATGTCAACTGGCTCAAATTTTGACTGGGCATTTTTTGCCCTTTAAAGATAAAAGTATCCACATGCAGGATATAAACAAATTACCCAAGCCAAACCAGAGAATTATATATTTATATATCTCAACACACCAAAGCAAAACTGCTCTAGAAACTACTATACTATCCATTCATTGTACATGGAAGGGTTTGTATTAATTTTCAATCACTGCGAGTCTGCATACACCTTCTGCTCCCTTGAGTCAGGAGAGCCAAGGGCTGGTTTCTTCGGGTGCACAAGTACCAAACCCTTCTCTGAATCTTTAAAAAAAGCATCCAGATACGAGTGCCCGTGAGTAGCGCCCATGAGTAATATTTAGACTAGACAAGTACATGCATTAACGGGTGTGGAAGAGTTTTAGCAGCTGTATTATTCCAATGCAGCTGTTCACAATTACTGGCATGTGTTGTGAGACAATTCTGTTTAGAGACGCTATTTAATCTATATATAAAAGCATTATTTTGCTACTCAAAAGTCTGGCATTTAGATGATATCTGCAAAGCTTCAAAACAAGCCTATCTGCGATGTCTCAGCTGGCTATTTTAGAGTGTGCCAACAGAATTAAAATGTCACTAAAGATCATGCCACTCTCCGCGGTATCTGTGTTATTTTAAGCAGCGAAGATAAACTCTTGCCAACTTCACATTGTTTCCTTGCATCTTTCACTCAGTAGCCATGGAGTGGCTTAAAATAAACGTACAAGGACATGACACCGCGTGGCAAATGCTTGCTAATGAGCTCCGAAATTCCCAAAAGGCACCAGATGGGCTGCAAGGACCAAGGTAGAAAGAGGTCGAAAAGGTCCACCTGGGCTGGTGAGCCGTCCCCAGGCCATTCCTGACAACTCTGCTCCCACCTCCTCGGCAGATCACCACTGTCACCTTCAGCGTGGCACTGCATTGAACCACAGATGCCATGTACTGTATCCTCATTTCCACAGTTTTACTTCCACAGGTGACATGCAGGTCTGATAGACCCTCTTTAGGGACAGCAGAGCAATTAAACGTATATATATTATATAAAATAAAAGAAGGAAAAGCACTGAAACCAGACAAGAGGTAACTTAATGATTGGTGACTCACGATGAGAAAAGTACTTGGTGGTATTTGTAGAAAAAACACAAAACCCAATAGCAGGAACTTGGTGTGTCATAAGAAGGATCTGATGCATTCTTCGCATTTTTCAAGAATAAAATCATTTGGGTGAATTATACAATGAATAGAGTAAGGGAAGAGCAAATATCTAGTGTTAGTGATTACTTGAGCTCACCCCCATACTTCCTCTTGGCCTCACCCACAGCATGCAGCTATTCATGATATCGCACCCTACCAAGCAGACATTCCCTAGTGCTAATGTATTGGAAAAGAACACATTATGCCAAGAAAAATATCCATGATCAAAACTAAAGCTTCAGCTTTAAAATAAATCATGAAATCACACGAAATCATGAAATTACATCTCCAAACAAGCCCCAAAGAGAACAGCAACCTTCTCCATCCCTCTTTTTGAAAGAAAAATCAGAGAGGAATAGTTTCATAGTGTCATTTTTTCAGACCTTGAGAACACAGGTGAGAATCAACACAACTCGCCCCACACTGAGGATGAACCACAGTATTTTCACTGCTTTTTTCATGCCTCCTCTTTCCCCTTTCCTTCCTCTAAGAGTCATGCATTCTTCCCTTAAAAACCTCCTCATCCTTGGAAACAAAAAACTCCTTCACCGGGTCGTTTCCTCCCGGTTCTGCTCTTTGCTCCCAAACTTTCTCATCTGTTTTCCAAAGCCCACAGTCCCACTTTTTAGAGCTCCTCAAAACCGGCAGCATCACAAATCTCCCTTGTGTTGATGAACTCGGAGATCTGACCTCACCAGCAGCTGCCGGTGGCCTCAGGATGTGCCCAAGACAGAGGAGGATTGTGGAGTACGTGTGAAGTATACGGAGACGGTTAAAAGTACAGCTCAGAACCCTCATGAAGTTGCAGTGGTGTCCCTCAAACCTCCCTGTTCATCTTGAGAAGGACACAAGACTTCTTATTCTACCCGCTTTTGGGGAAGAGGCTCAAGCATCTAAGGGTTTCACCAGAAGCATCAGGAGGCTCCAGAGAAGATGTCCTAGCTTAGCTGTGCGCTAACCCAGACCGTCATCCCAAGTGACTCGCTGCATGCTAGGAGGGAGCAGGGCTGTAACGCACACAAAGTTGGGAACAACGAAGTGCCAGCGTGAGAAAAGGCCATCCTCCCGCTCCACGCCTTATCTCCACCAAGTGAGAGCCGCGCTGACAGATCCAAGGCACGCCGCGCACCCAACCCTGATTTAATCATCGGCTGCGGCCGCTCGCTGCAGGTCCAACCCACACGCTGCCATTGCGGAGACACCGCATTAATCCCACTGAATCATCGGTACCAGCCACAACGAGCCCGGGTTACCAGACCGGCAGGTTCACCCTCCTACACGCCCTCGTTTAAGACAGGGCAAGGCCTTCCCTAGGGTTCCCAGGTCCTCTTAGTGCTCTTTGTGCCTCGGTGTTCACACCGGGACGTGTCCGCTATGCAACATAACCCAACATCAAGCTGAAATACGCCCTCTTGGAAAATACCAGATACCCACGGTGATGCCGAGCCAATATATACTCTACTCAACCTTCAGTCAAAACGGGATTTTTACTCTTAAAACTAAACAGCAACCTTAAAAGATGAAGCTCAGGGACATATTCGGATGGATACAGACACTCAGATGGGCATTTTGCACCCAAGGCCTCAAGGAGAACATGCCTTTCTCATGGTTCTTCTTTCTTCTGTCAACTTCTCACAGAGGTGAAACCCACACACACCCTGAAACCCAAGTACTATATAACAGTGCAAACCAAAAGCAACTGATCATTGAAATGTAAAATAAACATATTAATTGGTATTTGTCTGTTCCATTATTTGCAACAACAGTATGTGCATGTGGCAGGGGGAAATAAAAGACTTTTCAGTTCACAAGGAAATAAATACAAAGAACTGGTAATGATCCACCTCCTGTTTAGGGGCAATAAGGGTATTTTCATTTGTATAACATCTACTATTGAAGTCCTCAACAGGTTTTGGGTAAGATCAGATATGCCTGTGTCAATGGTAGATAAATGGTAGTTATCCACATTTTAAAAAATTTAAATTTAAAATTTTTAAAAAATTAAAAAGAAAGCCAAAAGAAAGAAAATATTGCCTGGAGCCAAAACAGATCTGTGACAAAACCAGGAATGGGACTAGAAATCCTAAATGCAAAAGCCATGCTTAATTGCAAGATCTTCTCTAAACAAACACAAGATGACTAACAGACAAGCATAAGTAATATGACATTTTAAATAAAGTGGTATTAGCTGCTTCACATAGCAGGTAATATTATTAGAGGAAAAAAATTTACACTGTGCTGCAGTGCTTAGAGATTACTGATAACATAATGTTGGATCCGTGCATACCATGGAAATCCATTAAAAGATACAGCAGAGAGTGTGCAAGTTGTATCAAAGGCAACCTGGAGAAAAATAATCTTTTAAGATGATTTCAGCGAAGCTATACACAACAAAATGAAGAATGCTGCTTTTCTAACAGCTTTCTGTAAGCCAAAAATAAATAAATAAAAGAAAAAAAGCCCTATACTCCCCTCAATAAATAATAGGAGGAAGACAGTTACCGAAAGAACTTCCTGAAATACAACTATGAGCCTTTTTTTTTTTCATGGAATAGCTACAAGGCAGGAAATGTACACTTGAAAAACATGTAACTGGGAACAACTCTAGGAGCCAGCACCACTGCAGGCACTGGGGACCATCCGGGCTGGCATCGCACTGTTCCTTGAGAGCTAACCCTAGGCCTCAGCATGGGAAGCGGGCGACTTCCACCAATTAAAGAGGAGTTTCAGACCATATTGCATCACCACTAGTAACCTCTCACTCCTGTAATTCAGAGAGATTTATTTTCTTAATGAAGATGTCTTTAGTTTTGTTACTGCCAGGCACCTAAAGCTTTGGAAATGAATTCACTCTACTAATTGGAAGCATCTACACCATCAAAGAACACGTAAAGTGAAGTGAAGTTGCAGCCTCCTTAGACTGGGGATGTTCGGACACGTATGTTTTGTTTCCACCCAACAAGAAAAATGAGAAGGCTTTTCAACACCAGGAATGTACATCCACTTGGAAAAAAAAAAAAAAAAAATGAAAAAACCCACAAGCAAATCCGACTGCCTTGTGTAGTTTGCAACCTGGAGATTATTAGCCTGAATCCCAGTAATGATTGTTACCACCGCAATCAGCCCGGGCATATTTTCTGTATTAAGTTTCAGCTTGCAAATGCGAGCTCTTGCTGTAAGCAATAAAATACAAATGTGGCCGTGTGGAGTACATGAGCTCGGGCACTGCTGCCCACACATACCCACTCCACAACTCTGCTTTTTTGTAGTGTGAAGAATAGCGGGAAGTTATTGGAATCACAGAAAGCTGTTTTCTTTCACAAGCACGAGTTGGTCATTAATCTGACTTTTATACAACTAGCTGCGTATCCACTCCAGATATTTCCCTAGCAGCTATACCACTTCAGGTAAAATATATATGAGTAAACTAAAATTGTGGGTTTCTGCCTCCACAGACAGAAATCAATCACATCATAACTCAGCTGAAGGATAACTTGGTTTTAGTTGTAAAAAAAGTGAGTTTTTTTTTTTTAATATACATACATCTAAACATTAGACTAAGGCAAATATTAAATTTTTCATGATCTGCTCATGGTGAAACCTAAAGAACCCAAATTTACTTCTTCATTGTAAATCTTCTCTTTTAGAAATTGAGTCTTTCTAAAAAAAAGTTTCAAATCAGTTTACTTAAGAATAATTTAATATCAAAACATTTAACAGAACATACCAGGACAACTGCTGCAGTTATCATCACACTTATCTTACAATTAAAGAACAGAATCATTGTAATAACAACAACTGATAAACATCTCTTCTTTTGGCTAGTCCCAGCATATTATCTGAAACACGTGCATGGTTTCTGATTTTAGAGTAAATGTTTATACTGTCAGCAAAAATCACCTGCATCAGATTTTTTTCCCCATCTTTTTTTAATTCCATGTCTCCAAACAAACAATTTTTTAAACAAGACGCAGTTCAGGACCAGATTTTGCAATATTTTCCAGACATCCGTGCTATGCCACCAACTTGCACACAGTAAAGATGCAGACACTTCTCACAGGACATTTCATACGGCACAAGGCAAGAAGGAGGAATATTGGTTAAGGCCCTTCCATTATCATTGGACCCACAGCAAACAGGTGGGAACTTTTGGGATGCAACACTTACTCCCTCCGCTTTCAGTGAGGGATTCAGATTTCACCAGACTAGCAAATATTTTGCCACAAGCACTCGCTGTGCTTCAATTGGCAACACACAGGCTCATTTCTTGGAGACCTACCATAAAGTGGGAACCTACAAACCTTGTTTATTAGAGACCATTACTTTACGATGGCCTGGCCGCCTTATTTTCACACAAATGAGGACACAACCTCGCAATAAACCCCTAATTTGACTGTACTGTTTTAGCTCACAGGAATAAAGTTTATAGGAAAAACTCAAAAGGATAACCATAAATTTGCTTCAATCGGTACAACCGGAAGATGGGATCTTTCATTTTCTTGGAGGCAAAGGAGAGAGGAATTAAAAAAAAAAAAAAAAAAAGTCAGCCTCCTCTTCAATCTTTACCACAATAAATGTTTCATTCCAGGATTGCTCCTTTGTTTTTCCCCATTTATTTGCCCCCACTGCCCTCATCCTGGGGGATGTGGAGGTCTGCAGGACCCCTCCCAATCACTGGGTTTTGTTTTTACCCTGCAACCTCCCATTTTTACCCAGCAACTCTCCTTTGAGGCGAGGAGCAAGCCCTGCTCCCGTCGGGCTCGCTTGGCCATGGCATGTTCTGTGGTTCATCTAATTGCCAGTTGCTGCGCAGCAAAACGCTGCCTGCAACGTGAGAGGAATTTAAACACCCGCTGCAAGCAAGAGCTCTGCCCTTCCATTTATTTAGTTTGCTGGGCAAGCTCTCTGAAAGCAGAGCTTCGCTGGCAAAACCTGTTCTGCTGCTAAAATAGGACCAAAAGTTTTACACTCTTCAAATAAATGTGCATATGCACTTATGCATCAAGCCACCTTTGCATGCAGAGACGACACCAGCATCTTGACCCGCTCTGAATTTTGTGTGATGTTTGAGTCGAGGTTTTTTAATTTCAAAATCAGATAAGATGCGAGGACCTAAGATGACTCAGTTGTATTGCACTGCAGTATAAAGGCCACACGCAAAACCCCTTTGGCTTCAAAAAAACGCTCCAACCGCTGCCCGCTAATGCCCACTCCAAAGAAAGTGCTATTTTTCATTCTGTTTATTTTCAGGCATAATCATTCCACATTAATATTGAAGATTGAGAGTAACAACCTAGGATTGAGGAAGAAGTTACCTAAGTTTTTGGCTTACAACTAAACTGTATATAAAATATCTATTTAGGTGCTTATTTCCTTAGTTACCCCATACTCATGGAGAGGTCTAACACCCTTGAAGGAAGACTTTTTTAAGTATTAGAATTATTCTGGTCTTTTTTTTTCCTGTGAAATAAAGTCAAATTTAGAAAATTTGAACCAGAAAGATATGATGCTTCCAACCAATGCAGTGCCTATGTCCAACTTGTGCAGGAAAAACAGCCTTCTTTTACATACTAAAAAAAGCAAATAACTGGAGATTAAGATTAAAATGAAAATGCCTGTGTAAGGGAAATGATGACGGAGAGCAAACCAAAGATGGAGAATAATATGACTTCCTAATGCATTCTTATCATAGCTTTCTTAAGAGCTGACCCTTATATGGTTTATGAAAACAAAACATCCCAAGCAACCCAGGACTCAAACCTGACAGCAAGATTAAACCATCAGCTATAGCCTCACATGCATTGCTGACAGCTTCAAATCCTTTCTATATTTGTATTTTTCTACTTGCTCCTCTACTTTTTATTTTAAATTGTTACAGTCCCTCTCTCCATTTTACTTAGCAGTTACAGGGTTTTCTCTCCTTTCTATGGGTCCCGTTTAAGTTTTTAACCATTAGGACTTCAGACTGTTATAACAGTCACTAGGGCTGGCCCTTGGGATCTGTGATACCATTCCCCATGAGGCTGGCGTTTATTTATTTACTTCTGAAGTAGTTTCCAGCTAACCTAAATTTGGCAAAGTTCTTGGCATCTAAAAGAGTGAAGGCTCAAAAGTCTCTTAAAACCCGGCCTTGCTTCTCATCTTCAAAACAAGTTCAAGATCATCCTTTTTACGTATTACTAGAATAGATTTTCCACAGCAAAAAATCTTTTCTTCCTGTGCATGTCCCTAGCAGACCAGGGCTCTCAACACAGTCTAGGGTACTCAAGGATAAAGTTCTCAGTGAGAGCCGAAAGCAATTCCTCTTAAGAACAGCATCACTTTCACACTCCAGCTGTACAGACTGGTTTGATGAGCTGGAGTGTTAACTTACTTCTGTATTATAAAAGCCAAGGGAAAAATAAATAAATAAATAAAGCAATCTTTCCAGGTTTTTCTGTACTCTCTGCATTTCCCATTAACACATTTTCCAGAAGTTCCATGACCTCACGTAAAAATGAAAAACCAAGCCCTTCATCTTTATGACTTGCAAAGCATCATTACAGCAGGAATCTGGATAAACTGTCCCCCAAAACACTGTTTAAGGTAGGTGGTTCTTCTTCACAAATCAGCAGCTTACAGATGTATTTATAGAAGCCCACGCTAAGTTATAAAACAAGGCTGGAAATACTTCCAGAAAGCAGGCATCTGGTTTCCATCTGCCCTCATGGGAACCAGAGAAGGGCTTTAACTGAAAAATAAAGTACTGGGGTGCAAAAGAGCAAGATCTCACACAGGGAGGGATATCTACCATCAAGAACACTTCTTAACTATAGAAGGCATTAAATGCTAAAAAAAAAAAAAAAAAGGGAAACTAAAATTGCATTAAAAAAAAAAAAAAGCAATGAAAAAGACTCACCAGCTAATCCCCACAGTTTTTTAAGCTACATTTTGTACGAAGTATGAGGAGGTAAAACACTATCATTTTAGTGAGACTTGTTTCAAGAACTCACATTACAAACATACACCTGAACATACTTTCCACCACATGCAAGCGTCAGCCCCGCTGGCAAGCGGATTTACGGGTCTGTGTTTAAGCAAACGTCTCCAGGCGAGGCAGCCTGTTAACTGTGGCGGCGGCAATCCCAGCTCCTCCCAGGGCCGGAGAACAACTGCACCGGACAACAGCCAAGCGGCTCAATTGCCTCACAGAGGAAAACGGAAGCTTTTATTCTCCTTCCAAACATTACAGCAATGCTCACTCGCAAGCTACACGTCTCGCTTGGATTTTCCACAGGAGGTGCGTGCACATCTGCCTCCATAAACCTGAGCCTTGAAATCTAAGTAAGGCTCTGGGAAGCACTGCTTTAAATACCCTCTGCAACCTCCCGGGCGAGCTGCTACTTGTGGCTTTGCTTCTCCACAGAGCTGTTCCACCCAGGCCATAAAGATCAGGGGGAAAACTCAGCAAGTTACAATATTCAGGAGAGTACAAACAAGGAAGAAACAACGGAAGCAAGACCGTCCCTTGTTTTCAGATGATTGCTGAATTGCACTTTTTAAAAAAAAAAAAAAAAAAAAAAAAAAAAAAAAAAAATAACAAAAAATTAAGCACAGAAAAAAAAAACAAAACCTCTTTTTGCTGCTTTCACTCAAGGTCTTTCAGCTTGTTAAGTTTCCTCTACCAAACAGCACATGGATGGGCCCACAGAGCAAAAGCCAATTGCTAGAGCCCTAATGCCTTTCCAGTTATCTCGCTCCTCAAGAAATAAGGCACTCAACACACTGCTCATCGGTTCTCACGGCAGCAAGCAGCCAGCACGGGGCTGGAGACCCACTCGTGCTCGAGAGGAAACCGGCAGTTCCTGGGGATGGACTGCTGTAATGCCCTCGTTTCCTCCAGAACACTTTAAACCCATTTTTTTTCCAAGCTTCACCTAAGGAAATACCCCAGGACATCATCTAGGCATGAACTATCACACAAGACGCCTCCCTTCCCCAAATGCCAAGCAAGGGGAGTCCCTTCTGAAGGGTGGGAAGGGACCAAGATACATCAGCACAACAGGAGGACTTCCCAATCAATGGAAGGACCACGACTGCTGCTCATTTTTGGCTTTTTGTTTCTTGATAGGAAGATGGTTCTCTCTTCACAACGATTTCAGGGGCCCAAAATACAGTCCCAAGCTAGCAATGGCTTGCTGAAATTCAATAACACGGGCCTTTCAGCAGCAGGGGGGTTGGCCCGAGTTCTAACTTGCGTAGCAGATACTGCAATCACCAACATGAAGTTGTTACCTCAGTAACAACGGAGCTTGTTTACCTTCAGTAAAAAAATCTGTCACTGACTCTACCCTGTGCATTTCCACACCTCAGAGGTTAACTATTAAAAAAAACATCTGTCAGCAGCAGGGAGATTCAGTACAGCAATACGTTCAACAGATAACACAACGGGGAGTAATGCTCAACTATTCTTATGAAAAAGCCAACAATATGATAAATTGGCAGATTTCCTGAAAGTGGTTCAAATTTGTATTTAAATCCTAGTTTTGCCCCAGGTACCTGTTAAAAAGGAGGCCTTTTTTTTCATGGCACCAGATTATCACCCTATTCAGTTATGCTATCTCACTACAGTTGGCTCAGGAAGTTTGTATTAGAATATATTTTTTTTACTTTTTTTACACTAAAGAATGCAAAAGTATTGCAGACCTCTCCAAAACAAACATTTGTAGACTGCCAGGATTCACCTGAAGTGTGCCACTTCCTCAGTAAGTATTTCTCTGTCTGGAATAGGACACATATTCCTGCTTTTCAAAACTCTATATAGCTATCAGCAATAGTAAATCCACTAGAATAGACTGATGGATGAACTTCTGGCCACTTGTGCTGGCTAAACCTACTGAACAACAGCATAAAAGACCGATTGGCTTTAAAAGGAAAAAGATCCTGACCAGCTACCTTTGCTGCTACTTTGGCTGTTGGACATTCAGCAGCAACACTAAGACTAAGACAGTCTTAAGTAGTAAGGAGAGTTTGGTGAACAGAAGTGATGATGCAGGACATGATCCCAAAAGAAGGACTATCCAAAATGGGCATAGCAGGGAAGAGAACAGGGAGAGCCTGGGTCAGGCCTGTTGTTAATTAACACATTTAAGCCTGAAGCTCAAAAAAAGGAAAAGGAACTAGAATTCACACAAGGCAGAAGAGCCGAAAGCAGGTTGGGAAAGATCTTTATCCACCCATAAAATTAACTTCTAGTAACTTTTCTCAAATGCTATAAATCACGACACATTTCAGACGGCAACAGCGTATCTTTCAATCACGGCCACTTAACTGCATGCACTTTGCCAAACCGCTTACACGTGTTTTTTTTAATCCTCCAAACAAGTGTTACGACAACGATTAATTTACGATTAAAGCAAGAGGGTGCCTTACCTTTGCAGAGTCATGTTCAGGTTGCCCGTGCACGCCTTGATCTTGTTCTGCGCCTCCAGGTGAGTCATGCCGTCCGTGCTGATGCCGTCGATGGTGAGCACCACGTCGCCTATGCCCACGTGTGCGCGGGCGGCCTTGCCGTTGTCATTCAGCTGAAACGCCACAAACACAGCGAGTGAGCAACCCTGCTGCGTTGTCTTCACGTTCCCCCAATTCTCCACGTCCCTGGGGAAGTTGCTGCCCATCTACCACACTTTTTGGGCAATGTCACTTGTGCATTCTTGTTCTCCCTTCACTTAAAGGCCAGGAAAAGCCTTGCACTGCCTTGGTCACAGCTCTTGGCAAAACCAAGTTCCCCTTGCACTTGATGGGCTGCAAACCGTGTACGCTCACCAAGATGCGGTGATCTTAGTGACCTCGATCACTCACCAAGATGCGATCAGTATTCCTGGTGAGAAGGGCCAGGAATGCAGCATTTCCTACACTCCAAATGCCTGTCTCTTACTTCTCATTCTAGATCTTCATCTAAACGCTCTTCCAAAAGTTCACGTGTTTATCAGTGACTGCTCCTGTGCATGGGACATTTCATTAATAGCGATGTCTCCTTGCATGAAATATTCCAGCAAGGGGA
This sequence comes from Crypturellus tataupa, assembly GCA_034781795.1. NCBI lineage: Eukaryota > Metazoa > Chordata > Aves > Tinamiformes > Tinamidae > Crypturellus > Crypturellus tataupa. Next base: position 1,378,335 of record JAWLRI010000274.1, read on the forward strand.
CCTCTGCAAAGCTCACAGTGCCGACCCCTGACTGAACAACTTCATCTCTTCATCTGACGCTACCGAATTTCAACCAGCTTCGTTCCCAGGACAGAAACAAAAACGAACACACACAGAGATTTATGCACCCATTTGCTTTGCTGTTCTCAAGCTGCTGACGGCTTTATAGCTAGCTACAGAGAGCAGTCCTGTACAAGGCAAACTCCCTCTTTTTGTTTTTTGTATTTCCTATCTTAGGAAAAAGGAAAGGTAGCAGAGGAGGAACTCTCTTCCACATAGAGGAAAAAAGTGCAGGACACACTGAGAATGAAAATAACACCAACTCAGAAACCTTCTGGAATTACTAAATTCCTTAGAATTATAATCTGTGTAGCACACGATTTTGCAAAAAGTTTCAAAAAAAAAGTCAGAATTCCTCACAATTTGGCATACAGACTCATCTTTTCTTTCAGGAAATGAATTTATCACCTGCTTGATTTAAAACCCAGGCCAGGGAACCCAGCAAGCCTAGAAAAAGCCATGACTAACACAGCTATTTTTAGGATGGACCCTCAAATCTTCCGGGAGAGAAAAAAAAAGCCATAAACAGTTCTTTAAACCGATGCATTACTGCACGCTGACATTTGTCAGCAGCTGCTCAAAAAGGGAATGGGGCTTAAGGGCATTAAAAACCAAAGGGCAAAAGGATCACTACGTTTTGCGATCCGACTGCATTGGTGAATAAAACTGCGCTTTCTCGAAACGCATTTAAGTGTATGATGAAAAAAAAGCAGCCTAAAAAGCAGTGAAAAGCAGTATTTTGCATGATTTATTTCATGGTGGGAGAGATCCCGAGCTGCGGTGCTCTCATCTAGACGCAGCAGATAAAGGGGCCAAGGGACAGTGAGCCATTGGGGCTGAGGGACTTGGCTGATGAGTGCAGACGAGGTTGGTACTTCTAGGAAACGTCTGCTCTAGCAATCGCCACGGATAATGGAACAATTACAACGGGACTTGCAAATGTGAACCAGAACAACAGAGAGGCGAAAATAACATCAAGGACCTACGTGGTTTACTCCATTGGTGAGAATCTGAACATTTGAACTCTTTAAGGACTTTTTACATACTGCTGGCACACTTGCACCCCATGACCCTCAGTTTTGACATTTCCCAGGCTCTGTAACTGCACGTTATCCTCACAAGCTGTAAAGTGAATAGAAGCATCTAGCACTAAGCAGAGGTGAACCACAATCCGCTGAAAAACAGAAAGACAAGTCAACCGATGGGCAAAAGGAAAAAGAAAAAAAAACAACAATTAATGCCATTATCCTGTTAAGGATGAAAGCCTGACCTTAAAACATATCTTTGTTAAATGCATCCATACAGCCAAATGCAATCACTACGCACTGCAAGAGGCATGTGTGGAAGAGTGTGGCGCTAAAATGACCAACTAGGCTGCCTATAAATCAAACCGCCTTCTAAGCACCACATAAATGCTCCTGAGATACTTGACAGATCTGTTTAAACTCTATATTTACAGCATGAGTCAAGTTTTTAAAAGCAAGCAAGGGCTGCAACTACCAAGCAAGGTCTTTTTGTTAAGCTACCTTTTTTCCCCATCATGGAAAGAGGATATGTTTGCATATATGTGTGTATATACAGACACACACGTGTGTATGAGTACATATACACATGTATATCACTGAATCAATGCAACTTGTAGCTTAATTCATTCCCAATTAATATATAACCATTTTTATTTTTCTTGTACCACTATGACAACTTGCCAAGCATCTCTCCTTGGATCATATCTTCACCATTAAGCTCCTTTGCAGTAATAAATGAAACAACGAAACAGCAGAGCCCTATGGGAGCTGAGAGAGAAATTGCCTTCGATCTTTTCCACTTTCCACTTCTCTCCTCACAAAAAAGGCCTTCCCGCCTGCTTTCACACTTGAGCTGATCTGCTGCACACATGTGCCCATCAATCCCCTCACCTATCTCCCAAATCCTTTTTGTTTTTTGATAGAAAACTTCCCTGTATCCAAGAGAAGCAATAAGCTAAATACCCAGCAATAAATTTTGATGCAATTCATGGATTTTACATGCAGCTTATGCATTTTATTCAGGTACTGAAATGGAAGTTAAGACCTGGAAACTCCCACTGGAATTCGAAGGCTTATTCAGACAAATCAAAGTTCAAACTAATGGTGGGGAGGATTTTGGATAAAAACACCATCACGAAGAGGGGATGTGCAAAATCTGTGGTCCTCAGAAGAATAGGATAAAAACTGATTCAAGGAAGCCATAGTGTCGAAAAAACAAGTCACCGAAAGGACTAAAGGCAAGCAACTCCAACACCACAACTAAAAATGGTATTTAAAGGATGTAGGTGGGTATTTCTGGAGGAAAAAAAAAAAAAAGAAAGAAAGAAAGAAAAAAAGAAAAAAAGTTGCCTTCTTCATACTTGTAAGCAATGGAAAATGAATTAGAGCCAAGTGCCAAAACGTCTGTGGATATTTAAGCTCTCACACTGGTAGCTCTCACTAAGTCCTCCTGCGAGAGGCTCCCGAGCGCTCCGTGAGCTGCAGAGCCCTAGCTACTAACTGGCTGCCCCGGCTTCCAGGATTATTCTGCCGTTTGCAGTTGCAGAACTAACCCAGGTTTCTTCCCAGGAGACTATACACCGCTGGACGGAGCATTATTGCCTGGTTAGTTCTGCGGAGAGAGAGGAGGAGGAAATGGACTTGAAACAGAGACAGAGATGTGATGCAATCCCTTCTACTCTCTCTCCTAAGCATCTACTCTCCAGATAGAGTTCAAGTATATATGTGTGTGTGTAAATATATATATATACACACACACACACACATACATATATATATGTTTATTTTTTGGTAAATTTGGCAAATTAAGAGCCTATACAGATCTAGATCAAAATTCCTGAGCAAACCCCAACTTAAGCATAGTTACTGCTCTCTACAGCAGCTTAACTCAAGTGGGAAGCAGTAAAAGGGATACAATTTAGCTTTTTCCAAAGAAATCCACCTTCCATGCTGTGAAGGTCACACGCATTAAGATCTCTGCAGTTCATATAATGGTGTACTTCCTCCTTTCCCAGGGAGGATTATTTTTATTCATTTACAGGTAATAAAATTAGTTCAACTAAGCATCCATGCAGATCTCTAACAGCCAATTACAGGTCATCCTGTTTTCATGAGGTTTTCAGGTTCTGTGATTTAATCCCTCGCAATTGGATATACTTTACATCTTGCCTTTCTTATGTCCAAGTGTGTAATTACTCCCATCTGAATTACACAGAATAAGACCTTACTCTGCCTTTACTGCAGTCCAGACAGATATTCTAGGAAGAAATAACTTGGAAGGGACTGAAAAACAAAACCTACTGGAAGAATCAACAGAACAGAAACACATTACTTCTGTTCCCACGCAGGACAACAGAAGCAGGAATATTAGTAGGTTAAGCTTGAAAAAGCAGCATCAGAGAGCAGCCAAAGGAGCTGTGGATGCTAGAAAGGCTCCCTTCCCCAGCTCACAATGCTCAGCTGGGGCAAGGAAACGCCGCTACAAACTGGAAAGCCTCATGGTATACCAGCAGCCTCTTCACTTTTCAAATCCAGAAATAAAAGAGAGGCATGCGTAAACATGCAAGAAATTACCCATTTGCTTCAAAGAACATATAATTTACCTGATGATAAGCCGCACCACGTAAGTAAAGTCAAAACCCGAGGCAAGTTCGGGCACCGAGCACGTTCCTTTTTGGCACAAGCCATCATGGGGTGGCACAGCTCACCTGAACGCTATTCTGCCTTTTAAGGTCAATTCCAAACGCAGCAGTAAGAGTAGCCACGTTAGCGTCAGATTTTACCACTTTTAGAAGCTGCATGTGAGGAAGCACAAAACGAGCCTATTCCCACAGTTTGTGAATAAATCCTGCGCAGAAGCAGCAAAACAGCAGACCTGCAATGCGAAGACAGGGCTGGAAAAGGCAAACTCGAGTGCAACTTCAGTGACGAGGGAGGGGGACGTTTATGGCAAGTCCATTCAGACCCAAGGGCAACGAGGCCAAAGATGAGGAAGCCAGCTGAGAAACAATAAGGGCGAGCGTGGATGATGGTTTTGGCAATCCAGCAAGAGAACAGAAGTGCAGTCTTGCGAGCATTACGGATGAGGAAACAGCTTCTGAAGACAGCGGGAAAGAAAAGGGTCACCGGCATGATGCAGAAGACAAAATATTTCCTCATTAGCAGCATGAATGGGGCCGGGGGGGATAACAGCGCTGTCACGGGTGACCCACAGTGCCGGAGACAACTACGAGCTCCTCCGAGCAGCCACGTGCGCACTGGGCTTGCGCGGAGCCTGCAGAAGCGGCTCCAGGCGCACGCCGCATGCCAGTCTGGGCTTTACATTTTAAGCATCAATGTGCTAACGCTTAGCACGTTCCTTCAGTCGGGTGGAAAGAAAGGGACAACCTTACACGCGCGAGGCAGGACAGATTAGTGCAGATAAACAAGCATGCCCCGGGTGGCACGGGAAGTAACAGGTTAAACCAATTAAGATGATATGCCGAGGCTCGTCCCACACAAACACAAACAGTTCTACATGCACATGCCTTCACTTAAAGCAATGGTTAGCGAAGTCCGCAACATTAGTCAGAAATCAAATTCTGGAACACAGAAATAAAGAAAGAAACAGGAGACATTGCTGAATCCTAGTGGATGTCTTTCCCTTTTACATGTCAAGGGAATATTATAGCAGACGTTTATTTTAAGCCAGACACTTACTGGCCAAACACCCAAAGTATAAAATATTGCAGAACAAAAGTCCAATAAAAAGCCCTCAGAAAACAAGAAACACATTTTAAGGGAGTTGCACATTGTTTAATAAATTCATACCAGCTGTTTATGGCTAAGACACAAAGAGAAGTTTATTGTAAGCTAATAAAGATCATGAGACTGTATAGCAATTCAAAATTTCATTTTGCATTTCTCTCTATACATGCATACACGCACAGCACTGTTTTAATTTACTTGACTGTAAACATGTCTTTTTACATGATTTCGGTTTACACAGCCCCAACTTACAGATGTTATTTAAAACACTGTATAAACAGCTGTATATTGTATACCTACACACACACACTAAGTGAAACTCCTCTTGAAAGGCCATTCCTCCTCTCTGCTGGATCATGTATGATACGACCACGTGAGGATTTTCATATTTTCAACAATATATTTTTTTAGATCAAAAAATGCATTTGTTCAGAGAAAGCAGGACAAAGCCACTAGCTATAATACTGAATTACCCTAGCACTCGAGTCACACTGCAGCATGGGTTTTATTTTGTTACTTTGACATTTGGAATGACAGAGGAAGCTAAGCAATGAAGAAGGCTGAAGGGTGGTTAAAAGCAATACAAAAAAGTCAACCTTTCAGATCCCTGCCATGCAGCAGTGCATCACTTGCTCTCGGGGTGTCATGGTGCAGTGGAAAGCATCTCCAGGGCTACTGAAGGTCTAAACCTGCATGAGTCCTGTAAGACAGAGGCCGGTGCCCACGGCGGCTCCATGACCGCATCCGGGACAGAACTGTAGGCGGTCACCACGTTTTAGCTTTTTCTTTTTAATGACAATAACAGTACAAAATATTAATCGGTTATGTCGGAGGCACTAGTCTCCATATGATGGACTTCCTCTTTCCAGGACCTCTTTGATGTGCCTATAGCCACTTAAATCACTCTGACAGAAATCAAAAATAAAAGCCTCACCATCCTTCAAGCAGTAGGCTTTTGATAAACTTACTTTAAGCACGGAAGCCAGCGTCCCTACTGACTACACCAAGCATTTTTCTTTTCAAGCAGGTGGTTACTGCTTATTCAGTGAGTCGCTAACACAAAACTGGCACTGAAAGGAGGGTTTAAAACCACTTCCATGTACATATGCTTCTTCTAGAACTTCTGTAAATAGCACTACGGAAGAGTAAAAATCTCTCATTAAGGGAAGGAAATACGAGGAAGCAAAACTTACTTTTTTCTGCCCAGTTTTACCGGCATAAACTCTATGAAACAACAAGCAAGGTTTTAGAGTACTCTAAAATACTTCTCTTTGCAGCCACCCGCACCCAAACGTTCACCAGTCAGGAGAGGCCGCATCACGCAAAAGCCCGGTCAAGGACCGAGCAGCCAGAGCCAGGAATGCCCGAGCACTCCTGCAGGTGGGGGACAGGAATAACTACACGTATGGCAGCAGAAAACGAGCCCGCGACCTTTGGCAGGCCAGGCCTGCGTGTCATGCGAGCTGGTGACATCAAGGGTCACGACTCTGCCATCCTAAAACGCACCACTTGCAGATCACTGACCTCTACCAAAGCCAAGCTTAGGAGATGGCTTTCTCCTTGGAAATGTGGATTTGGGGATTAGGCTCAATAAAAATGAGCAGCAGGTTCGGGGGAAGAAAGGAAATCATCATCCACATCCTCTCTCTGGCACCCACCAGACTCTCCTCGAAATCCATGGCTTCATGCATTCCTCTCAGGCCACCTCTTAGAAGGCATCAGGTATCTTAAAATTATACAACTTTTTTTTTTTTTTTTTTTTTTAAAGAGGCCTTACAGCACACATTCATGAGTGGCCACGCCAGAGACGGGCAGGTCTGGAAGTGCTTAATGTCTCTTACTAGTGGTCAATGGCAGCGTATCTAAACTGGTACTTTTTGATGCTGGGTATCTAGGATTTTTGACCACCAGTAAAACAAAGGATGCTGTCCTAAGGTTCAGAAGAAATGCATGAGCACCAAGATGGTTACAAAAGTACTAAGGCCTTTCCGTGCTTGAATTTAATACTGAAATTCTGCCTCCTCCCCAGCATCTGGAGGACCTCGCTCTTCCCCCCGCCACAGGAACTCCTCACTAACATGAAGTTTACAAGGCATTTAATTACCGCTTAAGTGCTGATCTGCTATATAAACAAACTAAACATGCCTAGAAAAGAACAGTACTGGCAGGAAATTATTCTGTAGCAATAAATCACGTTTAAAACCGCTGAGGAAGCTACATTTCAAGGCCTTCGGAGGCATAAGCAAACCTGAGGTCCCTCCTTTAATCTGCAGTACCTAATTGGAGTGAGGAAGCGAACGCCCTGGAGAAATGAAGGCAGATAAAATTCTTATAGAACGGCAGCAGCACAAGGGGTGCACTGAGAAACTCCCTGTGCATCCCTATGAAGCCGAGGGGAGAGGAAGAAAAGTGTTTTCTGAACAAACAAGGCCTAAAGCACAACATGAGCGTTCTTTTTTTCCTCCAGATAAGTCAGAGCAGTCAAAGATAATAACGCAAACATTAAGAGAAAGGAAAAAAGTAGATGTATTTAAATGTCAATATATAGTGCGAATAATCTGCCTGAGGCTGCACGGGACCTCCCGCTGCCTCAGTTCCTGTCACACGCATGTCCTCCCGCGGGACACGGTGCGCACGGAGCAGCCGCCGCGGCGCAGGGCACGCCGACCGGCTGCTTTTCATCACCCCGCAGCCTGCAAACCCCGCGCAGCAGCTGAGGGGCAGGTCCGGACAGCAGCGATAGCGACGCCGTCTGCTGCAGAGCCGGCCAGCTGCTCGCTGCACGGGTGGCCCCGAAGCGGGGCCAGGCGGCGAGTGGGACCCGCGCAGCAACGCGGCTCCCAGCTCGCAGGGGTGGCACGGGGGGAGCAAGAGCCAGCTTGGGGAGCAGGGGCTCAGCTCACTGTAACTTGATGTTACATCAGGTTTTCAAATTGAACATATCTTCAGTATGATCAGCCCTAAAAACACGTTTTCAAACTGCTGTTCTACCAGACTCCAGAATCTCTGGAAATCTGTTGGCAAACCAAGCCCACAAAAGCAAGCTCAATGCAGAGAGAGGGAGCAAAGCAGTACTGGACCAGGCGCAGCACCGGACCAGGCACAGCCATACAGCGAAGCCTCCAAAACGGGTGCGCATGGACACAGACCCTGCAGGGCCAACAGCGAGGTCTAACTTTGGTAACGGCCGCTAAGCCAAGGGCTAAACTTTCATCTGGTACTCGAGGGAGATGAATGCAAGTTATTTAAAACCCTGGCACACCAGGCTGGCACGTCACTTTAATGCTCTGCCTATAGATTATGTTACAGCTCTGCTTCATAACGACCCCTTAGATTCATCTGTAGCTCCCCAGCGAGGGCAGGCAGGGGGGTCCCCAGCTCCATGTCCAAGAACCACTAGATTTCCTTCAGGAAAATCCAGATGCGCGAGAGGATCCCAAGGAAGTGAAAAACAGGATGGGTGTGTGACGAGGGGCTGCACGAGAAACAGCAAGCTTGTGGTGAGCAAAAAATGTGGAGTTTATGGCTGTGCTCAATTACAGGGCTCCAAATTGCTTCATTATTCAGAATTTTAGCATTTTGCAAAACGCATCCACCTCCTCTCATGATCTGCAAACTCCCTTCCACATTACAGCTTTATGGCAGCCCCATTTTCACGCAGAATTCCTTATGGAAAAGCACCTGGGTGTCTCCCCAAAAGGTACTTGGGGCGCAGGGCTGCTTTAGGGGAGACCACAGCACACAAAAACGGAAGGGGACAGAAAGGCAGGGTCCGGCGGGCAGATACCAGAGCTGCCCACGTCACTTGCTCCACATGCGCCCGGGCTGGGACGAGGGACAGGCTGTCCCGAGCAGCGACACTCGTGGCATGCCAGCCGCAGCCAAAGGGCAACGGGAAAACACGCGTCCTGAGGCGCTTCGAACCGTGGCTGCGTCGTGTGGGAGGTGACGAACCCCAACTCCACCATTTAAAAATAATAATAAACTACCAAATAAAACAAACAGTACGTCAAACAAGTAGCATGGGCTAGTGATGTGTCTGCTTGTTCTGCATAGAGAACAAACTAATAGGGATACTGGGAGAAAAAAACATCTTTGAAAGAGAACCACTTCCAGAGTGAAGAATAAAACCAACTTCTGGAGCTCTGGCTCGAAACTGCATGTTTGTAATAAACTGTTACAGGGGGTTAGCCAAGAAAAGCTTTTAGACAAGGCTCTCCCACATGTGCTGTCAGGAGAGGCGGCTTGCATGCTTTTCCTCAGGACACCGTCATCTCTGCATTTCTCCGTATCCCATCTTTGTGGGGGATCTCCAAGCAACACATCACAGCTTCCTGCTGCTCTGCTGCCAAAAAAGCCCCTTGGATTGTAGCGATTATGTATATGCAATATAAAGGCTATAACTAACTTAGTAAACCCAAATGCTCATGCTTAGACAGTAGGCATTAAGTGTCCAAGGCAGGGAAAAAATAGAATGGAAAGTAAAATCATTACAACTTACAGGACCAGACCACTTGCGGCTTGGAAAATGGACACCAAACACTTGGGTGCCCACAAGCTCAGAACAAGACACCCACTTAGATATTAAAACTCCACTGGTCGAGTTAAATAGAACCAGGTATTTGCCTAGCTGGCCCCCAAACAACACGCAATTCCTCATGCAGTCTGAGAAAACAAAAAAATATTTGTTCATTCATCAGTTAAATCCACTCTAGGCCATCCTCTTCACTCATCTGTATTTTTGAAGCCAAGAAACACTAATAAAAGTAAGGAAACTTTTCTGAAAACAAAGAATCTATTCATCTGTTATGAAAATATTCATCACTAGCATCAACATGCACTTTCATATTTTGGAAAACTCGGGATCATCCCAACTTTTTTTTTTTTCCAATTGCAATTTCAATGAAGCCACGAATGTACGATCATGCTACTTCTGCTTCAAACTTGGCATCATTCCCATTCCAAGGAATTTTCCAGGTTACTACTTAATCCCAGCTCGTGAGCACAAGGCTTTCCTCAGGAAAAAGACTGGGAAACTGAGACAGCGCTTCCCCTAAAGTGCAACTCACTGGGCTGCAGTAAAGCAGCAATGCAGAGCCCGAGTTCGATGCACAAAGCCGATGTACAGGAAATGCTACAGTAAATGACTGCCTGGGCGAGCCAAGGGAGGCAAGTTCAGCACATATTAACATTTTTCCATCTGATGAAAAACAGACTACAAACGGTATGAGAAACAGATTTGTCACTTTACAGCTTTCCACGCGTATCCCGTGCCAGAAACGTTAAATGGCACCGTTCAAAAGGGAGGCATCAGGCCAGCTGTCGTACACGCGTACGCAGGACGCAAACCAGCTGAAGAAAGGAAAAGACATTAAGGTTAGAGTTTCACTTACAAGGAATGTATTCATTTCATTTTTCCACCATCAGTTAATTTAAAAAAAAAAGTTCAATCTTACAATATAAAGGCCATTCTTATACAGAAACCTGGTTTTCAAAATACATGCATTAGACCTAAATCTAGACAACCAGTACCAGTATGTCCCAGTGATAATCATGGTGTATTGAGCACACACATTTGCTGTCCTCTGCGGTATACTTGGTCACCTCATTAAAGAAAAAGGCCTGTAAGGTGCTCAGCGAGTGGTGCATCTCTATGACTTTTTTTCTTCCCTGCTAAGAATAAAAATCACTAGTTGACAAATATTACAATCCTGTAGAGCTTCCAGTAACTACATCCACCCATTGAAGCTAAAGTCAAGTATTTATGCAACTTGCATATACAGAGCTTTTCTGCAGCTTCTCTTTAAGACTACATTTTAATTTTAAAATATTATAAAGTTTTTATCAAGTACTGTATTTCCTACACACTGAAACATGGTTTGGGCTATTATTTGCATATCTGCTTATTCTTACAGTCCAGCATTTTGAATGCATCATCCACTTTCCCACAGACCCCTGCACTAATAACAAAGAGATTACAGTAGGTTGGGTTTTTGTTTGTTTGTTTGTTTCAAAAGTCTTGGCATATAGTGCTACCATTTTAACTTAAACTGAAAGGGGGCCCATCATTTGTTCAGACACATAACCCAGGTTATAAAACTTGGGCAAAGCTTGGGTTTGGGAGTTAAGAAAAAATAAAAAAAAAATTAAACACCCCAAATGTGAGAAAAATATTTGGCACAGCTCTACAACCTCAAGTCCTGAAATATTTATAACGCTGCTTGACCATGGGCGCGAGTACCGCCACCCTCGCGCATTCAAGAACCATGAGTCAGGTCCTAGAAATAAGGGCTGTTTTTTAATCTCACAATTTTAATGCCAAGATACACTCTGAGGTTTTGCTGGGTTTTTCAACTTACTTTTTCTTGAATATGCAGTGCAGCATTAAGAGCTTACTTACTTCATTGAAATTAAAACCATGTTTTGATGCATTCATCTACAGAACTTGAGGATTAACAGCTACCCTGCTCACCTCCTAAATATTTGCAATTATTGTAACAATTTCTGGAAGTACCAATAGCAGCAACACCCGGGTTTTATATTCTTGACCTGAAGCAGGTCTTTCCACAGACTTGGAAAGGATTTTTTTTGGAATATCATCCAGCAAAGTCAGTTACAGGTGGTCTTCAGACATTGACAAAACAGCAGTTCTCGGGACTATCTCACCACCTCCTGCATAAACATCAGCTACAGAATTTTCCCTCAGAAAAAAATCCTGAAAAAAATCCCATAAATTCCTGGGAGCATTTTTCAGTTATTCAATCCTGTACCAGGGCAGAGCTATAAACTGATCCAGGCTGTCAACTGCAACAGCAGCACTTTTCATCAGGTCAAGTATCAAAACAAATTAATGCCATTCAAAGTTTTAATAATCAGCAGTTTCTAAATTTTAAAGTTCAAACACAGATGAGTCAATGAGAGAAATATTCCCATGAAAGAGCTACTCAATAGGCCAAAGGCTATCATATTCTCTCTGATGTAATGAAGTCGGTGGTATTTGTATCCATAAAGACACAGCGAGAATTCAACTCTCCAAGATCTAAATGCACCATTCAAGGAAACAGTTTTTCAGATTAAAGTGAATCCTGTTTTGGGCTATGTACACAAAAATATTCTTTTAGCAAAAAGCCACTCTTCTGTCTTTTGTTCAGAAGATCGATTATTTTAGCCAGTAGCTCAGAAGAGCTTGCTGGCGACAACTGTATGAAAGGGTCACCCTGCACAGACAACTTGCATGCCTAAAGCTCAGCTTCAGCACTCCACAGTTCTTGTGGCACCAAGGCTTGCTGGATTCTCAGCATTCACAGCGTCACACTCCATCTGAACAATAGCAAAATAATTTAATTTACAAATCTAACATGCTCTGACAGGGGATGTGCACAAGCCTCTGCAGCAATGATTTTTGAGGACAGACGGTTGCCAAAACACGACAGCTTGAAAATGGCGAGATGGGTGAAGTCTCCTGATGGATGAAATCTGCTTCACCCAGCGCCGACAGCTGGAACTCAACAGACGTTCACACAGCAGCGTGGAGAGATGTGTCCAAGCAAGAAAGGCTTTGGCACTTTTGGCCTCTACTAGGTTTAAGCAGACATTTACAAAGTAGGATAGGACTTCAACTGTGATCAAGTGCTATTTGCTCTTCAACCACCACCACTGATCCTATGTCCCGATCCGTTGGTATATCACGTTCAAACAAAACATGAATCTAAACCACCAATCCCTCAGAAAAGACTATTCCACTAGGATTTGGGGGATGAACCCTTGCCGAATATATTTTTCTGGACATACCTTTTCATTCCTGGAGAACTGCCAGCAAGCTACTTAGGCACTATATGGAGAACATGCTATGATTCCTATTTGGCATTGACACCAAACACTGAGATTTGATGAATAGCTGCAGAAAGCCAAAAGAAAACACTATTATTTATTTTAACATGATTTTTTGAAGTTTCAAGGTTTACAAGCCTTCAATTTCCCTGCCAATCTAATGAACATGAGTCAAACGCACCTTCCACAAATCCTCTGGCTTGTAGAAGTCCACTGGGTTTTGTTCTTTAAACTGTGAGTTTAAAAAACTGGAATGCCACAGAAGGAATTGCTTGTGCACACCAGCGAGCCAGGGAAACTAACCTCCCCAGCAATCGTGTTTGCCCCTGTCTCCACATCTATCAAAAATTGTTAAGATACGCTGGACTCCAAACAGTCCAATGCATAAGATGTACTTAAATAAAAAAATTTAATAGCAGATGTACTACAAATCTCACTTTTCGATCAGCAAATTGTTCTTGCAGAAGGAGTTTTTGCCCAAACCTGCTTTTTCTTTTAAGAGCCTGAACAAAACGCTTTTGTTGCTGGAATTCCTACTAAGGCAAGATGATTGTCTTGAACCATGGGAGTACATCTGGATTTATGTTGGCACCTTTCAAGTTAAGAGGATTTTTACGTTTGCTCTGCAAAAGCTCTTTAAAAAGAACCTCTTATACACTCTTATTAGCAGCACAATATCATATTTACAGGAGACATTTCAATCACTCCTCCCCCATAAAGCTTTACTCAGTTTTTAGGTAAGAATGTCCACAGATGATCCAAATACATTCACAAAGACTTTCAGGCAATTTTACGTTCTTGAAATTGATATATCCATCATTAACCCAGGCTTTGCATCTAAATTACTATTCAAGCTCTCAAAAGGATGACAAAATAATTAACACAAGATAAATATTTCTGTTGTCTCCCCATGGCAAATACTTCGCATTGTTCAATCACTTGTTAGGGAAAGAACCAAATACCACATTAGGTCATCCCTTAATATAGTTCAGGGTAAGCCAAACTTCTTTCATATCCACTTAACAGGCAAATCATTTGACCTTTCAAACAGGACTATTAAAGACCTGCCAAGATTCACATTTTACCCTATGGGCTTCAAACAGGCATTGCATTTTACTTCTGTGCTCTGTAACAGCCAGAACTGACAGCAATTCTTAGAGTTAGTATTTTTTAATACTCTCTACTTTAATATGAGATCCTCTTCACTCTTGCTTTTATCGAATTAAACTGTTTGAGAGGAAGCTTCTAGGGCGAAGATCTAACCCGGAATGCACCAGAGAGCAACCTCCATAATAAAGGTGACAGTGGAAGTCTTAGGGGAATTTTCTGGCCTACGCTAAAAGAAAAAACAGGACTTTGCACTCTCTGTCTGTTGATTAACTTTACACTACAACTCCCTGCGCAATGCCGCTGGCTCAACGGCTTGGGGTGTTGCTAAGATTCCTGAAAGTGTGTGATATATAAAAATACACCTATAAGCTCTATACACAAGCACCATAACACACATTTTTCCCCCTGCTACCTCTCTGCATGAGTCAGCATACGGGAGAGATGAGCTGGTGGCACCACACAGGGGTTTCAAGATGACAGAGGACCGAAAGCCATAGTAGCTGTGGGATTCAGCACCCATCAACCACCAACAACCAACCCCGTTGAAAGATGAGCGATTAATGAAGTAGAGAAATAAAGGAAAAAAAGAAAAGAGAGGGCGTGGATATCCCTATGCAGCATGGATTCATTAAAAACAGATTTTTTGAGAGTTTTGCTAGTAAATGTGCTCTTCATTCCCCAGCTTGAAGCCTGTGGGTCTAATTTGCAGAAGGGGTTAGTGACCCCTGGCACACAGAGCTGGCGGCTGCTCGACCTACCCCTCCTCACAGCTGGACCAAGCCTGGAACAACCAAGTTCCCATCATTCGTTCTTCTTCCCTTTCTCCCAGCTTCGTCTCCCAAATGCAGCTAGTTTTATAAAGTCAGCAATTAGAGAGGCTGTTCCTGGATAAAAACATGGTTGAAGAAAAACCCTTTCAAAGAAGAGTTCCTGGATGCAAACATAGCTATAAACCTGGTTTACTGACCAGTTTGCCTCAGAGCACCACCATAATCCTCATCTGGACTGGAACAGTGCATGGCCATCCACCAACACACTTACAGCACCAGGTGTCCACACTTCAGCCAGGCCAGCAGAGTTTGGGACACTCAACTGCTTCCCACCGTTTTAATCACACACCACACAGTTTTCCCTCATACTTTTCCCCTCATATTGATCACATGTGAAACCTATTCTTAAAATGTCAAAAAAAAATAGAAGAAAAGCCAACAGTGTTATCTCCTGGCTCCATCCCAAGAAAACAAACAAATCAAGATCTTTCAACTCCCCTTCTCTTCTCAGAATGCCCTTCGATAGCCATCGGCCAGTGAATAATGAGAAAAACAGTTCCACCAAAAATAGCACCTCAAAATGCTGAGGAAGTTGACAGGATTTGTCATGTCCACAAGGTCAGAGGCTCACAAAAGAAAACAAGGCTCATTCCTTGCCCTTACGACTCAATCAGCAATCCTACTTTTTGACCTCTGCTGAGACGGCCAGTTCTCCTCTTAACCACTAATCAGCATTTATTTTTTCACTATCTCCGAGAATTGCACGCTGTATACCAATGTTTCCATATTAAAATATTTAGCTTGCATTCATCATAGTGTAACTAAACGGCTCCTCACAAGGAAAAATAATGACCATAATAATTCTTCAAAGTAAAAGGAATACATTCACACACTGCGTCACATGTCTCTCAGGTACAAGCTCATCGCTTCCTTTTATTCCCCAATATGGCCAGCTTCACTTTGGAGGAAATGACATCAGTACAAGATTTATTTTAAATAAATTAACTTCCTACTGATCTGGGGTCTGACAAATAAGAGTAAGAGCAGACAAGATAGAGAGAAGTTTCTCCTGTCTCCTCTCCCTCGTGCCCTCCTGATGCTCTGCCTTGCTCTGAACTGCACAGCACAAGGATCAGGGATGGAAAACACAGCAGGGAAAGTCTGGAAAAACAGTCCTCTTGCAAATTTTCAACACAAGAGTGATATGGAGAACTGAGACAGGACAACGTTTTGAAGTTGCTTGTGTTTTATCTCATAACTTTGGAGACAGCCTCAGTTTCTGTACAACTCCAATCTGTCATATTTTACTATTTCAAATTACTTCCCCAGCAGCAATAAAATTGGCCCCCAAGAGAAATTTCCAAAACCCATTGCCAAGGCACTACTTGCTACTTTATGCCCGCTAATAAAAATACCTTGTCATGGTTCACAAGCTTCACATAAACACATGCAAGTCTAGATATTTACCTTTTAGGCAATTTTGACAGCTTCCAATGTGTTTAAAAAAAAAATCCTTCTGCTCTATGACCTGCTTACAATCTTCTCCTACATTTCATGAAAAATATCTTTTATCAATAAACACCCTTCCTGAACCACGAGAGGAGCAAATTGACTATTTATTCCCAACTTGGCCTACCTCCTAGCTTGACGTGCATTCGAGGGGCAGCAGTGCTTTCCTCTATACATTGCAATTTTCAACTGTAAAACATGCAGGCTACAGCAATGGACGACATCTGCACTCCTATTTTATGCAAAACACCACAGTTCAGCAGCAACCCCTCTGCCAGCAGCTGCCGGTTAGTGCTTAGTTCGGAGCTTGCAGGAGCTTCCAGGATGAAGCATAAAGTTACCAACACAATCGCTGCTGGCCAAGCCAGCAGTTGTCCTAATGTTTCTCTCCGTTTCACGTGCCTGCTTGAAAGATTACTTCCCCAGCCCCCACTGCAATATTTTATTCATGCACGAGACTTGAGTGGAGGCCGAAAAGAGCAAAGAACCAGGAAGAAGATGCAGGAAAAAGACACTGAAGAAAGGTGCAGGCAGAAAAAATAGGGTTGTCAAGTCAACCATTTCAAGACAACAGCATTTCACTGCAGTTTCCACAGGAAAAGACAGACAAATAGATATTCTGAAAGATATGCTACAGTTGTCACACAAGATCAAACAAAAAGTGTCAACTTCAAAAACAGGAAAGCATCCTGCGTTCATTCACGTTGGTGGGAGGGAGTATACTGCACGTAGATGACTAAACTACCATTCAAACTCCAATTTCACTTCAGATTGCCCTCTTTTCAATGGTGAAAGCCACCACAAAACAGTTATGAGCAATGTTTAGAGACATCCTGCCTACAGAGAGAATTCAGTTCCTATTTTGATAAGCCAAAAACTCTTCAAGCCTACATTCAGGACCAACACTTAAACCTCTCTCACATCACCATAACAAAAGGAACACATCACCAGCACCAAGTGCTATTTGTTTTTTCCATGCACTGCAGCAGTTCTGAGAAGCTAAAGTTGCAGTGATGCTTATTAAATTTATTTTGGTTACATTAGCTAAGCACCAAGAAATAACAACCCCCACAACATAAGGTCATATAACATTAATGCAAAATCCAAGGACTGACTGAACTAACCTGCATATCAACATGTTCTATGTTATATTGTTAACCCCCTAATTGAGTAAATATAGTATTTATGATGCTTGAGAGTCACTCTAGGAATCTTACCTAGCGGTACCTTCACCTTGCATCATCCCCAAAACTGCACTATTTTAACCCAGTGGAAGAAATAAGTCCTTGTGCAAAAGAACCCAGAAGCAAGAATAAATTCAATCAGCATCAGCCAGCATTATTCCCAAGTCGGACACATCACAAACTGCAGCAAGATTTAACCAAGGCCACAGATCTGCATGGGCATCAGCAGTAGCAGATCCTTTTGTATTGGCCTTCACAACTAAAAATATAATCATTCAGCTTCAAATAATCTCATCCAGACTGATGTTTTTGACAATGCTTTTAGCAGAACTTCCTGCAACTTGGAAACAAATATATTTCGTATGGAAATAGCAGAGGTATAATGAAGATCTGTGGTGACAACACCCAACAGGTTGGGACAGGTCCTCCATTTCCACAAAGCTTCCAGGGGCTGGTACTTGAAAAGCTTGAGATGGAAGTGCCTATTAGGTCCATACAGTGCCTATCTAGAGGTCTGTGTTGATTCAGGAGTGACCAACTAACCCATGCGCGCATACCTTCAGTCCCGCCTTCTCCATCTGCCTACCTGGCCAGGCTTTGAAATCTCTCCTTCAGCCAGCGCCACTGCAGATTAAAGCACTGGGACCCTCACGGCACAGCTGTGAGCAGTGACCTGAGTAGCTCGGGCAGTTGCCCTTGGTGGAAGGTGGGGGTCCACCACAGTGACCTGCCCTTCATACGTGGCCAACATCCTGCTTCTCACCCTGAGAGCAGCTTCCTCCCCCCCATGACACCTCCGTCATATCAATCGAGCCCTCTTCTCCTTTGCCCCAACCATTCCCCATGCATCATCTTCTAGGTGCCGAATTTCTGGCCCGCACAGCATCACAAGAGAGCTCTTAAAGAGGTTCCTCCAATAGTGCAAAACATAAATGGTTAATTCCTTCAGCATACCTGTACATAACTACACAGAGGGCGCATGGTTTTTGGCGCACCGATTTATGCCACTGATTGCAACGACTAATCCCAGCATTATCTCTATTTACGTAAGAGATGTGCACAGTTATGTTTACATACGAAGAATATTTAGCAATTTTAAAGCACAAGAACTGTACTGACCCACTTAATTCTACCCTTGATTATAGTCTGCAATATACCGTTTTACAAAGGTAAATGTTACAAATAGTTCTGCACTGATTTCAACCTGGAACACCTTAACATTGAGTAACATGAAGAGTTTCAGCTAAGAGCCCAGAAATCTACCAGTTCTGCCTCAGGGAAACAATAATTTAAGCTGCTTTCTAAGCAAAACTGCATGAGTGTGAACAACAAAAACTTCCTCCAAGTTACCATACATGGTCTTAATTCATCCCAACTATTAGTAAACAGGATTAGCTCTTCTGGTTAACGGTCTTAGAAACCACTTCTGCACTTCATAAACTTAATTTCCAGCAGTTTAAACTAGACTAAAGCAGGAAATGAGCCCTCAGCAGAGCAGCCGGATCTATCCACATCAGCTAAGAGTCCAAAAAAAAAAAAAAAAAAAAAAAGAAAGAAAAACCATAAACTCTCCTTTGCCAAAGCACATAATTGTGCTGCCTCATTACTGCTGTGCTGGGCTAATTTAATTAGCAGCCTTGGGAGAGAGGAAGGCATTCGTGCCTCATCAGGAAGAGACGGGCTGGGGGTGGACAGGACACGCTGTTCTCACATACCAGAGCCGCGGCACCCAGTGCTCCCAGCTATGGGACCAACGCAGGGCTGGCACGCCGCAACCAGGGACTTCCATCGGCCAAAGGAGCAAAAAAGCAAAGAAAAAAAAAAGAACTGTACCAGGAAGTCTAGTATTTGCATGCTCTTAAGTCCAAACGCGAAGAAGTTCAAAGGAACTGTGCTAAGGTATAAACGTGTGAATTGGATATTTGTGCCTCCTCCCTTGTCGCCGCTTGTCCATTAGTTTCCTAAAGCCACAGCAGTGCCTGCTTCTCACTTGGCGGTGCTCTTGGAGGTACCGACACGTGTCACTTGGGAATCCCACAACCCACGCTTTTATATGCAGCTATTTGGGCTATTTCCTTTAGGCTGCTCCATGCAGGAGCACATATAAGGGCAGATGTAGTTCACAAGGTAAAGCAGTAGTAGAAGTCTGGGCTAATTGCAGCATGCGGCTTTTGCGTGTCCTCTTCTGAGCCCCTTGCATACAAAACCTGCTTACAAGGCAGCTGAACGCTCGCTCCCCAGGACAGCAACACCCCTTGCAAAAAATAAAAATAGTAAAAGAAAAAAACAAACAAACAAACAAACAAACAAAACAGCAGCAGCACACTGCTGTTTCCTAAAATTCACCCTTTACTGTGTTTTGCCACCAACAGCACCGAATTTTTCATCACCACCACGCACAGGTACCCTCACGCAGGAACAGGGTCTGAAATTAGCTATAAATACTGCCGTGACGCACGCACCCAAATAGCATCCCGCTCCCTTCCCCGAGGTGGTATCGATTCTGCAGACCCAACAGGTGTAAAAAATAATTCATCTTTGTCACTAAAGTGCATTGACGCGGAGGAGGGGGAGGCCGAGCTGCTAGCGGAGAAGGTGTCATGCGTACGTAAATACTCCCCCAGCACAAGCCAGAATTAGAGGTGCCGGGCTGCAAAGCCACCAGAAGCCCGTTCCCCAACTCGGGGACCCCCAGCAGTCCCATAGAGTCAACAGCGCAAAGCCGGTCCACAGATGAGGCATGCAAGTGCTCCCCACATGGCAGGAAGGCTCTGAAACCCGTCCCGAGAGCAAACGCACACTGTACTGAGAAGGCAGCCGCTCGGGGACGAGGCTTACCCGCGAGATGGAGAGCGGCATGTTGAAGTCCTTGCCGCCCTGCAGCCGGAAGCCCCAGGGCGCCGGGCCCACGAGGGACACGCTGTAGCTGCTCATGGCGCTCTCGGATCCGCTCCACGGGACCGGTGCCTGCGGGAGAACGGCAGGGCTTTAATCCCAGCACACACAGACAAAAACCAACATTAGCACCGCGTGCATCCCTGTCTGTGCTTTTATTCACATCTACCATCTTACCCTATAGCTTAAGGAGAAGCAACCAGACAGGGCAACACAAACCTACGACTTCTGGAATTTCTGGTGCTGAAATACTCAGGTTGTCCGAGAGGCACAGGCGTGCCTGAAAGTTACTTCTGACTAAGAAGAAAACCTAAGTCTCATCTTAAAAACAGTGCCCATGGCGAGATAAGCGTGACTCGCTAGCGTCCCGTAAGCCCAAGTATGGAAAAGATTAACACCAGCACACTCATTTCTAGTGAAATGAGTATCACATGCCACTGTGTCATCAGCTGAAGACTTGTTTCTAAACACATTACGCTCTGACACTTTCAGAATTATGTCCAAGTATTGCA
This sequence comes from Crypturellus tataupa, assembly GCA_034781795.1. Taxonomy (NCBI): domain Eukaryota; kingdom Metazoa; phylum Chordata; class Aves; order Tinamiformes; family Tinamidae; genus Crypturellus; species Crypturellus tataupa. The sequence goes on from JAWLRI010000274.1 coordinate 1,398,977, forward strand.
ACTCTGAAATTAATCAGAGGAAAAAAGGCTCGAGAGGATTTTACTATTATTTTTACAGCGTAATTTCAGACTGCTAGAACAATGCTACAGCCAAAACAGAAATTAAAACCAACCCTGAAATGCAAGCTGTAAATTCAAACTAATTTCATAACAATGTGTTAATACCAGGAGAAAAAAAAAATAATAATAATAAAGCGTAAACCAAAGCATCCCTTTTCTCCCCGCCGGCACACAAGTTACCTTTAAAAGGCAGCCTGCGCTTAATTGCTGCTCGGGCGTCAAAGATAAGGGCTTCAGTTTCACCTCAGATAAGCAGCATTACAATGACATCTTAGGTAGTGGATACCTTCTATTTTTATATGGCCAAAGCCGGGCAAAGAACGCGCGCCCGCGCCGCTGTAAGCCTACACCGCTGCTGCACTGACATTTAAGGGGGAACTTCAGCCCCGGAGCCAAAGCGCGGGTGCTGCAAATACCACCGGCGCCGCAGAGCCCTGTTTTACCTACGGCTGCACCGCGCAGGTGGGATTTGGATTTTTTTTAATTTTACTTTTTCTTTTGGAATTTTGCATTTTGCTGCGTGCAGTTTTGCAGTTTTTGCGTTTTTAACAGCGCTTCCTGAGTGACACTCGCCCCGGGATCCACCTCGCTCCCCGCAGGAGACGGGGCTGCCCAGGCTTGTCTGCAGGCCAAGCAGCCTTACCCAAACTCGCACGGATTCACGCGGGTAAAGCGGAGCCGCTGGCAGCAGGCGGGATAACGAGACGTGTTTTCCGGGGAGGAATTTAGGGCTGGTAAGAGAAGACGCTTCAGGACCTGGGCAGTTCCCAGCCCCTTCACGTCAGTGCTCGTGGAAGGGGCACTCTGCCCCCCTGGCACCCTTAACTATAAGCCTTGTCCATGTCCAAAGAGGGAAACTGGCACTGCTCCAGCTTCTCTTCCCCTTTCCAGCCTCCCTAAGGAAGGAAAAGCCTCCCTAAAGCACCAGCTAGGTCTGCTAAAAAGCAATAACCACTGCTAATTTAATCGTGCCACACACTGAACACCAAAAGCCTTGCAAAAAAAAAGGACCATTTTAATGAGTTGCAGACTTTTTCGTCTCTTTCAGCAAAACAGCAGCTCTCCTCATGCCCCCTAAGCGAGATTCCCGCCTCGCCAACCCACCAGGCGACCAGGACTTGGCGCCCGCGGGCTACGTCCCGCGGCAGCAGCAGACAGAGCGCAGGCAGGACCCCTCCAGCAACCCCAATCCTCAAACCGAAGCACTTATTCCCACTTAAGGGTGGGTTATTATTTTGCTTTGTTTTGTTTTGCTTTGTTTTTTTTTTTTTTTCAAGTGAGTTGACAAAGAGAAGTTAAAGCGACCAACAGCCTCCCGGAAAACGACGAACGAATAAGCTACGTTAGGAAACAGCGCGGAACCTGCTCTTTTCCTGCTCGCTCTCCTTTGCCTACACGCGCACAAGTATTTACACGCTTGTGTACGTATTTGCGTGTTCTGCAGCAGCAGGAACGCCTGCGAGCGGAGAGCCCGCACCCGAGTGCCGCCTCGCGCAGCATCGCCCCTTCCACCTCCCTTGCGACCCAGCCAAGCAGG
>JAWLRI010000274.1:1400673-1434068 GCA_034781795.1 Crypturellus tataupa
GTTTCTCCTCGTTTATTTCTTTTCTTAGCAAGGAAGCGCACGCTCACTTTTTTCTTTCTCCTTTTTTCTTCTTTCTTTTTTCTTTTCTTTCTCCTCTACCAAAAATAGCGCACCTGCAAACTGCAAGGCAGGGAGGCGACCAGAAGGGCCGCCCGAGCTACCTGGGAATCCTTTGGGAACGCTTTGGCCTTTGGGAGGGGACGGGAGCGCGCACCCCGATGCGCAAGGCAGCCAGGCACCCCAGGGCGCCGTGCTGCGCCCTGCATCCCTGTGCACCGCACACCGTCCCACCCCAGTGCGCCCCAAGTGCCCTGTACACCGGAGGCGCTTCTTAAAAAAGAAGAGAATAAATAAATAAGTAAATAAATAAATAAAAAAATAAAAGAACAATTCAGCTGAGGGATGCGCAGGAGTTCAGCATCAAGCCGGGCAGGGAGCTCGTGACGCAGTATCACTGCAGCAGTCCCCACAGGACACCCGTCATGCACCGCGCGCAGGGCGATGCTGTTTCAGTTTCGTATTTATCTACCATTTTTTTTACACCTAGGTGAGGCTCGAGCTTCCTCCTGGGTTTTACACACCTCAGGAGCAATCACAAGGCAAGCGTTTGCGGAAAAACATGCTCCCGACTGCACAGCAGAAGGATTGGAGAAATTGGGTGGAAATCTACGTATATAAGAACACATATATCCATGCATTTAGGTTAGATAGTAGGAAAAAATTCTACACAGAAAGAGTAGTCAGGAACAGTCACCATCCCTGGCAGCATTCAGGAAAGGTGCAGATGAGGCACTTAGGGACACGGATTAGCAGCCGTGGTGATGATGAGCTTACGGATGGAATCGATGGTCTTGAAAGCCTTTTCAAACCATAATGATTCCGTGATTCTAGGTTGTTTTCTCCTGCCAGGTTGCCAGAAGCCTCCAGGGAGCCTTGCAGGTACAGCCTGTCCCCAAAGTGCTCCAGCACTTGGGTGCTCATTAAACACTAAGGAAAAGCCCCAGGTGCCAGATATGGCAGAGAGAGACAGAGGGAAAACTCACCTGCAGCAGTGAAATGCAACAAGCCATAAGAAAAAAGAGCCCATAAATCATGCACAGATTAACAGCATGATAAAGTGGTTCTTAATGAGGCAGTAGTTAAGCTAACGCCGCATTCCTGCACGCTGAGACACCCCGCTCCCGCTGCAGCCGGGCTGCACGGCCGCTTTCGCTTTTGCTTTTCTCACAGAGGTGAGGCTTAGCGCAAGCCCACAAAGCCAGAGCCTGCGTTCAGTGCAAATACGGTCTTTAGGGGGGTTAATGTGAGCACAGCCTGTGCCCCAGCCGACCAGCACCAACTTCAAGACATGTCTCTGGTCATACAGGAGAGTCAGATGTGCTGCAGCATTTCTGAGAAACGGAGGCTGAAGGAAGGTTTTGACAGCATCACATGGCAATTTTTTTTTCCTTGGGACAGGCTAAATACTAAACGACTTAGAGCTGGAATCACAAGAAAAGCACTTGGCTTTTCCTGTGTCTTTTCCCTTTCCCATTTCTTTTCCTTTTCCCCTTTCTCCCGTCCCTTTCTCGGCAAGGTGCCTCTGCCTGGGCACCCACCTTCACTCTCAGCAGCAAGCTCTCCCACCAAAGCTGCTTTCCTTCACGGCTCTTTCCCATTTCTGCAGCCCTAGACTTGCAATACGTGCAGCTCAACCCCACATCGGTGGCCAATCCCGCTTCCCAGTTTGGGACTTGCTCTGGATTAAGACATTTACAGCATTCAGGTAAGTGAGCTGATGTAAAAATGAACATAGTCCTAACTAGGGAACCTCTACTGTGCCGGCAGCTCTGACAATTCATTTATCAGCATATGGAAAGCAATTTAAACAAAAATATGGTTTGCACATTGCGTTAATTCAACCGGATTTTATGGCTCTTTTGGTAAATCCATAGAGGAAAAAAAGTAATGTAAGGAAGTTTCCCTAAGCATTTGCCACCACCTCTAAAGTTGTATTTCCCTGGAAAGAAAAATAAAACCAACTATGTGCATAGTAAGATGTGAGAACATGTCAAAAATCTTATTTTTAGCAGCCGCCCATGAATAAACAACACTAGAGCAACTTATAGCTATTCCCACACTAAATAAAATACATATAGTCCTTACTGACAAAGGAAAATGGATATGGGAAAAAAAACAGAGAAGCTATTTATACCTTATAAGAAGTTGTACCAAATTTACACACAAGTGATATATTCACGTGGGAATTATATTAAAATAATTCTTAGGCTTCCTGCTGCTTATCAAAAGAATCAAAACCCTGGCCTTTGCAAGGGTAGCATCACACAGCCCTGTGCATCACAAGGGTGAAACCTGCCCCGCGTTGATATTTTTGCCCAAAATGCGATAACTAACCCAAGAGGAACCGGAGGGCCTGGAGGGAGCGCAGGCCCTTGAGAGCATCCTGCCTCACCAGCTGGCAGGACTCAAAGGAAGAGCAAGCATCACCGTGCCCAAGGCTCTCCTGCCCCAGCCTGTTGTCCCAGTCGAGTTCCCACCTTGGAAATGCTCCTGCCTCTGCTGGCCCCACCAGAAGCTGTCCTGGAGCACCTCCGTGTTGACGGTCAGGACCCGGAGCCTTATTTCCAGGCTAAGATGAGTCACAAACAAATTTAAACAGTCCCCCTTCTCCATCCCGCCTGGCTTACTCCTATTTTTAGGTGGAAACCGCATTCCCCTGCCTTTTGCCAGGCCAAGCGGGTTGGTCAGGAAAGCTGGTGGTGCTGCCCATGATCTCATGAGCCTTCCTCTACACGTGTCCAGGCTTGTGCTTGCCTTCCAGGTGAGATGTCAAAAATCAAATGTAGCTTTCCGAGGAAGCGCCAGCATTGTCAGTGTGGACACGTCCCCAGAGGACGTCTCCTTCTGCCCCAAAGCAGGGCCACGCTGGTGGGGCTCAGCTCCCCTGGAGCCCACTGCGAGTACAGGGGTTGCCTCTCGTCTCCCCTTCACAACCTGGACCTCTCAGAGTTTATCTGCCAACACTGGGTGTGTGCGTTTGCAGGTACACTCCTGCATTTAGCTTGGCCCAATTTACTGTGACTTTTTTTGTATTCTTCTCTCTCTGGAGAATGTTTATTGACCTTTTCTCCTCCAAAAGTTTCAGCAGCAGATTGGTGGTATCTGTGCCTAACTCACTGATGGAAGACATTAAACAGAAACGAGCACAAGACATAAAACAAATCCCCAAAAAACAAAGCCTTTATTAAGTGCCCTAGACCTTAGAAAGGTCAAAGCGAAGCAGAGGGAGAAGTACTAGGGCCTAGGAAAGCTTCAGCATATCTTAGGCATATAACATGATAATGTTGACGCTGGCAAAGCAGTGGACACAGAGAACCAGCAGCAGTGATGGCTTATGAAAGAAGAGTGGGAACAAAAAGATAGTGGAGTGATATATACATTTTTTTTAAGATTCACTAAAGCAAAGTTAAAAAATAGGAAAGGAAAAGAAAAGCTGTTGTGCAGAAGCAAATATTTCTCATCTATGCTTTCCTGTCAAGGTGGCAGCAGCATAACCCGCATAAACCAAAATTATGGGTACCTGGGCTATTCCCTACGAGCATGTCTAGCGCATCTGCCTGTGGATAATAACCGTATAAACCAGTTTTTGCAGGGGAGGATTGACTCGAGCGATGGCGAGCAGAGCAGAACGCCACGCACCCGACGTTGACCCCCACCTCGCACTGCCCACGGCGCCCCGGTGGGACTCGCTCAGAATAAGCAATCCAGGGATAAAGAGGAGCTGACAGGACTTGGGAGGGACACGAAGCGTCTGCCATGCATTAGCTGGCACCGACATGAGACACACCCAGGTTGAGTTTTATGTATAAAAATACATATACGCATATATTATATATTATATATATCAAATTAATATAGTTCTGTAAAGCTCTATTCAGCCTTTTTGCCAGAATCATGTTTGAAACTTAACTAAGCTCACATTTATGCTGGCAAATAGGCTCTTCGGAGCCTGATCCAAATCAGCCCAGAGCTCGGGATTCAATCAGAAACATACTCACAGGAATCCATCCTGCAGGCTGAGGGGCCTTTTCTGCCTCGGAGGGAGATGTGGCACTAAACTTCTTTTGGAAGCACCTTCCTCCTGTTGACAGGGATAAGCCCCGAGAGCCTCGCACCCAACCGTGCTGTGCTGGATAGGAAGGAAAGGAGACGCTGGGAGAGGAAGAGGGGCCCAAGTCCCCAGGGAACGCTAAGCACAAGCTTATTTTAACCCTCTGGGATGCTCCAAATATTTTACAGGACTGCTCCAGTTGCTGAGGAGTCAGGAGTCTCGCGCTAACAAAGACCCCGGGGAAGCCGATCCAGGAGCGCCGCTGGACGGGGGCCAAGGCCGAGCTCCCTGGGAACGAGCGATACTTGAGCGTTACCTCACGTAACTCACGCTTCTGCACCATTATTATGATTATTATTATTAACACTAACTGTTGTTAAGTCCACATTATGTTTTTTCAAAAAAAAAAAAAAAAGTGTGGCTCTGGTCCAGAGGTCAGAGGCCCAACTTGCTGCTCTTCCTGCTTCCATTTGTATTTTTTGCCCATAAAATTCAAGTCCAGAACAGGTTATCTTTGTTGCACTGCCTGGAAGGGCAGAAGCAGAAATTTGTATATTGAAGAAAATAACATCTCGTGTGCGCAATGGATGGGTATCATAAAGCACTTCTGTAAATAAAGCAAAATCTGTGCTAAGAGCAGCGTAGCTAAACTGTCATTTCCAAACCGCTGCTTTTGGGAGGGAAAAGAAGAAAGAAGCTGGATGCAGAAGGAGAAAACAGCATGTTTTCTATGTCTCCAAAAACATCTCTAAATGTTTCAACCAGCCCTAATTTTAAGGAAGGGGAAAAAATAAACCAACAAGTTGAGAAATGACTTGTTTCCGTCTCGCACAAATGAGGACAATGCGCGCCAGGAACCGTCCGCGCGGCCCCGCTGCCCGCGCCGGGGCTCCCGCTCCGAACGGCTTGGGAGCCGAGCGGGCAGCGCCGCGGCGGGACGCGTCCTTATCTGCTCGGCAAGGAGGAAGAGGCAGACGATGAGTGATGGTGGGGAGTTCCCGTGTCATTCCAGTGACGAATTTAGCCTGTCGCCGCAGATGTAGGGCTCCGCGGGAGCACGAGGAGGGCTATACAGTGGGACAGAAGAGAGAAATTCTCCTTTTTTTTTTTGGCAAAAAAGCATGTTTCCCGCTGTTGTGGGATCAGCGGGCAAGGGTTGGGTTTTGGGGACCAGCCTAGCCAAGCATTTATGCAACTCTCCCCATCGTGTCTTGCTGATGTTCTTGTGGCTTTTGGACAGCTCGTCCACACAACTGACTTGTTCTGGCTAACGCAATGAGTTAATTCCAAGGAAAATAACTATATCAAGATTGCCTTGATCCCTCGGGAGATGTGGCAGGTCTCCTGCGGCCAGGGACAAGCTGCAGCACTGGGAACACTCGCTCGGGCTGGCGCAGCGTTGGACAACTCTGATCCAAGATGAAGCAAAGCTGAGGCATCTCTAGCAGGCAGGGATGTCAGTCTGTCATTCAAGATGATGACCATAAAGTCAGGCTGAAAAAGGGAAAACAAGAGAATAAAAGTAAGCTTTACAGCTATTATACAGTTATTGGGAGCCCAGAGGTATGCAGGACACTGACTCCTTTCAATTTACAAAGGAGGAAGAGATGGATACGAATGAAAAATAGGATGAGAATTAATATGTTTGCTGAAAACAGGTGCCGCAGGACTAGCTTCATTGCTCCCCTGAATAGCAGGGCTGATTCACGAGGCTCTGGAAACAAAGCAGATTTTTATCTCTGCATTTCAGGAAAACATCAGATAATGTACTACATGGGAAGCTATTAACTAAACTGCAGGAAATGGGGATGACTATGTTTAAAAAAAAAAAAAACGTTAAGAATCTCTCAATACGGAAATTTCAGAGAAACAGAATTCTTTGTAACTTTTTTTTAAAAGAGAAGTATCAGGCCACAGGAAATCGGGGGGAAGTTTTGAAACTGAAAGTATTGCACAACCTGCTGACAGTGTTAATGTAGAAAATATATTTATCACCTTTTTATGATAAATAATTAGGTGGTTAAAGATGGAATCAGAAACCTTGCAGTCGTCAGAGATCTGAAATTTGGAAGAAACTTCAGAGAAACAGGGACCAGGGGATCGTGTTAGTTTTAAGATGGAGTTTGAGCTGCTTATGAAAATGAGTAGTATGGGAAAGTGGTACATAAATGTTTGAACCAAAACTTGTCCTGCTGTAGGAGAAATCAAGTTTAGAGAAAACAAATCCCAAGACCTCTGATTAAATACGGTCCCTGCTGCCTTAGAGAGCCCTTTGCTCTCTGCTGAACATTTTGGTTTATCTGAAAAGACCAACAAGGAGTCGATGTCTAGGGCCAGAAGTGACATGGACTTGGTCTCTGAGAGAAAACTCGGGCTGCCTCATTCACACAACCTTGCAACTTCCCCACAGAGGACTGCAATTATTTGGCTGTCAATAGCAATTGTTAAGCCCGAGACAAAAAGTCTGGCAAATACCTTGTAAGATGCTGCAAGCTTCAGTAAAACTAGAACCCATTGTACCCATTATCAGGAATGATAAATACACAGTTACCCTTTAGTTACCCTTATCATTTTGGGAGGAGAACTATTTTCTGAAGGGAGAAGCCTTGAAAAATTTCCATTTGCACTTTGACTTAAAAAATCATTACAATTGAACATAATCCTTGAAACATTTAAATACTTGGAATTACTTATTAATTTACAGCTTGCCCCCTCCCCACAACTTTGGGAAGTATCAATTTCTCTAGTTAAGGATGAGAAAAATGGTGTGTCATTCCAGGAGTGACCTTTCTATGTACTCTATTTTATTCCATCAGCTAGACACCTAGCTTGACCTTGGCTAAATAAGAAGCGCAAGCAAGAATTTTAATAAAGCAACGTTGCACCAGGTGCACAGACTTTCTGGAGCATCCCAAGTTTGCAAACAGAGTCATGGATTTTGGCAAAGCCTTGGCATGCTTTGATGGGGTCACCAGAGGTGTAAAGTGACCACAACACTTTGTATTTGATTATCTCTTAGATTTATGGAGCATTTACTTGCTTGGAAAGAATTTTTAGAATGATTGGCACACACAGTTTGTGCAAGCTAACGTGGTCGGGCTTTTATTTACAGTTCTATTTATGTGCTCGCTGGAGGTAGTTTTGCATTGGGATCTAAGACCGGCTGTGGGCAGGGGGTGGGATTCTCCATTTGCCGCTTTGCGCATTTGTTTGGATGTGCCCGCGCTGGGAATGCCGAATGATTCCACATCAGAAGGGCAGCGTCTGACACCCACTTCGCAGAGCTGGAGACACGGTCAGCAGCCACCAGGAACAGGACTGCTCTGCTGAGACACAGCACCGCCTTGCAAGGAACCAAATGAGATTTATTAGCAACCCATCTGCAACGGGCACGGAAGACTCTGTACCCTCGGCTAATAATAGTCGATCTATCCAAGTGAGGAAAGGCGTTTAGTGGAAAGATAGCTGATGGACCCGCTCCCAGGGCCCGTGAGCTTACAGGACCCATTTCCTGGGCCCTGTAGGCAGTATTCATCTCTTTGCTTGCTGTTATCTATCGGTTCCACTCAAAGGCATCTTCAGGTCACAACCCCTTGCCATACACCAATAAAACCCTGAGGCATATACTAAAAGCAAGGAATTAATCAATTCCTTTTAAGGTTTGAAGGGGACCACGTGGTTAGTGGCCAGCATGGACAAATGCTACCGTGAGTTGTTGCTCCATGGACTGAACTTCCCAAGGGTCTTCCTGAGGTCCGGCCCCCAGCCTCACAGGAGTGTGCTGACTGTCGCGGAGGACAAGACGCCTCTCATAAAGCTGCTTGAACTCCCTGTGTAAACCGTATAAACTCACCAGGAATGCAGATGAAGTGGGTGGATTCAGCGCACCATCTGTCAGCCTCCAGCTGGGACGCCGCAGTGAGAGGCAAAGGTCAGTTCTGCAAGGCAGAAAGGCTATCAGAATCGCTAGAAATAAAAAGGCAGTTTATGTTAGCTAAACCTAGAGGGGAAAGAGCAGCTGAGAACAGGGGAGAGGGATCTCTTTTTAAGGCTGATTTGAGAGGCACATTGTTAATGACTGCATTGAGACCTGGGTCAGAGAAAGAAATACAGGCAAAGGACTGAAGGGGTGGCCATCTCTACAACAGAGGACAAAATGGAAACACTAAAGCATGATTTTTTCCAATCCCTCCTTCTCCAGAAACACTGACCTTCTCCCAACGTTATGTCCATGTTTTGCTGCAGTCATCTTGAAAACTACATTCTCCATTTACCATGTCCTTTTATGACTTAAAGCAGGAATGGGAGATTGCAGAGGCCAGAGAGGGTATTTGGGGCTACATGTATGGCCTTTTTCCAGAACCAGAGCTCTTCTGGCATCCTGGAGGGTCTATTGATAGATGTCTCCAAGTCACGTCCGAGGGTGGCACGAGCTGCTGAGAACTGCCAGCTGCTCATTCATGCTCGGGAAGAGCAGCAGGCTATGGAGAAACTCTGCTACTTTGTCAGGTCTGGCAAAGAACTGCTGTTTAAAAACTTTTATAGTTAAGAAATGGCTCTAGAAGCCAAAATCTGCCCTCAGAGAGGCATGTGGGACCATGTCACATAACGTTGTTCAACGCAGAACTCCTTTTGCTAGCAGGATGGATCCAAAAGCTGCTTCTACACTTAACTATGGCAAAAAGCTTTCTCAGAAAGCTGTTTTACCATTTGTAAATCTCCAAGCTTTGTTTTGCCAGTTTCTATTTTCGGCACATCAGTGGCCTCTTCCAGGGATGCTGCCATCGCCTTTCCTTACAACTGATTCCATAGGCCCTGCAATTTCCTCTGCGCTATTTCATGGCATAAGCAGACTCTCCCCACCTAATGCAGAAATTGTGCCCGTCAGCTAAGGGGAACTGGCTTAGGCAGGACATTTCTGACCTCTTTCTGACCCGGTTTGGTTTAGTGTTATAAATGCTATCCCTTGAGCCGTGCTCCCTATACAGGCAGGGTCTGAGACACAGCCAAGTCACAGGGATTTCTTCCAGCCTAAAGATTCCATCACTGTCTCTTAAAATGAGACACGCTACAGCTTTTCTGGACCCAAGTTCTGACTAGACTGCACGGGTGCCAAGACTGGAAATCTCCAGTGCCACTGCAGCTGACACCTGCACGGATTTCATTAAGGGTTAAGAGTCTGGAGCGAGTTTAATCCCTAAACACAAGCAGATGAAACTCGCTTATTCCTTGAAACTCTGAAAGCGCCTACGGAAAAATAACAAAAAAAAAATCTGAACTACCTGGAGAATACTGAAAAAACCCTTCATTTACTATGCAATTTACTATGCGCATCTGGGGAAGGCAGGAGAGAGTGGATAAAATTACTTTTTTTTTTTTTTTGGACTGTGTCTGAGTCTGGCCACCACCTCCATGCATGTGATCTTGACACCAGAGACGACCACGAGCGAAAGGGAAAGGAAAAAGAAAAATGATCCGCTTATTCAGAATGGAAAAAAAAATAGCCCCTTCTTACAGTAAAAAGAACAAAACTCCTCCTCTTCTCTGAGCTGTGGGGGACTTGGCAGGGGATAGCGGATTCAGGGCTGTGGTAAAAAGAAGTATTTTCCTGCCTGCAGATTTCAAACTTCTTTGAAAGCTTTTGGGGTAGTTTCAACCCTCACAGGGGAATTTGTCACTGTTCTTTCCTTAAAAGAACTCCCTTTCTGAGAATCCCCTGCCTTCCTTGGGGACAGAAACCTAGAGCCAGGCACAGGGACACTACTGCTCACCTCCAGTCCCCACAACCAGCTCCACCAGGCAATTCCCACTTCATTCTGGGGACACAGTCCTGCCAAGGAGGAGTGCAGGGGGGAGATACTGCTGCACAAAGGGAAAAGAATAACAGGGAACAGCAAAATAAAGGCTCAAAGAAGGCTCAACGGATAACGAGCGAAACAAAAACTCCACTTCACTTGGTATTTTAATAATGTTTTCGTTTTCCGCAAAAGTAGGCTTTTTAAAATAGTCTTCTACACACTTAAAGAACAATCCTAATCCTGACATGGTTTTTACTGGCCAACCTGAACTCTTGGCTAGACTTGTCTGGAACAGGGATTTCAGAAAATCTTCCTGGCTTTCTTAGGAAAACGCAAGAAGATCATGGTCAGCTTCTCTATCAGCAGCATTACTGTGCATTATAAAATGCAGATGTTACTGCTGAAAAAAATAAGCCCCCAAAAGCAAAAAAAAAAAAAAAACAACAAAAAGTCTCACTGATGACACCTAGTGTTTTCCCTGCAATCCAAAGCCCTACAATTTTACAGGCCCCAGAAGAGGGGCCTTTTGTTGTCCCAAGACCCAGTGGTCTTGGTCAAGAAGCTCCTTCCAGGTCCGTAAATCACACCATGCAAGAAGATGCTCATTCAAGAAGACTTACAGTAACGCAAAGAGATGCAACATTTCATACAGTGTGGAGGTTGACTCCTTTTGTTAATAACGTCTGATGGGAAAAAACACAATATCTGAAGAGAAAAAACACTGGAAACGCAAGAAAAGTTTCCTGCTAAAGGTCAGTATAAGAAACAAAGTTCTGATTGTGGTTGTGTAATGAGGATAAGAATAGTAGCCTCCGTATTTATTAGTTTGGAGAAGCAGCTAAGATTAATTTAGCGGTTGTCACTTTTAGCAACAAATGCACAACTGTGTTTTCTGGCAGAGCCATGAAGGCAGCTCTAAAACTGCATGGTAGAAAACACAGCTGAAATAGAGAGCTCAGCATCAGCACGCAAAGGTCTTCTAAAAACCAACCGACCAAACCAACAAAACCATGCCAGATGCCAGCGTGTAGTACGGGAATCCTCTTGATCCCGTCAAGAGGGAGATTTTTCTGTTTATGAGAAGTTGTCTGTTTTTGTCTCCATCCCCCATGGGGCAGCTGGAAACCCAGCCAAAGCAAGGGAGAGGATCACAAAAGAATGAAAGAGGCAGTGTGTTTTTCCCAAATCTCCTAATCCTCAGACGCCAGCCCAAACAAACCGGATCAGTCACATGCCTTTAAAAAAGGCCAGTGCTGGGACCTATTCCTGCAGAGTCAGCGGGTGAGGGTTCGTTAACTGATTCGAGGTATGGAAAAAAGGAAAAGGGCTACGAAAAGGGGCTCTGCGAGCGATGGCCCCATGGCTTTCTATTTACGGCATCTTCCCGCTTCCCAGGTCAAGTGGCCTAAAACAAGCCATCCTGAACCCTGCCACCTCCGTGGCTGGCTTCTCCCGTGCTTACACATCAACAGGAATTAACGACCCATAAGTCAAGCTACGGCTTTCCTTACGCCACCCTATTTCCCGGCGCTCCTTAATAAAAGCCAACTAAATAGCCAAGTCGGACGCCACTTTGGACCTCGGTCAATTAAATGAAAGAATTTTCTCTTTTGGGAGCCTCCTCGCCTTGGATATAGGCGCTGATCCTTTGCAGCCCTGTGTCGTGGGGCCCTTCGCCACCCAGGGACCAGACTGGGGAACATGTCCTTTGCATAAAAGCAGATTGCAGGGAAAAAAAAACCTTTTCATTTTGAAGGGATTTTTCAGCTTTATTTGTTTTTCCATCAAGGCAGAGAAGGTTAAATTTCCTATTGCATTCCTTTCCCTCTTCTCACCCCTTTTTCACTCTGCTGCAAGGCAGAGCCTGAGGGTTCTTTCCCATTAATCTGTTTTGTTATGCTGCAACTTTCCAAAATTGGGCTATATTTTGGAAAATATTGAAAAAGAGCAAAAAAAAGGAAAATGGAAAACAAAAAGGGTGAACTGCCAAACCTTAGATGTAATTTCTTCTATTACCTTCTGTGACAAAACACGAGAACCAAGAGGGGAAAACGCTTTTCCAGTTCTGCTCCCCTAACCTTCAGCATAGGCAGCAATCATGATTTCTGCAGCAACCCAGAGCATGCAAAACACAGAAGGAAATAACCAGCACTACTACTAAAGTACCTATTTCCAAAAGACCAAGTGCTCTTTTATTAGCACATGGTTTCTCCACTCCTTGACAAACCACCTCTGAATAATGCTACTTCACCTGCTCTTTGTCTCCTCCACATTTTACCATCAGTAAAATACTTGCTATTTTCTACTTGATAAGACTACAGCCACGCATCAGCAGGAGAAGCAACACTGTAAGTAGCAAGGCAGCATTAGCAAAGCACCTCCACTACCCCAAAGCAAGACAACCACGTAGTATCTTAATTAAAACTTAACCTGCCCATACATCTTGTACTTACTGGCCTATTACTGGCCTTCTTCATGCACAATTACTATTACACACTGTGCAAGTTACCTTTCAAAGCTGTTCTTTGGCTCTGAAGGATCTCTTTGGCTTCTTATAGGATTTCACCAATTTGATGGCAATTTTCTCCCCAGTTGCCCAGGGCAAACACTTGGTCAGAAGTCAACGCCGCACCTCCTACTCTTATAGAAATAGGTCCCAGCAGCAGTAATTTTGTTGAGGAGAATGAGCTTGACCGTCACAAGCAGCTTCCAGCAATTACAGAAATTTTAGTTTTATCTGGAGGCATATGGGCCAACACCAAGTATTTTGGGATGTGGATGCAGGTAGTTTCCAGGTGAAATAAGGTACCAAGGGTTATAGGACAGTCCAGATATTGTCCTTAAAAATTCCTCTGGTCCTGTTAGTTGTGGCTTGAAAACCACACTGCCACTTGGGTCTCTCCTATACTAATAAAAGCAGTAGAGGAACCTTATAGATGACTGCTGTACAATGTGAAGGGTGACTCCTGAGCTGTGCGGAGGGGTTTCCCTGGAAAAACAGCCACATCATCATACTGCGCCATTTATGCCAGGCATCACGTCTGAATACATGTATACAGGGTATACACAGGATGCAGCACAAACCAGAGCTTCTGTTCTTTGGATGGGTGATAATGCACATCAGGTATTTGTGAACAGTTGAAGGATGGCTCACCTGCCACATCTTGTCTTGCACATACTGAAAAATCTCATGTTAAAAATTAATTGGCTTTTTGTTGGACTATTCCTCGTAGGAGATAAAGCGAGAAATAAAAACAATTAAAAAAGAGCAAGGCAAAACATTGTTTTAGTCAAGCTGTTAGCCCTGGTGTCCACCTTAAAAAGTAAGATTTCAGAAGGCCGTGATGCCTTTTTTTGGGAGCCCGTCTTACCAGAGACTTTCTGATTATGTCACTGAGATTCAATTTCACTTTCCTTTGGATTAAATACTGCTGCAGACACCTAATACTTTCACTCTGGGATGTAAAAATAGAGAGACCTTTCATCTACTTCCCCAATCTATCACAGTTCACATGCAATACAACACAAAAAAAGTTGTGGAGAGCATTTTTGGTTCCTCATGAAAACACCACCCCTGGGTGCAGACTGTGGCCTTATTTGCAGCCTCGTCCTTTCCTTTGAGTGCTTTACTGCAGAGCATATACGCACATATATACATGTGTATGCACACACACATATACACATGTATATTTAAGAATAAAAGGCTCTTCTTTTCAAAGGTCACCCCTACTTTCAATTGTATTAGCGTATGTGATCTTTCCCTGGAAGATGCCAGTAACTTACAACTTCTTTGGTCTTTCAGCTATAAACTAGTCATTTTGTTCTCAGAGCTCTCCTCTCTTGCTGCCTCTTTAACCTCCCAGAAATGCTTTTTTATGGAGGAGAACTACTCAAAGCAGATACAGAAACATCTGTATGTCGAGAGAGGGGGAATCAGTGGGATGTAGTCAGGATTTCAGGCATGATGCAACACATCCCTAAACCAGTCATAGAAAATTTAAACAAACCAACAAACTCACAGAAAACACCAACTCATCCAGGGTTACTATTTTAAATGGGGAGAAACCCCCGCAAAAAAACAAAGCCAGCAACAAGTCCTGGGCCTGCAAGGGATGCAGTCAGGGCATCTCAGACAAAGGAGCTGAAACGGGTCCGTGAAAGTTTAATTTCTTTCTTCCTTTCCTTCTTTACTTCTGTCTTTTTTTTGCAAGATGCCCCGCCTTGAGGGAAGTGGTTTTGAAGCTGGTCCCTCCCCACCTGTTCAGCGCGTGCTGGAAAGTGGAAAGGGGAGATAGGAAATTTGGCTGCCCCCAAAGCAGTTCAAAGTTGGAGGCAATAACGACAGCCAGGACAGTCTATTTAAATCCAAAACAGCCTCTCCAGCACTTCATGACTCCGTCTCTCTCCCCAGCCTTTGGCCTGCCAGGTTACCACGGATTTGGCCATATTCACACACCGGCTGCAGAGGCACGAGCTGCAAACCCTCGTTGGGGAAGAGGAGCATATGAAGGAGACGCTCGTTAAATAGACTGTTACTTCATGAAATGAATTCCAGGAAAACATCTGTTATTTTGGTTCCTGGCATTACGAGTGGGAACTGCCAGTCCAGCACTTGAGATAAGCAAGAGGCCAGATAGACTTATATAGCAAATCTCCGTCTGACTTGTTATGTAATTATCAGCTCCCCATCACCAGGAGACCTGGATGCCTCCAGCAGCTGAAAATAGAGCTGCCTCCCTCACTCACACTGTCTTTCCAGCCCATGGGCTCGAGTCCTTTCTTTATGGTTTGGGAGAGCAGTGTGAGCAGAGGGAAAAAAAAGATCCTACCTGTGGAAGCAAGAGGACTTCCGCATCAGATACATCCAACGATAGCAGTCCTGTCTCCTTCTGTCATCATCTGCTCTTGTTTGCTCTGGTTGTTCTTGTAAGTGGAAAAAAATTGATCTGAGAAAAATTTCTGAGAATCAAGTTTGAGTACTTTCATCTTGATCATAAATGTTGAAAAATGTGCACGGTAATCTGGATCCCACACTGTCACCTATAAGGGATGATAATGCTCCTTTCCTGGGAATTCCTCTCTTGAGGCATGCCTTTCCCTGTCGATATCCAACCGATTAATTTTCTCCGTTGTTTTTCCTCCATCATTTCCAACTGTTGAGCTGCTGGTGTTTACATCTTTCCATGCTGAGGTAACCCCGCAGAGCTGAACTCAGGAACCAGCAGCAGCTCCACATTTAATTTTTATACTTTTTATTACCCAAGCATGGAGTTGGCTGTTTTGCCTGCAGTTCTGGTTGCTCAACAATTGCAATCATAAGCTCCTGTTTTCATTTGTTTCAGTTTTACCAAACTCAAACTGTTCTGTCTCACATTTTCCACACTCCTAGTCTGCTTTGGGTTGGACTTTTTCTCCCTTTCAGGAAACAGGGATCATTTGTTTTGCAACAGCAAACCTATGGAAAATTAGTTGTTGCTGTTAACTACATCCATCTGCTTCTCTGAAGAGCTTTACGACCTGCCTGCAGGGGAAAGGAACATGAAATTTGGCATGAAGAAAGTCTAGGAAAGCATCTTCTGCTGTCCCCAGAAAAATCAACGCACACTTAGCTCCATACAAATTACTCCCAGGCACAGAGGACAAGGGCAGGGATGTGTCACCCTGAGGATGATGCACCACCAGGAACAGTAGCACCACGACCGCTCTCCTCCTGTGTTACTGGTGGCTTTTTTCTGAGATGACCCATGGGTGCCCTCGGTTTCCCCTTCTCAGGGGTTCACCTGCTACATGTGCTTGCTGAACTGAAACCCCATGATCAACCTTGATTTACTGCTCTGCAAGAAAAAACACAGAAGTCTGTATATAAAGTGTTGTCACACTAAGCTGTGTTGCCACAGCTAAGCCTCCAACTCCCCGTGTGCTCACCTGTACCAGGAAATCAGTGGAGATCTTGTATATGAAAAAAAAAAAAGGAAAAAAAAAAAAAGAGGCAAGGGGAACAAATAAATAAATCAAAAGACGACTGCATCCAGCTTCTTATGCTTCACATGTAAACTTGGAAAGTAAACTTTTTTCGGTCAGTATCATGGAAGACTAATCTGGTTCATGTGCTTCTCCCAGAAAGATGGGGACAGAACCATCCTTGGGAATTGAATGTATTTTTGGATCTTTCCAGACAGGAATGAAGGGATACAGGGTCCTGCTTCCTGGCAACCCAAGGCAATAAATACATCAAGTGTAAACACATTCAAGTAAGGATTTTTTTCCTACCTGAAACCTTTATTTAACCATAGATTTAACTATAAAGATTTAAATTCCTTGTCCACTGATTCGTGGTAAAACAAAAGGGCACACTTCTGCTCTAAGCTTTCAGGCAAGAAATTTGGACCATATCCTATAATTGTGTTATACGAAGATTTAGCAGAAACAAGCAGTTCCTGGCTCATTATCCCCCAGACTTAGGACCTAGATCAAAGACTGCTGGCATAGCTCTAATGTACCGACTTGGCCATTTTTTTCAGATTTGTTTGCCTGACTTCTGACATCCCAATTGCCGTCGTTTCATGTCGTCTCATTTCAGAGATGAGGAGCAACTTCAGGTTTTCCCAAATCTCCAGTTTGAGATGCCAACCCGGTAGGCTCTGCCCTCACTTATGAACGTGCCCGGCTGTATGTGAGAAGTCTAAGAAGTTAGTTACCTGAACAGCTCCTTTCAAGGCAAGTTGTACATACACCTTTCCTGATCACTGGGTCAGCACTCAGGTGTCCAAAGCTAACTTCACCTCACTTCCGCAGTCCCCTTTCTGGTTACATAAATATATCACCGATGAATAAAACCAAACAGTGAATAGCTTAATTTTGTTCATAAGGAGTTTTTTATTCTATTTGAATGAACCAATACACGTCTCTGTGAAGCAGGAAGCAGTAGTTAATACTGTACCTTTTTTATGTGGCAGTTAGTCTAACGTGGCAACAGAGAAGTGCACAAAAGCCTTCTATAATAGACGCATATATCTGCAATCAATATTTCTGCAGAATTACACAATGATGGTAATAAATCAGGTATTTCATGTAATTTGGGGGCGTTTTCCTGTTATCTTTTGTCATTCCAGCCAACATCACTTGAAGCAAACAGTAAAGAGCTTGGTGCTGTCTTTGAAAGAGAGATAGTACTCATAGTACTAATATACATTAGCAGTATAAGAACCAAGCAGTCATTTGCACATACCTCAAGCCACATTACTGTGAAGAGGACTGTGAAGTCACCCTGAAGGCTAAAAAGTAGAAAGGAAAACTCTGTCTGGATACAGAGGAATTTATTCACTCCTTCTTTAGGACTGCTTATTTCGTCCTGATGGACTGCCTACGTCAAACAGGCAGAAGTCTGTGGAAAACTCGGTAAAAGTCTGCTTTGGGGTATATTTTTTATATCTGGGAATGCTAAACACATTTGTTGTTGTTATTTAGAGGAATTACAGCAGTAAAAGTCAGGTGCAGGAGTTGGAAGGTTTAAAAAGAGTGCTTGTTTCCCAACACTTGGCTAGGGAAGAGAGGAGGACCTGTAACTCAGGATATTAAATACAAGCAGAAGTAAGGTTGCATCCTGCTCCCATCCGCAGGGAAAAGGATGCTTCTCGGGGCATGGCATCAAACCTCAGTGGCTTGGGCCATGCGTGCGAATCAGAACTAGGGTAAAGAAATGTGCAAAGGGACAAAGAACTGAATCACAGAATCATAGTGGTTGGAAAAGACCTTTAAGATTGTCATGTCCAACCATAAACCCATCACCTCCATGCCTGCTAAACCATGTCCCTTAGGGCCTCATCAACAGCTTCATTGGCTTTGTCCTACTGACTCTGCTTAGCTTTGGACCTGGGCTTTCCAGAACAAGGCAACACATCAGTGAAAAAAATTAATAAGGCATTACTAGGATTCCCAATAGTAATAAAAAAATAACGTCGGGGATGAAGAAGACATCAGTATGAATAAGGCCTACAGAGGCAGCAGACGAGTATAAAGACTGAATTATTATTCCAGAGACAAATAACAGTAGAAAGATTAGACACTAAAATTGAGATTCCCATGGGAGATGTAATTCTTTTCCTGACCTTTTCTGTAGTTGCTGCATTGCAGCTGTGGGTCTTTGGGAGCAGGTCCCTCTTCTCCTGTGTCACACTTGTTGAAAAGGAGTGACTCCGGTGCGCCTGGAGTTTCTTGTTAGCCGGCTCTACAGGGTTGAGCTCCACATTGCTCCAGGTCTAAACACAAACGGTGAAAGATTTTGTACAGTTCCATCCCCTCACAAATTCTGAAAGTTCTCCAACTCTAGCTTTTCTTTTTCACCTGCAAGATGAGCTTATGCACTAACAGAAAGCTAAAGCTCTTTAAGCACAGATTTCACACCCAAAATTCCCCTGGGGACAGACCTGATTTTTGATCTTGCTACGTACCCAGGACTGCTCTTCTGAGAGCCAAGAAACCTTTGAGGTCATGAAAAACAGTTTAATCTCTTTTTACCAGGATGCCATTGGCCCTTTTTATTCCCGTTGCTTCTGTGATTCCTCTTCTCTCACAGAATTAACTTGCAAATACGACTTTTCTTAAACTTAGAAAAATGCTTGGTTCTCTGCACAGATGTACATACATGCAGAAAGTACTGGTTGGAACAGCTGCAACTTTTGCAGTGTCGTTGCTCCACGCCAATACTTTATTGGAGCCCTCCAAAACTTCACTCTGCGTTGCTGTCACGTGAGAGTCGTTGAGCTGAGCTTTTATTCCAGCAGCTGCCGGTTCATCTAAAACGTGTGCAGCTGCACTGGGCTGTCAGTGGCCCAGAGAACAATTACCCTTGGCTGCGTCCATCCCCGAATGACACGTCACCACCAGCAGTTGTTTCACTTGAGACTTGCGGGCAGGAGTTGTGCCAAAGGCTGAAGCCTCCTAACCACCACATTTTCCCATCTCTCCAAGGCGGGGTGTTTTAAACACTAAACCAAGTCAAACATGCCAACCTGAATGAACCAAAGCCAAAAAGAGACCAACAGAAGAGAAAGTTTCTGGGATCAGTATATGCAATTCTGCCTTGCACAATCTTACACAAGATATACACCTTGGGATGACAGGGCATCACCTCCTGTTTCAAGAGCACTCCAAGAGTTTTGCAGATTATGAAATTATTGCAGTAGATACTCTATACAGATCATTGTGTAACCAGGGTTCTGTGAGTAGCATTAAACCATCAGGCTAAGCTATTTTATTTACATTGCAACCGAATTACTAGTGCATTTTTAATAACTTCCAGAGTCAAGCCAAATACAACATTTCAGAGCACACACAAAAGTGAGTTACTCCTGAGAATGGCTTAGCAATTTTCTGAGTCAGTTCTTCTATCAGGCTAAGAGCTTTTGTCCTAATGTAGGGGCAATCAGATGACCATGGAAATACTGTCCGTGTCAAGGAAACTGACATCTGAGGCTAGCAAATTAGGGGACGCCCACATTTTGCTGCTCGTACAGTGGTGTCATACTCTGCACACACATCTAATACAAGTCTGTATAACAGTAGGGTAAAAAATGACCTTGCCCACACTAAAAGGCCATTTCACTCTTCTATTATTTTAATTTTAAAGGAAACATTGTGATTGATCTATTTAATGAGAACCTAGAGACAGATGGTGTCAATTCTAGAGCAGGTCCCTAGAAGTAGTTGTCCATTGAGTGGTGTCCAAACACCTACTTATGGTGAATGACAAATTTCTATGATGAATGACAAAACAGGTTTTTGAGAAAATACTACACAAAGTAATTTATTCGGTTGTTGATGATTGAATAGTTTTGAACAGATCATTTTGGTGAAGCTGTAATTCCCTGGGGGACAATCTGGAAAACCAGGGATGCAGCATTTTCCTCTTTGCTGTTTATGAATGGCTACACACTCTAAAGTCTCTGCAATAGTTTTAACACAGCCCAGCAGCATTCTCTACAGCCCACGTAGAGTTTGCTAAAGGAATGTAAACTTTCTCTACCCCACAGAATAGTATTTCATGAAATAAAACTTTGCATATTTTTCCTTACTTTTTCAGTTGTTCACATTTTTTTATGCCTAGTGATACATATCAGGGAGAGAGTATGTCTTCTTTACTGGTGAGGGGGAGGAACACGATAGGATACTGTACTGCAACACGGCTTCCAGAGCAGCTCTTAAAAGCCTTGGCCTGATTAAGACATCACTATTACACCTTCAATGACTTCTTTGTCACTTCTCTGGGGAAACAAACAAACAAACAAACAAAATAGTCTGCGTTGGTAGCATTAAATCAGTCTGATCTGTATCCTAATTCTTCAGGTGCCCATTTCTAGGCGTCTCCTCTCGGAGAGGATCGAAAAGGGATTTTAATTTAACCCAGTTCAGTGTATCCGATACCAAATAGCCAGTCTGTTCAGGCTCACTATGAATAAATTACTTTAAAGACACAATGTGTGTGATTAAAACATCTGGAAACGATTCAGAAACCCTGATCTTTACACATGCAGTCATTATTCACTGCTCAAGCAACGCTGGTCCTGCCAACATATTTTCACCGGCTGACTCTTGGCAAAGTACAAATTGCAGCTACTTTTTTCACTTCTCCAACTTCACGCTTGATCCATCACCAGTGACACAACGTGACTTCTTTCTCTAACTGAATGACTTCCAAAGACTGCAAAATGCCCTCACAGCAACTGCATAAACACCCTCTTTGTCTACAAATAGACCCTGAGATGTAGGAAAAAAAACAAACAAACATATTTTATGAGAGCTTCAAAATCCTGCACACACCCTTTCCTTAATGCACTCTTGCTTTTTAAGTTTTCTTGGAAAATGAAAAGCCAATGCTCATGACAAAAAAACTCCTCACCAATGCAGGCTACTAAATATCATCTGCTTTGAAAACACTGACTTGACCTTGGAAAAATAACTTATGCAAATCACTGAACAGAATAACTTTGGGTCAAAAAAACAAACAGGTTCATAACGCATCCTTTGGCCATGCATATTTTCTCATTAAACTTCTGCAAGCCATTGGAGACTCAGCTTTTTTTCTTAATCCTAATAAAGATATTCCTTAACCCTGAAAAGCTAACATCAGCTCTCTTTCTGGCGAATGCAAAACTGTTAATTACTACAGCAGACATATTCATACAAAATAGATATTTTCACCATTTTAGGTGTATTTCCACAAAATTTCTAAGAAGTTTTAGCTGTTTTTACAACCATGCTTTCCTTCGTCAGACATCCAAAACAATTAACTCTCAAATGAGAGCTAATGAGAGCAAATGAGCAATGTTTTACATCCCTCAGTTTCAGGCAATACAACTTAGTCTGTCCACTTCTCTGATGAGAACAAAAATTGTGCAGAAACTAAATGCCATCTAGCGGCATCTAGTACATTCAGCTCACAATGACAGATTTAGCGCAGCACCTCTCTGTAGAAGATGAACTTGGAAAGAATCGCTCACAAATCTGAAGAAATAGTAAATAAGTTACGTTGGAGAAAATTAAATATAAAATAAAACAAAAAATTATATAAAATATATATAAAAATATAATAGCATATTTTCCATTGCAAAGGTTTCACATGTGCCCTTGCATCTGCAGATGACACAACCACCCAGGCTGTTTTCAGCTCTCGCTCCCACAGCCCCCGGCTCAGCAGCATCCTTGTTCCGGGGCTCTCCATCCTCTAGCAAAGACTGCACCAACACCAGAATGCCGTAACATTTTAGAAAACATTTTTACACGCTTTTGTCACGTCTTCAGAACATTCAAAATACCAGAATGATGGCAGTCGGAGAACACATTTGAAGCAGACTATAACAAGTTGAAATACTCCGGATTTTAACCTGCTTTCCACTGGGAATAGGGACAGGTTTATCAGGTAGGAGATCTGCAGTGAAAAAGGAAAGATGCTTTTCAGCATTAGAAGAAATTACTTCTATGCTTGTAATGTTAAACTGCTATCCTATGACCCAAACTAGGCTCCTCACTGAAAACAAAGTGAACTCCTAATGCTGCTGTTTCTGAAATCTTATGCAATTCAAGGAGTTGATTCCTACTGTGTCGACTGATCCCACCTTGGATGGGTCTCACCGTTACCATCTCGCACTCTGAAGGGTTCATGATAACTGGCATAATTGGTAAGCTGGGGAGGAACATTTAAAGTCAGCTAGAGGTTCCTTGAAGGATGGTAAAGGAGAGGGTATTATTTGTGAGGTGTTGGGAACTTGTCTGGAAGCTGCAAAATGAGAACATAGAGAGAAGAATAAAACAGAACAGGATCTTAAAGAAGAAATAGAAGGGAAGAAAAACACTGAATTGCTGTTATCCTTAAAGATCCAGCAATTACAAAAGCAATTATAGGAAGAACAAGTAAAGAGTCAAAAAAAAGAAGGAAAAGGTGGAAATGCTGCTTTTACTGGTGTCCTGCCCTCCTGTTGTGGTACAAATAAAGAAACTGATAGTATCCCATGAGGACTGGGATGGGGAAATTTGGGGGAGTTCTGCAAATTATGAGGATAGTAGCTGAGACAAGGACATTCTTTTCCTACTGACTTAATAAGGATCAGATGTAGTATTTAGGTCACCTGCATTAAGTCCCAATTGCAAACATTATAATGCTACATCTAAGCAACTTTTCTGGACCTTAAAAAACATACATTAAAATTCACATCACACTTCCTTTCTAGGAAGCATTTTCCTCATATTTCTCCCATATTATGTAAATACAGAAATTTCTATAAAAACTATTTTTTGACTCCTAGTGGCAAGAAGTAGGGAATGCCTCTCTTAGGTCCAGCTAAATATGTCCTCTGATCACAATCAGCTCTATTTAGATGAGGAGCAATCAAGCTGCACTTCATTTGAGATAAAGGTAGCAAAAATAGGTTGATACTGCACTCCTATCTCTCCTTTCCTGCAAAAAAGACTTGAAGACAAATTAGTCAAAACCTCCCTTCTTCAAATCAGACTGAGGGATTAGAAGTGACAGATTTCCTAAATTAGTCTCACATCTCAGCTCTCTCTCAGTTATAAGATTTCTTTATACAATAAATTTAACTTCCTCGTGCAAAATAACATAAAGGAGTACTACATCAATGCTACTTCATAACAACACTGCTTTAGTCAAACGAATTTCATTTCGTGCAGCTAACATTCATATTCTAATCAATGTCTTCCTGAAAATACTTTATGATACTAAATTATAGCAATCTTTTTATAAAAGGGTCAAAGGTATATTTAAGGTATATCAGGCAGGAAAATGCATAGGTTTTGATGTATCACTAATTGTGAAAGATCCCACTAAAGGAAATTATTTCCTTGCATTTTTTTCATATGTTTAATCAAGGCACCCAATAAAGGCTTATAACTATTCTGAGCTCTGCAGAGATGTGTCTTTCTTGCTGGCACACTCACCCCATTACAAAACCCCAGGAGCCATTCCCGTAACTTTCTTCTTCACTGAAGATTTCCTCAGGCATAATCTCCATAAAGGTCCATATAGATACAGAATATAGTTTTAAAACTACATTAATAGTAAGATTAATAAAAATGCTTCTTAAAAGGTAAGAGGAAATAGTCTGTAATTTTATGTCTTAAAAGGTGTATCCACTGAAAGTTGAAAAGACAATCCAAAGAGAAGTCCAAGCAGCCACACCGAATCTTCTACAAAGCAGCATTTCTTTATCATCAAAAATTATACTTATACTGGCGCTATTCAGTTAATATTTGTAAATCCATATTGTAAATGAAGAAAAAAAAGGGCATGTAGCTAAAATACTGTTTACTCACAATCTAATTTGCGCTACGTTTAACAATGCTTTATATTCAACTCTGACTAAAAAAAAAACGAGAAATCCAGAAAACATTGAAGTGGAAGATCAATTATAATGCTGCTACATTCTAAGTACATGCTTAACTATTCCAAAATTTTTAAAGAAGTTTTGGAAACAAAGCAAACTGTGGTGGATACTTAAGACAAACTGTTTTTCAAAATATGTTCAACCATGGTGGTGAAAGAGGTTTTAAACTCATGCAGTCCTAACAGCAACGCTGATTCAATAAGAAAAAATGTTTTTACTTTCTTCTCCTGGCAAAAGGGATTACAAATGATGTTTTGAAAATATTCTGCTCATTAACAAAAAAGTGAGATGGCAAAATCTACTTGCAGATTTTGAATTAAAATATTAATAGTTTAGCTTTGCTACATGTTATTCATTAATATTTTTATGAAGTGTTCATAAATAACTCAAGTTCCTGTTTTAACCGTACTCTCACACTCTTAGTGGTATGAGGCAGAATACATAAAAATAAAACCAACAAAAATAAATGGTGTAGTCTGAGGTTAACACCTAACATTATGGGTGTTGTTGTAAATATTTTGCTCTGTACCTGCAAAGTAACTATGCACCTGCATCCTGCATAGGACGACTTTGCCCGTCCTCCAGCTATGCCCGGAGGGCGATGTAGACCATAATGACCCATCTGTTCACTGCTGGCAGCTAGCAAACTTCTAATGAAGACAGATGTGGCTCTCCTTGTCCGAGAAGACTGCAGGGTGTTAATGAATCCACCTAATGGTCACTACCTGCCACTGTTGACTGATTGATGATGAAAAGGGTTAAGTTTCACAAGCAAAAGACAAGTATTTCAGGTAATCCTTAGTCTCACTAGGCTACCTGCATCGCATCTCTAACATGCGCACACACTGGAATGTTCTCTTTCCTTATCTTTTATCAAACAAATATTTTTTTTTCCTTTGGACATCCTGAAATAACCTGAAATAAAGATGTGAGAAATTCCTTCTGCTTTATCTATTGTGGAGCAACATAAAAGCTCAAAATATCCATAGTAATTGATATGTACATGGTGACTGACACTACCAGTGAAATCAAAAACCGTGAAGGAAATATTTAAGCGCTGCAAAAGCCCAAAAGTATTCATAGCTTTTAAAAAGCATATTCTGATCGCAGCGCAGGAAAGAGCTTTTACAGTGAACTACAATCACACAGACCAGAAGCTAACGGATTTTGTGTAATGATCACCACAGGAGTTATGGATATGGAACTCATTCTGCCAATGCTGTATGAAGGTGATGGCAACACAGAAGTCATGTACTTATGAACCAAGCATTGATGCAAAACCAATCATTCATCAACTCAGAGAAAAAAGGTTAAGAAGTGTTGAAATAGGGAAATCCTGGAGAGGAACTCTCTCTAGAGAAGAAAAAAAAAAAAAATCTATATACTATAGTGAAAAATGCTATGACTTACTGAGTTACTGTGAGTGAAACCTTCAAAGAATGTTGAGTCAGGATTCACCAGGATTTCATGAACAAAAACCTACAAAAAAAGCTCACAGTTGTATCCTATGTGTTAAGTGATAAAATGACATTAAGGCTTTCAAAACACTACACAAGAATCCATCAAATTAATTTTTGATGCATCTTTACTAGCTGGAGACAGGAGATCCAAACATATTAACTACTGCAATTGCTCCAGTAAGGAGCATTATTTACCAGTTATACTGGCTTTATTGAAATCCAGCTCTGCAGTGATATTAAGCCAATAATATGTGTAATATGTTGCCTCAGTAGCTAATTTAATATAATAAGTAAGCAAATATTAGAATACAAGAGTCTAGTCCTTATCAGACTCATCTGTTGAATAACTCTTAATAAATGATATAATGTCATTTAATAAGAGCATTTTTAAAATCCAAACTATCTTAAAAGAGTCAGAGGCAAGAACTCTCAAAGTCACAATATTAATATTAATAATAAAACAAACTCAGTGTTATCATATAAATGGCAGTCTTATACAATTTTCAAATCTCAATATTATTTTAAGCAATTTTCAATTGGGCTGTGCATTGTGCACAAATTTCAACTACTTTTCAATCAGAGTTTCAAGCTCCATATAAAACTAATGAGTCAATAACAATAACACCAAAACTTATCTTGAGTATAAGCAATGAAATGGAGGTAAATATAAGAAAAATAACCCACAAATTGTCCTCTGCAAGAAGTTACTCGACAGGATGGAGAATTGGGCAGAGAGGAACCTCATGAGGTTCAACAAGGACAAGTGCAGGGTCCTGCACCGGGGTAGGAATAACCCCAGGCACCAGGACAGATTAGGGGTTGACCTGCTGGAAAGCAGCTCTGTGGAGAGGGATTTGGGAGTCCTGGTTGACAACAGGTTAACTGTGAGTCAGCAATGTGCCTTTGTGGCCAAGGCGGCCAATGGGCCAGCATCAGCAGGAGCGTTGCCAGCAGGTTGAGGGAGGGGATCCTGCCCCTCTACTCAGCTCTGATGTGGCTTCACCTGGAGTATTGGGTGCAGTTCTGCACTTCCCAGTACAAGAGGGATGTGGATCTTCTAGAGAGGGTCCAGTGGAGAGCCACGAAGATGATTAAGGGACTGGAGAGTCCCTATGAGGAAAGACTAAGCGAGCTGGGCCTGTTTAGTCTGGAGAAGAGAAGGCTGAGAGGAGACATGATCAACATGTTCAAGTACCTGAGGGGTGAATGTAGAGAAGACTACTCTCTACATGCTCTTCTCTGTGGCGGTTGGTGACAGAACAAGGAGTAACGCGTGCAAGTTAAAACACAGGAAGTTCCACCTCCATCTTAGAAAGAACTTCTTTCCTGTGAGGGTGATAGAGCCCTGGAACAGGCTGCCCAGAGAGGTTGTGGAATCTCCTTTCCTGGAGATCTTCCAAACCCACCTAGATGCCACCCTGTACCACGTGCTCTAGGTATCCGTGCTGGAACAGGGGAGTTGGACTAGAGGACCTCCAGAGGGCCCTTCCAACCGTCAGCTTTCTGTGGTTCTGTAACACAAGATAAGCATTAAAAACTTTCAATTTTGCACTCAAGGGATTATTCACAATGTGATCCACAAATACAAACCTTCACAGGCTAGGAATATGCCTTTTGCACTTAAAAGCAAAAAAAAAAAAAAAAAAAAAAAAAAAAAAACCAAAAAAAAAAAAAAAAAAACACAAAACAGAAAAACACACTCCACAAAGTGTAATCATTATAATAGCATATTCTGAAGTTCTGTATGGCTCTTATGTTAGCTCACTTGCAATTGAGGACCTGCAATATGATATGAAAGAGCTAGGAATTCATAACCCAAAATTAAGACCTCTCATCGTGTCACATACCTGATCATATGCCAAGAAAACAGCTGCCTCCCACCAATGCAGTTTGACCCATTCATGTCACTGGTTAGTCCTATACCCTTTATATTTTCCCATTAATTATAGTTTGAGAGCATCCCAAGTAAGAAATAGTGGCTCACAATAAATCTTTGCAATGTAGACACATTATGCCAGGACACCTTCTCAGACAACATTAGCAAGTTTATGTTGCACTAACACATGTAGTCACAAGAGCTCTGCACAGTGATACAATAGCCTCAACTGCAATAGGCTTAAAATTGAAAGGGCTTTTGTTAAAAATAAATTAATTTTCCAATCAACTTTGTGTCAACATATAAAGACTTTCAAATTTCATTTGTCACAAATATCACAGCATAGCTATACATAAGCTTATATTTTCCAAACCTGCACAAAACTTTTCACTTCCACAGAAGTGTTTGCCTTTTGCTTTCAAAGCTGTAGATGCTTCTGCCCTTTGTTCTAGTTAGTGACTATTCGTTGTGTAATGAAAATCTAACCAGTTACCTCTACCGCTCCGAAATCTGTAAAATGATGCTTCCTGCTCACTGACCCTTCAAACTGATGATTTCTATCTTCTTCACCTTATACTCTTATCACTGTGAAGAGTTGTAAGTAGAATAGGTGAAGTGAATAGAAAAAAGGTTTTTCTCATACACAAGATTTACTTTAAAAACAAATCTTGCAGCAGACATGGAAAACTCAAAAATAAAAAAAAAAAATATTCAGTTGTAGTTAGTGATCTAATGTCTTTTAAAGGCAATCTCCAAAAATACAAATACACCAACCCAAAAATAAAGTATGTGACTTATTAAAAAAAAAGGTGTCTGTACACCTTCTCTACACAAGTACTCCTAAAGACTCCAAAATTCTATCATATAATACAAAAAAAAACCCAAATATTATCAGTTTATATTTTAAAAGGAAGTCAAAACAACAACATAGGCAGTTTATTCTCTCTCATATATTTATGAATATTTACTGAAACTTGATGAATTCTGAGATGAGCTATAATTATGAATCATCCAATTTTGATGCACCTATAAAATGGAGGTACGAAAATACTCTCTGCCTCACAATTAAAAGCTTATGCTTTTAAATTTTTTTACTTGGTTTGCAAACAGTTTAAAACAGAAGATTTAGACAGAAAATTATTCATTTTGTTTATTTTCAGTATAAGTTGCAGTGTTTTTTCATCCTGAATATAAGATCTTCATACCTGAAGTGCAGGTTTAAATTACTTTAAGTAGTAGGAAAAAGCTGAAGTAGCATTACATTATTTTTTTTCCCCTGTGACTCTATTGGCTCATGATACTGTGAGATGAAGAGTTCATCTATTTCCTTTCCTTCTTTTTTGATGTTGACATTTTCATTACACAGTGTCACTTCCCTGTAGAAAGTTAAAAGAAAGATTTATGAGTCTTCATTTTTAAATGCCTATCTAATGCATTCGGTGAAAACATGTTCTTCTGTTACGAACAGTTGCTGTTTGCAATACCTAATACAAGCTTAGATTACTCACTGATGGGAGAGGCCTCATCTTATTCTAGAAATACACTGTGAACCCAAAGAAATAACAAAAGTCATGTTTCAATAATGACAAATTCATATATCTGTTATCACAGGATGACTAACAACCACTCAATGAAGGGAGGGGGGAAAAAAAAAAATCGCATGCAAAGACAGGAGAAAATAGTATTTTTGAGATATGTTCCTGAAAGCCAGGTAGAACAAAGCTTCAAGTGAATTATGAGGTACTTCCTTAATTTCAGGCCTTCGCTCTGAAATTAGGTAAAAGAGATTATATCACAGGCTTTTTTTAAAAAAATAGTAAACTCTCTTGGTATCAGCAACTTTCTAAAGAGCCGATTTATGATTTAGTTTTAAAGAAATACTTTTTTTTTCTAAAATCACCTGAAATATTTTTATGACTACTTCAAACGACATTCCAGTATGTCTGAGGAAGAGCCTGTAAGGGATTAAAATTATCACAAACATCAACACCTAAGTACCATTACACAGAATCACTTGCCTGCAGCAGTAGACTTAAGTAGGTATTAAAGAATAAAAGTGCTAAAAGTACTCCATGGCTTTAGAGTCTATACCACAAAGAGGTGTTTTAGGAACTTAAGGTGAGGAATTTTAATGAGCCCAGGGCTTTCCCTGACTACTAACACAACTCACAGTGGCAGCAGATAGACCACGACACTCTCCAAAGAGCTAAGGGAATCACTGAAAGAGGCTTTTAAAATCTTGTCTTTCCTAAGCTTCTCATACTAACTGCCCACTTCACCATAAAAATATGATATTAGGATGCACAATCTGAACATGAAATCTTTTTTTAAAATTATTTTTAAGAGAAATAAGAGCCAGTCAATCATATTCATGAGACACAGAGGAGAAAGAAATGTTGACACTTACTTTTAATAATATCTTAGTGAGATCTTTTAGAGTAGTAGAAAAATATAATTTTTTTACCTTAATAAGCACTTTCACAGAAATTTACAGACACTAATTCTCTATAACAATTCCTTCCTTATAACAAGACTGAGAGGTCTGCTAAGGAAAACTCTCTAACTTTCCTACATCCCCTACACTGTCACTTCAGCCTTCACATCCATCACATGTTCCTGATACATTCATCAGCAACAGGTGGAGCAGAGAGCCTCCCCCAGCCTTGATTTGCTCAGGGATCTGGCCAACAGGATCCCATAGGATGTGGTTCTGACAGGCAAAGGAGATCAGGAGAGCTGAGCTACTTGATATTCAAGAACATTCTCCTCAAAGCCCAGGAATAGTCCATTCCAATGGGCAAAAATTCTATCCAGTACAGAGGCAGACCAGCCTGCATGAACTCCCAGAAGCTCAGCCAAGTTACTGAAAGTAGGCTATAGTTTTATAAGCTGTTAAGTATAGAGTAAATTGACATTCAGTCAAATAACCTTTTAAAATAATGCTCATTGCTCTGAAACCCCAGCAAAATTAATAACTGCAAGGCTTAAGTTTCCAATGAAGCAAGTAAAAATGTCTGCATATGTGAAAGGGAAGTCTCAGTGAAGCATATAACCTCAAAAACAACAAGCGAGCCTGAATGCCTACTGGAAAAAAAATATGTTAACAACATTATTCTAACCAAAATACAGCCAAAACATATTGTAGGAAACCAAAATGATATAGCAAACTAATTCTAAAGAATAAACAAAAATTTTGGAATCACCAGCTTAAAATAAAATAAAATGCATTGGTATTTTGTTACTTCCTGAGTTAAGTCATTTTGTCCAGATTCTAACCCTTCTCGAGGTTTAAATTCACAGCGTTTTTGAGTTAAACTACCAAAGTGTATACCTGAATAACTTGTGTCCTGATATAAAGGGGGGGGAAATGATTTTGAGTATTTGTAATTTGTTGGTCACATATTTATTCTTTCTTTACAGTACACAGCTAAAACATGTAATATCTACTAGCCAAAAATAATTATGTGGCATAAATATATATTTTTAAAGCATGAACATTTTATAAGCTGTAGCAAGTCTATAAATCACCTATGTCCTATTCAACAGGTTTAATGGAAACAAGTTCCATTTCACATAAATTGCTTCAAAAATATCAAATGTTATGTTCACATGTCATCATTTTGTTCTAATGTCGATGTCATACTCTGACCACACATACTGTTGCACCTAAATTGTTTGTTTCAAATACAAATACATGTAATGTAAATGCATGTACAAATACATGTAAATGTCTCAAAGAAGTTCACTAAACTGTATCCAACAAATTGTCTCAAAAAGGTGCAGAAAGGTATGTAGAAATATTTGGTTTCTTTTTTTTTTTTTTTAGCTGCATATTCAACGCTATGAATATATCTGATATCCAGTTTAGGCTATTAAAGATCACCCTGCATTAGTGAAAATCATACAAAAACACAAACTGCAAGCTACAGAATTTTACAGCAGAATTAGAGAGGGTAACGTGAAATCTAATAAATATGCTTTAATCAAGAAAATTCATTGAAAGTGCCTAACTTCCAAAAACAATTTTTTGACGAAAAATTACAAGTCAGATTCCCATAAAGAACTGACTGGGATATGTCAGTTCCCCAGCAAATGCTGCTATTCATAGGATGGTACACAGAAATATTCCTGGAAAATATCTCACATTTTTCGTGTAGAGTTATTCTTTTTAGCCCAGTATATCTTATCTCACTTACCCGGGGTTACTATCCCATTTGATTTATTAGATAGTCCTTGTCTAAAGGATCAAAACCAAGCTAAATACACATATCACAAGAACGAAAGCAGTATGTCTTACAAATATGTATTTCAAGATTAACAAGCAAACAGTTCAGCAAATTCATTAGGTATCTAAAAATTTCAGTCACTGATTCCAAACCACCAACACAATCCACAGCAATTTTTACACGTTCTCTAACAAGCCCTTTTTCTCTATGGTCAACATAGCACTATTCCCAAAGTCAATTTTCAGACTAAAGGGTTACAGCACCATCAAGGGGCTTCTGCAAGGCATCACCATGTTAAACAGAAGAAAATATCTAGATATACAGAGAACAGATTTTTAAATTAAATTGTGAAAGATTAATCTGCAGGAATATAATTTATTAGAAAAATCAAAAAATTAGAAAATCCAAAAAGCCTGAACAAAACTTTATAAGTGATTTTAAAATGTGATTATTATCACATTTATGTGATTTTAAAATATTAATCATACTGTATAGTCTTAAGGAAAGTTATTTATCCAAATCCATTTTTGATTCATATAAACACATACTTCCAAATAACATTAATTAGGTAGAAAACCAATACAATACTATAGGAACACATCACCCAGAAGCCTCCTGATGACTACCATTTCTAGTCATATTTTAGCATCTACAGGAGGATGTTCAGTGCTTGATTTACTATTTACTGTAAAATTGGAAAACCTTAAAGAGATGGAAATCATTTGTATACTTACAATTATGCGCATGCTTAAATATCTTTTAAACAGACAACTGTGCTTGCTATTTACTAAGACTAGTGTGTATGAGGCCTTTAGGTTATACTGTCTGCTGTTATTCAATGATTCAATAATTGAAAATACCCCAAGCACTTCAGAGTCACTAGCCCACAAGTCACGTAATATTCGCTTAGATACAATGGTGAGACTGAGAACAGAAATGTAGAACTAGCAAAGAAGCAGATTACAGTAATACAATTATTTTTTATGGCATATTATCTCACTGTGGAAGGCAGAATAAAAGGACTAGATTCTTAAAACATTTGACTGAGGAAAGAGGATGGTTTGTCATAAAGACAATTTTGATTGTCTAAAATGTTACAAAACTAGCCCAATTCCAATTACATCTAATGGTATGAGTGTTCTATCTTATTACAAAATAAATATGAGATAATAAACAGTTATACACCACATAAGAGGATTTTATTATTCATCTTCCTTAATCTTGAATTACCAAAGATTCATAAAAAATCAGCAACTTTGCTCAATTGTATAAAAACAATAGTTGCTGGTATAAACTAAATTATGCCTTATCTTAAACTGATGCTTTTCTCTCAGATCATGATAGAGTATAACTTCTAAAATACTGAAAATCAATATCTATATGTGTATTTAAGTGGTTTATGATCAACAAATGTGACAGTAATTAGCTGCATTTATAGTGATTAGAAGTACTAAATTTTAAAGATGAACCAGTTTAGTACACTTTTTCAAACTTAACAACATTGTCTTTTACATAGATAAAAGAACACTCATACACACACCCCTTTAAAAAATGAATTTTAAATAATATAAACTGACTGTTACTTAACTTACTAACCGGCACATTACTCAGGTGAAGTACCCCATGGCATTTAAAAGCTTTTTAAAACTACTGACAAAGACTAAAAAATAAATTGATGCAGCCTGATAACTCATCTAGCTCTTTCTGCCCAGAAGTGTTGACAATACCAACTTCAAGGCCACTGCCAACTTGGTATCGCAGAATCGTTAAGGTTGGAAGGGACCTCTAGAGATCATAAAGTCCAACTCGCCCTGCTCCAGCAGGGACGCCTAGAGGCCTCTCTGTCTTGTTTCTCTCTCTTGTCTCTGGGCTCTGCAGTTCATGGGGACTGGCCTTAGCAGTAAGGCAGGCTAGGTAGGTCCTTAGAGATAAAATATGGCTTAACTGGCGCAAACTCAGCAAGGAGCTGCATCATTTTAAGTGAACACTGCAATATAACTTCCAGAAGAATTACTAATCACCACTC